>CAHIKZ030001558.1:1627500-1780000 GCA_903632075.3 Acanthosepion pharaonis
CTTTCTTCTTATCGCGTAAATAATAAGTATGAAAATGAATAAAAATTCGTTAAGATTAGTCAAGAAAGGAATGAAGGGATGCAGAGTTTTGTTGTCACTTGATTCCCAGTAATGGCTACCAGTACTAGAAAAAAAAAAGGATAGCAATAATACTCTCTTTTTTCAGAATAATATTCAGGACTAAAATACCTGATTTCTAACAAGTTTCGCCTGAAGACGAAAGCAGGCACGATTAACTCAACCAGAATTGTCGGCTGTACGGTGCCTTTTCATATTCTCCCTCTTAAAAAAAATGAAAGATTATAGTAATAATAACAACAATGATAATAATAATAATGATGATAATAATAATACCTTTTCCAGATAATACAAATCGAAGGTGCGTTACCAAAAACGAAAAAAATTTAAGAAATCAGGTAGAAAAGTTAACAACAAAACGTTTTTTTTTTCGTTTTTATTGGAGTAATTGAAAAAAAAAAAATGGCGTCATTGCCGGGTCGAAATGTGGGTCACAATTAAGGCAGTGTGAGTGGTAGAGAACGGGAAAGAATCATTATGCACGGGTATCCAAAAAACAAAGGTAGGGATTTTGGGTGTTATTTATTTTATTGTTTTTATTTATCAGAATGGGTAAAGATATTCGGCAATTCCTGGACTTTCGATCCAGTCGCAGTGGGTGTGCAGATGTAATTCTTCATTTGGTTTCAAAAGGCGAAGTTGGTTATGAAGCACGTTGCCACCTGGAGAAATAGAGAGTGAGAAAAAGAGAGAAAAATAACGATTTGTATAAAAAGAAACTAGAAATTAGATTAATCATTGCATGGAGATTTTAATTAAATTTATTAAAATAATTAAACCATATTCAGGACCAGTGCAAGGGTCTCGTACTCTCTCGAATCTATGATAGCTCCGAATCTACGGTCTCCTAAGTCTACTCCATTTCAATAAGGGAGTATCCATATAAAATACAAATTTTATTGTAACCTAATTATGTACAATAATGGATTATATGCAATATAGGTGAACACTTCAATTAGAAAAACTGAAAATAAATAAAATGTATCTAAATACAAATTGGAGACATGTCATAATAAATCATTCCATCTGAAATAAATCAACAATGTTTTACAGCAATTTTTAACATCAACTTGAGAGTTTTCTTGTTAAAATGTTGAATAATTTTAACACATTATGAATAAAAAAAAATAGAGAATTTCATATCGTGTTTTTTCGAGACTTAACATGAGCAAAACAAATTCACAGATTTAAACGAAAAAAAAGACCCCAGATCAAGAGGAGTTGCTTCCTTTTCTTAATATGCAATTCCCTTCATGTTTTCATTCTAAAAGGTGTGCGTGTTTGCGCGTGCGCCACACATTATCAACCACAGCGACTACTACTGTGAGATCGCCATTAACAAAATAGCCCATTTACTATTGCAGTGAATTCAAACCTTTCAGCACAGGGCTGATGCAAGGATTTCATGCCCAACCCCCGAATCTATGATACAGGAGCCTTCCACTCTATAGGATAGTATTTCTATAGGGTAGTAGTCATATAAAATACAAATTTTATTGTAACCTAATTATATACAATAATGGATCATATGACTTAACATGAGCAAAAGAAATTCACTGATTTGAACGAAAAAGAAAAAAAAACTCAGGATGACGTCAAAATTGGCGAAAGATTTTCATCCTTTAAGTTGTACTTAGTTTAATTTGTAACCTATATAAATGTAGGTAGAAAAAAGCAAATGTTGATAAGATAACGAGGGTCACAAACCACTGCCTGGGACATACAATCAGGTTTGCCCCCAACCTCAACCGGAAAAGTTCGCGGGTAGTACGCATCTGCCATGTTGATAATCAGGGCCGGTGCAAGGGTCTCTCACCGCCACGAATCTATGATACGGTGCCTTTAACCCTACTATATCTCAGTTGTCATAAGGAAGTATTCATATGAAATATAAATATACAAGCTATAAGAGTGGATATAAACTAAATAACGAGATATTAGTAACAGTATATGCGTTCGATAGCGTGCATATACAGACAAGCAAGTAAGTATTTACTTCATTTATGGTATAAACAAAACAGTGCTCAGTGTAGTTAACCAGAGCTATGAAGTATATTAATAAATACACATATACCTACGTTTATCGTGCAACTCAGAGTTTCATGATTTCCCTACTCGTCAGGCACAAATAGTAAATGAACCACTTATTACAGTTGTTCTCTTTAACAATTAGTTACACGATAAACGTAGGTATATGTGTATTTATCAATATATATATATATTCTACAGACAGAATATTTCGCTGTATCACAGCTATTCAGTGTGGCTAGACGTCCGATTGCTTAAGCCGTGATCGCAACTCGACCGATTTGGCATCAGTCAGAGATCCTACCCCTAAGCCGTCGGCGCACGACAGAGCAAGAGCGTTAAAATTTCCCTCTTTGGCAGTAACCTCTAGCAGTAACCCCAGCAACTGATTCAATATAATCGTTCCACTAATGTTAGTGGAAAAAGTTAAAACTCGAAGGAACAATGAGTTATTTTCTGGAGATTAGCATCAGCCATGCTGACGGAAGGCAAAAAATGTGATAATGAGAAAGACATGAAAAAGAACCGGAAACCCAATCCTAAATATGGAGCAAACGATAAACTCCTGTTCAAAAGCCGTCGGGGGGTCTTCTAACCGGATGATAGGTCAACCTATCCACTCATAAGTCGTCGGCGGCAGAACTCCTTTTCGAGTATTGGGGTGCTCATCGACAGTTCCTTCCGTGTGAAATGAGTTCTATGTTGGATCTGAAGAGACGCCGCAGCCACCACATGATAGGCAGGAGGGTTCAGAGGATTAAGACCTCTGGTTTTTCTTTGGTTTCTCTTCGTCTCTTCTATTTGTCTTCTGGTCTTTTCGAAGAATCTTTTTTTTATTTTTTCGTGGACTACTCTTCTCCAATTGCTTCTTTCTACAGCTCCCGTCTCCCAATTGATTGAATCAATTTCTGCCCTCAGCAAAGGTATTTTTGAGATGATCCTTGAATGGATGACATGGGGCTCCACGTGATCTCTTGACAGGTTCCAGCTCTGAGAAGAGGATTTGTTTGGGTAGGCGTCTGTCTGGCAATTGGTTGTTTGGTCAATGAATTAAGTATGTTTCCTTATAAAGCAACGGTCAATATTACAATTACTATTAGAGGTGAGAAGAGCAAATACTAAACTTTACCAAGTTACTCGTCCTACCATGGTGACGGGATATGGCTCAAGGCCAGTTTAAAATCGAGAGTCCAAGTTCGTGCTTATGTACTTAGGCCTAAAATTGCCCAGCTATAGATTAAATCGTAGGGTAGACTGTTCTCTCAGCCTTGTTTGGCAAAAAGTCTAGAAGAATCACAACCCAATCCTAAATATGGAGCAAGTGATAAACCTCTACTCCTGTTCAAAAGCCGTCGGGGGACTTCTAACCGGATGATAGGTCAACCTATCCACTCATAAGTCGTCGTCAGCAGAACTCGTTTTCGAGTATTGGGGTGCTCATCGACAGGTCCTTCCGTGTGAAATGTGTCCTATGTAGGATCTGAAGAGACGCCGCAGCCACCAAATGATAGGTAGGAGGGTTCAAAGGATTAAAACCTCCGGCTTTTCTTTGGTCTCTCTTCGTCTCTTCTATTTGTCTTTTGGTGTTTTCGTGGACTGCTCTTCTCCGATTGGTTCTTTTTGCACCTTCCGTCTCCCACATTGACCTGATCGATTTCTGTCCCCAGCAAGGTGTTTTTGAGCTGATCCTTGAATCGACGACGTGGCACCCCACGTGGTCTCAAGACGCAGATGCAAGCTCCGAGAAGTTGTTTGTGTACGTGGATGTCTGGCATTCAGACAAGGTATCCGACCCATCGTAGTCGGTGGCGTGTCATGATGGTTTCTAGGCTCTCCATCTTCGCGCAGTGGAGAACTTCGTTGTTCGTGATCAGGTCCGGCCACGTGTTCCGCAGGATTTGACAAAGTTTCATTTGATGGAATCTTTCAAGTTTGCAGGTGTCTCTTCAGTAGACTACCCAGGTCTCACAGGCGTACAGAAGAGTCGAGATTGCTCGGTAGACCTTGAGCGTGGTGGTTTGTGTTATCCCAGGATTATCGAAGACTCTTTTGAATAGCTTCCCGTGTGCTCCATAGGCGACCTTGATTCGGTTATCGACGTCTTTTTCAGACGATCTATTTGATGTAAGTATGCTACCAAGTTATGGAAAGTGTTCAACACTCTTCGGGTTCAGTTAGTTGATGGTGATTTTGACTCCAGGGGGTGGTTGATGTCCCGGTCGTGTTTGGAGCAGGACTTTGGTTTTTGTCACATTTATGGCGAATCCGTAGCGCATGTTCGTTCTGGAGTTTTCGGCTGATGTCTTCGAGATCTTGGATTAGATTGCAGTTGTCCTAAGAAGTTTGTAATAAACGCAAAACATTTATATTGAACTGTCCGGACAGTTATGAAATTTTGCACATCATCACTTCCACATATTCCTGATAATTACGTTTTTCTCTTCTGTTTGATTCGCTACTTTGAAAAACTTTCCAAACGTAACTTATTTATATATCAAAGGTTCTTTGCTTTGTGCAGCTATTAACCCCTTCCCATGAAAAGACGTGTATATACGTTTTAACCGAAAGTGACACTTTCAGACACGAACGACTAAAGACGTCCAAATCATAACGTTCAGAAACCAGCCACAGACGTGTTTATATGTCGATCTTGATTCTTTTTACGTCCTTCTGAGCTTGAAACGAATCCAATTGTCAAATCATACGTCGGATAGAGGTGTTAGCCACTGCTCGGGTACTTCAAAGTGACTCAGTTTCTTAGTTACTATATTAAAAACAATAAAAAAATCGTCTGAGAATTAAAGGTTTTTCTCAAAATAATTGACGGGGAAGGGGTTAATACTGAAGTTCGCCTCAGCGGAACTCATATCTACGATCCATAAATAGTCTTATACTTATACTGCTCGTTGTATTGATTCATGCTGTAGCTGTATTAAGTTACAGTCAACGCCGTCTGTCTAACTCTCTGCATTAGCAGAGAGGAACCCGGACGAAGCTTTGCCGAAGGGCAAGGTTTCGTTCGGGGAGGTTATGACAGCTCTCGAACTCGCCTAGGCGAGTCGAAGGCTATATTTTTGGCCGGGCCTACGGGCTCGGGTGACCACGTAAAACTCGGCCTTGTGCCACATGCGACCCCACGTGGGGGGACAGCTAAATATTGTATTGATTCATGCTTTATCTTTACAAGGGTGAGATCAGACAAAAAAATGACGTATTTCTGTCTTATCTTGACTGGAGTGGCCCAATCCTCACAGTCCAGCCTTGAGATATTTCAAAATCATTCACGCGGCCAAGTGAAGGATGACTTATTTTCTACTCTGCAACCTCTTTCCCCGCAGACGCAATGTCGTAATCCTATCATCATTATGTCACTGTTTCCCTGGCAAACGCTAAGATGAACTCTATTCTTTCGTGCCATCAGCTCAGACCTTTACAGCCAACGCCCGCCTTGTTACATTATTTTTTAAAGGAGTCCATCGAGAATGGATGATAACCCAACCTAGCTAGCTAGGTACTTTTCGCAGGTTGGTATGGTTGTAATGGTTTGCGCTGAGTCACAGAAACGCCCCTGCAATTCCAGGGCACGCAAGTGTGTGACGTCCGGGGAGAAAAAGCAAGTCACAGGGGACGCCATGATACCAGATAGTACTGAGTTATCAACTGGCCTCGAATTTCAGAGTTTTCCTTCTGCTAGAACGGTTGCTATAGCTGGAAGAGAAGAGATGGATTCATGCCTTTCACGTAAGTGAATGTAAAGAATTCGACTGGAATTCAAACGGCTCTCTGATTCCTAAACCCGAGCCGCAATCCACTTTGTCTCCTGTTATTTCCACTGAATTTAATCACCCTTGTTCATTACGTATTCCATTGATAAGGAATATGTTACACTCAGACAACATGTTGCCAGGAAATGCTACTTTGTTGAGTAGACCCCTCCCCTCCACCGAACTTTATAATCTTAACCTTTTCATGTTTAAGGTCAATCGTTATCTAGCCCACATAAACAGATTACATATTAACATATTGCCCGTATCAGTTAAAGATTATAGCACCGCATATGGAAGCTTTGCAACATTCTCCTTAGCTCCCCACACCAGTCTTGTCTACAGCTAAATCATATTGAAACACTGGTTCCCGTACGAGTTAAGCAACGTTGAGTCTGGTCAGAACTTAAATGGGTGACCACTTGGGAATACCAGATGCTACAAGCTTGGATGTGCGGGTGGTATAATAGGCTTACAGCCATATCACATTGAAACACCGGTTACCGTACGATCATTGAAGGTAAGCAACGTCGAACTTGGTCAGTACCTAGATAGGTAACCGCTTGGAAATACCTATTGCTGTAAATTTGAATGTGCGTGTAGTATAATGCGTTTACAACGATATCACGTTGAAACACCGGTTCCCGTACGATCACAGAAATTAAGCAACGTCGAGCCTGATCAGTACCTAGATGGGTGACTGCTTCAGAATGCCAGCTGTTGTAAGCAAGAATGTGCGGGTGGTTTAATGGGTAAAGGCTTGGAATTGTTAATCGGTGAGCCGAGTTCCAATTCTAGTTGGTTTCGTTATATGTACTTACACACCAATACCCTTGAGAAGGATATGAACCTACCTCTTATCATTCATCTATAGGTTAATTAGTAAGACTTGTATGATTAATCATTATTATCTCCCCACTCCCAAATCCTTATAATCCCAAAATAGTTAATATCTTTAAATAACCTGCAAAAGGTTGAGAACCCATACAAAATGAATGAATCACTCAATTTTATAAACAGAGACGTCTACTCCCACTTCTTTCTCTTGCGTTTATATCACACACCTTGGCCCTTCTACCTTGAGTGGCGCTTGGGTCTATTAAAATATATATAAAAAAAGGATATGGTCATTTGTAATTGTGAAATTAACCGTTTCGTTACAGGAAACATTAGGCATTCATTGACCGAGCAGAAAAATAAGGACGTTTACTCAAACACGTGTAACCACGGAATATAACATATAAAATGATGTAGGATTATGGATATCAAGCTAACTTTAAATTTTTAATGCAATTAGAATTTGGCTATGATCCCTTCCAGAAGCTAATCAGAGTATTAAGAAACAGAATAATTTCGTTAGAAACGACGAAAAGAGTACTGAACTGTTACATAATATCAGTCCTCCTGTATGACAGTGAATGCTGGGCAATCTCCTCAAAGATAAAGAAGATACTTGAAGAAACAGAAATTTGGTTCTACAGAGGGATGTTGAGGATACCATGGACCAAATATGTTAGCAACGACGAAGTTTTAGAAATAAAATGGAAACAAAATCAAATACTTAACACCAAAATGAGACAGTTGAAATTTCTATGGCACTTAATGATGAAAGAGGTTTTGCAAACATCTTTAAAAAAATCTTAAGACAGATGAAAACAACGCATAACTAGCTAACAAGCTTGTGCAAATGAATGGCAGAACAAAGTTTAGGAGAAATAATAAAAATACAAAATTTATTAAGAGCTACGAAGGATAGGAAATTGTGGAGAGCTATGATCGCCTACGCCCCAAAGAGACACGGCACATAAATAAGAACAAATACAAACGTGTCTCCCTTTATTTATTCGTTTTAAAATAATGATGATATAATGTAGCAAGATGGGAGTAGACTGGTTTCCATAGCTGTGTAAGCACACATACGGTGTTGACACGGCGTCTCCGGTCAGTTGGTTTCTAAGATTGAAGTCAACGTCCAAGGAAGAGGGTTCGCCCGATGGTATCAACGGCCACATATCTGTGACCAAGACGATTAAAAAACCCTGCCAAGGAGCTACGTAACCATACTCATATAATTTTAAGAAAAGCAGATAAAACCAAAATCTTTGTTGTTTAAATACATCTGATTACAATACAAAATTGCAACAAATACTTGACGACCACAATAAATTGAAAAGATGCCAACAAAAATCTTATTATCCAACTGAAATTGAAAATCAACAAAAGTGATGACAACCAACAACGCACAACAAAGCAAATCAAAACTTCCCAAATTAATTGGTGACTACAAACCAGGATACATGTATGGAACAACAATAATGCATAAATCTAACTTACTTCTCCGTTTTATCATATCCCAAATCCCTACTTCAGTATATCAATTAACCAAAATCATTAACCAGCTCATTACTCCATAACGTTAATGGCTGGCCACTGGTATGCAAGGATATACGTCTACTAGGGCGGCTAGCTAATCCTTAATGCAGACGCTTTCTCGGGTGCATTTTGCGTTTGTTCAACACCAACAGAGCCCACCTGTGGTTTATACAGCAACTATGCGGAACAGACCTTAGTTAATGTTTCCCGAAGAGAAGCGTGTTATCAACAATCTCAATAAGGCCAGCACACTCAAACCCTCGGTCACGATGATTTGTGACTTGGTGCTAGCACACCCATCGAAGGCCCCCAAGGGTCCCGTCTACCCAATTTCACTCACAAGGCTTTCGGTCAACCCGTGGTCTGTTGTCAGCCACAATCCAAAAGTGCCGCACACTAGGATTGCCTCCTCCAGACCGATAACTTCACGAAGCCACCTTGGATTGACAAATCGACCAGGGGTCTCATGATCAGAAAGCGAACGTTCTGACCACTCGGCCACGCACCTACCCATTACACCATACATACCTAATAAATACAGCATTAAATCAATTCACGAACTAATCCAAATCTTAAACATATAAAAAACTAATGATGAAACCATAGCCTCACTTGATGTTGAAAGTTTATTTACCAATTTCCCAGTTAGAGAAATGATTGATATAATTATAAAGAATATTTACAACAAATTATCTTTCCCTCGATTCAAAATTAAATCTAGCATATTATGGAAACTATACTTGATGTGTACTACTGAGATTCCCTTCTATGACAATCAAAATTATTATATACATACAGCGTGATGGCATTTCCATAGGTTCAGTTCTAGGACCAGCATTTACTAACATTTACATGGCTAACCTTGAAAATAAGATATTTAATACTACTAAAAACTCTCCATCTACCTAAGATATATAGATGATATTCTCGTCTTTGGTAAAAAAAAAGGCAAAATACATGACCTACAAAAATAACTTCCCAAAAAACTCTGTTCTTAAGTTCCCTTAACAATAACAACAAAATTCCTTTTCTTAATATACTGATAAACATCAATAATAATACACTTACTACCTCCCTATATAAAAACTAATTAGCATAAACACATGCATTCTCAACTATAAAAGTGAATGTCCTGACTATTGCAAAACAGGAATTATACAAAATTAAATAAACTATGCAATTCTTCCACTAAAAAAAATTGTCAACACAGAATTAAAAAACATTAAACAACTCTCATTAATAATGACTTTGCTAATTACATTGTTGATGAACAAATTAGAGGAACTATTAAGAATAATAATATAAACCAAAAAAGTACATAATACTTCCTCAAATAAACATAAACATTTTAACCTACTATACCGCAATCAAATACACTAACTACGAACAAGATGAAAAAATCTTTAAAAATTCCTAAGTACTAATATAACCTCACTGATCCCAGTAAAAATAAAACTAATTATATACTAGTTTTAATGCAACCAACATAATCATCGGCAATAACTCTTCTCCGTCAACTAATGTTTTGCAAAAGACCAACATATATCAATTTAAATGTTCTTTGGGAGATTGTATCTCTGACAAAAACGTAAATATATATTTTGGTTTCACAACGACGACACTATCAAGAAGTCTTACTTTACACATCTCGGATTCAAGTTCTATTGCACAACATTTAAAAGAACAGTCTTATCTACATTCACGTTTTAGACAACTATTAATTGATAATACACGTATACTTCACAATGAAAATAACAAACAAAAACTTCAAATTCTTGAAGCGTTCTATATAAAAAAAAAAAATGAAACCAACACTAAATAAAATTAATTATGAGTATAGCAACAATATCTGTCTATAAAAGCAATGGGATTGTAAAAAATTAAAAAAAAATTTTTTAAAGAATTACAAGTTCAGTATTTTTAAAACATTAATAAAAAAAACAACTTAAAACTAAGTTACCTTCCTTAGATATTCCTAATATAAACTGACTATAACGGACTGCGTTTCATGCACCTTTACATGTTCGGTGTAAAGAAATAATTAGACTACGTAAAGCAGCACTTAGAAAATCCAAACAAAAGAACCAACAATTTGATCAACTCTAAATAGAACAAAGGTTTGTAAAAGAAGCTGAAAAGGACTGTTGGCAAAAATATGTCAGTAAACTAAATTCTTTTACTAAACCAAAAAAAGTTTGGGAAATGAGTAGAAAATATGTGATAAACATCAATTTATACCAATAAAATAACTCTCAATAAGTAATAGATATTCCTGGGTATAACGATAAACTACATCCGGCAGTAAAGCCCCTGATCGGGAGAGTGGAGGTTTTGAGAAGCAGAAAACCACTTCTTAATTGTCCTTGTCCAAAAGAGTGGTAAAGCCTGTTAGGGTCCCAGCTATGGGCAAATAGAAACACTCCCAAACAAAAATAAAACACTTAAAAATATAAAAATACATTTTTATAGTAAAAATACGAACAATACATTTTTATATAAAAAATTACCAACAATACGCACATACCAAAATTGTACCAACTTCACCCTAATTTGTTTAAAATACTTTCAAACAATCAACATGAAAGAACTGTCATGACAATAATACATATATCGTACAATTTCTTAACTCTAACTGTATTCCAAAATATACCTTCAACAAAACTACAGCTTAAAATGCACATCACCGCCGCTAGTTAGTTATGTCCTCGCATGTATATGCACAAAGGCTGAGTATTATCTACCAGTTATTAGATTGTGAAAGCACAATCATATTTTTATGAAAATAAATATCGGCATTAAATGACCCATGAGGAGTTGCTATGCCGTTAAACAAATCAGTCAATTTCAAAGCCCCAAAGAAAATTAAATTTTTGCATTAAATGACGCATGGGGAGTTGATATGCCGTTAAGCAAATCAATCAATCAACTTCAAAGCACACAAGAAAATTAAATTAAATTTCGGTATGAAATGACCCATGGGGAATTGATTTGCCCTCAGACAGACAAATCAAATCAATCAATAAATAATAGCACGATAATGAACAAAAGGCTATAACAAATATATTGACTGAAACATCCACAATAATATCTTTAAAAAACTGTAAACAATCCCAAACTATAAAAGAAAATGCAGAAAAATGCAAATAAAACTTCAAAAACAAAGAACCTGGAAAATGACAAGAAACTATATTCTTGGACAGAACGAGAAAACTCCATTAAAAGCTCCTATAATTCAGCCGTAGAACCGGATGATGTCCACTGTGAGTTCTTAAAACAAATCCCAAAAAGAGCCATTAAAATTGTTAATCAAGATATACAGGATGCAGCAGAAATACCTCCCATATATACTTCCTAGACGCCCCCACTACATAATGGCAAGACAGTAAAAATTATTTCTGGGAGGTGTATGTGGAATTCTACCGCACTTTGTAAAATGATATCTGGATATAAGGAAGTTCCCGGAACAATGGCGACAAACAACTGTCCTACCGATTCCAAAACCAGGAAAGGACAATTCAGACACTGGGAATTATAGACCGATTTCTGTAATAAGCAGCTTATGTAAAATCTTAGAGAGAATGATGAATAATTAGTTAGTTTGGTATTTGGAATCCAACAAATTAATAATAGACTTACAATGTAGCTTTCGGGAAAACAGAACTACAATGGACCTCCTGGTTCGGTTGGAAAAGCTTTATAAGGAAAGCATTCGTAAGGAAAGAACACATGGTTACTGTATTCTTGGATTTGGAAAAGGCTTACGAAACTACCTGGAAATATGTGATCATACGAGACTGAAAGCTAAGCTAGCAGGATTCATCAATAATATTCTTTTGAATAGAACTTTTCAGGTCCGCACTGGATCTACAGTAGTGCCCCAAGGGAATATATTGTCAGTCACTCTGTTTAGTATTAAAATAAACAGAATTGCAAAAGAACTCACTCAAGGTATAAATGGATCTTTGTACGTAAATGATTTTAATGTAAGCTACCGATCCCAAAATATCTACAACATAGATAAGAAATTGCAGCGATGCATAAATAAGATCTACAGATAGGCAATAAATAAATTGAAACTAAAATGCGTGCGTCATTAGAATAAAAATAAACTGTAAATCCAACTCGAAGTGAAAGAAATCCCAATGGTAGACGAATACAAGTTCTTGGGAATAATTCTTGATAAGAAACTAACGTTCATACCACATCTAAAATATCCGAGAACAAGATGCAATAAAACATTAAAATATTTTATACGCAATTTTATAGCTTCAGCTACCGATATTTGGTACATTATTTTATACTTTCAAGATAAATATATGTTTTATAGATATATAGTTTGTAGATAGTCTGTTGTAGGTGTTATGTTTTGCTATAAACCCATTTCTTCAAGGTAGGGCATTATGTTGATGGTTTTAGTTTTTTTCAAAATAATTCTTTCAGGTTGCTTTTTTGTAGTATTTATGTCTTACAGAAGCTAAGTCAGTACATTCAATTAAAATGTGTTTCACGGTGAGTGCAGCTTGGCATGCTGTGGATGTTGGTTGATCTTCAGCAAGTATGAATGGGTCAGGTATGTGTGGCCTATGAGTAATCGAGTTGGCGTTACGTCGTCTTTTCTTCCTTTTCTAGATATCGGTTTCAATTCGTCTAGGATAGGTTTGATTGTGAGAAGTTTATTACTTGTGTTGTTGATCCAACGCTTTTGCCATTTCTGTTGAATGTAACTGTTTATTTTAAATTTTTGGTCCATATAAGTGTTGTAACCTAGGGAAGGTTACTGAATAGGATAATCACACGACGGTTGATGATGAACGATAATACGTAGAACAAGAACAACACATATAAGATTCGCCAGCAGTGCGAAGAAGTAGTCAACTGCTAGAAGTGAGTCAAGTGAATTCCACAATGAATCTCCAACTGCAGACCAACATACAGTATTTACTACTGTATTTATGTGAATGGGGTCATACCTATTATCGTCCGTAGGTATGCTACAACAATAAGGGATCTTGGAATTATTATCAAGGATTTCGTTTTGGGCAGACTTTGCGGCTAAATCTGCTCAGTCATTTCCTCTAATCTCTATATGGCTTGGGGTGCAGCATAGCACTGCTTTCTTACTGTTGAATCTAGTTTGCATAGTAATTTTACTAACAGTATGTTGTTAAGGTATACGATTTGTTCGTTCTGCCCCGGCCACCAACTGCCACGTGGTGCTACTAATACACCGATTGTGCCGTTTTGCTTTTTAGGGTAAATATTTTCACCAGATATAGAAACTATCTCCAACTCGATGTTGCAAAAAAAAAAAAAAAAAAAAACATGATTCGATGTTTCTGTTTGTCCTCGCTAGTAACATAGCAGGTAAATCCGACCCACCCGAATCTGGAATCCTAAATGTGGCTTTTCCAGAAACACCGAGGAATCTCCGGCAGCACCAATTCCCGTTAGGAATTATTACAAGTAAGACCCTATCTTTTCGTACCTTTTCACACTGTTTGTTGTGTAGACCTGTATAGTAGTTTCTCTGTGTGGCGCAAATGTAAATATGTGTTTATATTTTTTTGTATGAGAATAAGCTATATTTTTCTTTCAGCTATTCCGTTCCGTCCGTGAAATAAAATGTTATTATATCATGGATATAACAATGCCCATAATGGAGGAAATGCGAACTGGGAGACTATACTTTTCTTCCATACTTCCCCCATTATCTGGTGACCACGACGCGATATATTATTATCCCATCATCTGGTGACTCACCTCGACGATGTACTATTTAGTACCTTCATTACCTGGTGACTTACCCAATGTCATATGATATTATAACTTCATTAACTGGTAACCATCATTAACTGAAACATTATTATCACATCCAATACATGCATTTCTGTGCTTATGTGTTCAGTGATGTGTGCGTGGGGTTGTGTATTCATCTATTTGAATGTGTGTGTGTGTGTGTGTGTGTGTGTGTGTGTGTGTGTGTGTGTGTGTGTGTGTGTATGCATCCATCCTGCGTGTTGACTCGACAGCCAATAGTTTAGGAAATTAAAATAAATTTTATGCCAATGCAGTTTTGATAACAAAGCAGGATGCCTCAGAAAAAAAAGGAAAACAAGATAAAAATAAAGAAAAGAATAACGGAACAAATAAAGAGATGAATTTAAAGAAAAATTATTTCTCAATTCATGAAAAAAAAGATGGCAAGCGAACATTCTAACAGTGATGATTTTACAAAACTCAATATTTAATTAAAAAAAAAAAGAATTAAACAAATTGAACTTAAAGTTAAGCTAAATAAATAAACAAAACAAAATATAGGAAAGTTTATAGAAGAATATTTTTTAAAATTCAATCTTTAAAACGAATATATTTTTCCTGAATGAACATATTCAGTTCTGTACGTAAATTCTAACTTTCAATCTTTACCGGAAGTTAAAACAGGGTACGATTGAATCAACCGTAAGATACGCAGCAGATTTCACTTCCGCTTTTATTTCTAATCTGTTTTTAACCTTTTTTTTTTTTTGCTTCTGGGAAATTTAAACATGCAGACAGAGGCGTACACACAAATAAACGTTGTACAACCATTGCAGATAAACAGACCGATTCACTCGAATTTAAAGTACCACTTTGATACATTCACGCATACACATGACTACAAATACACACATATTTTAGTCACGAACGCGCATTAAAACATATTTTCACAAACAAAAATATACTCACTTTCAAATTGACGCAATGTGCACACACGTGTGGACATAGAATAAGAACGAGATTTTTTTTTTAAAACAAAGTGACCCATCATGATTAAGTCTTAAATATGTCTATTGCATTATTTCATAACACAAATTTTGCCATCCATGAATAAGCGTACTAATGATAGATCAAGGGTTGGCAAACTTTTGGAGAGATCGGTCCAGACAACTATCTTGAAAGAGGGCCATGATATCAAATGTATTAAGTTGTCTCGACCTCAGACCGCTTCATACAGAAAACTGCCTTGGTCTGGGGGCTTCAAAAAATTTATATTGTATTATTTAAACAAGGTTCCTTATTTTACTTCAGGTATAACAGGATAGCAACTAACACAATCAAACAAAAATGCAAATTCCTTACTACGGTTAATTTGGCGGACCAGACAAAAATGATTCGCAGAATGGATGTGGCCCGTGGGTGGGAGGGAGTGCCGACACCTGGGATAGACCGATGTATGTCTGTTTTTACCTAGTTTATTTTCATTGTTGTTGCTATTAATACCATTATGTTTTTGGTTTTATAAATTTTGTATGCTTTTCTCTTAGCATTGTACATGATAATAGGATATTAGGTGTTGGTAAAGGCGTTTTCATTGCATATTTCTTTTTAATATTGGTGTTGCAGATTCTTAGTGCTCTTAAATAAAATTTTATAATTATTTCAGATTTTATTCTGCTTCTGTGGTGAGAATAATAGTTTATGAGGTCATTCTTGTCGGTAGATTTTCTGTAAGAAGGGTAAAGTGTTACTAGTTTCAGTTTCAAAAGGATAATCTATTGTGGGTTCAACACTATTATGTTTGTTTACACGGTCGGGTAAAATTGTGTTATGTGGATATATTCTTAGAGCATTATCTATATATTTAAAATACGAAGAATTTTGAAGTAAAATATTTTTGATAGGACCCCTTTCTAGAAATTCCAAAAAGAGACACGCTAAAACGCCGCTAAGGGGAACCCATCAATAAACCAAATTTTTGTTTATAAAAATTGTTTTCGTAGGTGAAAAACATTGATTATTAATTATGTGCTCGTGGCCTAGTGGTTAAAGCGTTACTATTTCGACCATGAGGTATGAGTTCGAATCTCACCGTGTTAGACTTGTCACGAAGGCGACTTCTTCATAATATCGACCTGGGTATGATCCCACTGCGAGCCGACGTTGGGAAGTAAACCTGGACGCAATGGATTGACCCACTCTTGTGACTATAACTGAGAAGACGAAGTCAAAAGCTAGCGAGGGTTGCTCTAGCACGAATTAACGAGTCATGGTAATCAAGAGTTGGGCTGCGCGTTTAAACGTGGTGTAATGGTTAGCAAGTATGTCTCGCTAGATTAGTTACAAATGAGTAGTGAGTTCGATTCTCACTGGTTGCTCTACATTTTTGGCCTTGTGCCATATCTAAGCTACGCTTAGAAAATCAGCATAATGACTGAGAGTTTAAGCGTACTCGCTTTTTTCTCTCCCAGAAATTGTAGTTAATGTCTGATCAGTATAGTTGCAGTATAAACCACAGGTTGGCTACGTGGGTGTTGAAGAAACATAAATTTGCCTGAGCAGGCGTCTGCAACAGGGGTTAGCTAGCTGCTCTAGCATACAAGTGTACTCGGAAGCTGGTAGCCAGCTGTTATGTATTTGTGTCCCTTCACTTTTATCTACTTATTATTTATGTCTGTTCATATGTAATTAGTTAGTTATTCGCAGGCCCACGTCTCTACAGAATGGGGTACAAGGTCGAGGTTCAAAATTTGGGGAGACCTCAGGCGCCGAATAATGACTTCAGTCCCATTCTTGAAGGAGAAATACAAATAAGTATATGTAAGTATTCATTGACTGATTCTACTACTTGCATATAAACCTTTGCAGGTTATTTAAAGCCAGAAAATATGTTTAGAATTTGGGGGTGGAGATAATATTGATTTAGAGATACAAGTCTTACAAGTCTTACTAATTCATTCATATCTGAGGGAGGTGGAATCGTAACATTCCCAGAGGTATTTGAGTATTTGGTACCAGTCCTCTCGTTCACCCATCCATTTTGAAGAAGTTGTCCATTTCCGAGTCGCTGTGACGTCGTAATTTTTCATTTCCTATGGACGTCCCTCCAAAATTGTACATGATCACAGCCAGACATCTGGTCTCTCCTCTGATCTAGGTATAACAGCTCATTACTGGCTTGTCACGTTCAATGACCCCCAAAACCAAGCTAGTAACATTTCATCATCACCGACCTGACCCTGAATTTTCTAGTCACAATGAACGGTTGCACGCCCAATGGGACTCCATACCTTGAAAGTCTATTCGGATTCACGTGCATATCAAACCTCAAGTGGAACTTGAACCATCGCTAAAGACGTTGAGAAAAAAATGGTCGATTCTTTGTACCATCCAAGATTGCTGCTGAATCAATACTTTCCGGCCTTGACAGAATTCTAAAGTGTTTAATATTCATTGTATTAATTATATGAAAGAAAAAATCCAATATCAATTATCAGTTTCTAAAATAATCCGGTATTAATTAAATGTTTATAAGAATCCGATATTAATTATGAAAAGTTCTGTATTTATTATCAGTTTCTAAAATCGTTGTTGTATGTATGTATTAATATTTAGAGAAGAAAAACGACGAATATTTACTGTTGAGTCGAGATAATTTGTAAGTGTAGTGGGGATCAAAATCAATCCGTTCGATTTTCAGACACATCAGTGCATCGTGTTTACCGGGATCGTAGTTCTTTACCCTGCAAAGATTGAAAAATGAAAAAGAAAAAAGTGAGAATATGCATGGGAAGACGTGCAAAATGCTGGTTAATGATTCTTAAAGTATAACAAAGAAGAAAAATAAAGAAAGTAGTAAAAGAGAAGAAAGATAAAAAGAAAAAGAAAGAGAAAGAGAAACAAAGAAAAAAATAAAGAAAATCGAAACAAGAAGAGGAAAAGGAAAGAAAGAAAAAAGGAAAAGAAATGGAAGAGAAGATCAAGAGGAAAAGGAAGGAAAAAAGGAAAAGAAATAAACAGTAGGAAATAAAAATAAAATAAGAATGAAAAAGACAGGAAGTAAAGATTCAGGGTATGTTTTCATCATGTCTCTTTTTCATAAGATTTTTTTTCATGAATAATCTTTTTCAACATTAGCCTTTTTTCATGAGAAGTGTTTTTCTATGATAAATCGTTTTTTTTTTGTTTTTTTTTTTTTTTTCACAAGTCTCTTTTTCATAATAAGTGGCTTAAGTCTCTTTTTCAGGATAAGTCTCTTTTCCATAAAAAGTCTCAGAAATCTTTTTCATGATTTCACGGGTCATATTTTTCATGTCTCTTTTTTACGATACGTCTCTTTTACATTTATAAGTCCCTTAAGTCTCTTTTTTACGATAAGTCTTTTTTACATCATAAGTCCCTTAAGTCTCTTTTGAATAATACGTCTCTTTTTCACGAAAAGTCGCTGTTTCATAATAGATTTTTACTTCGTCATAAGTCACTCTTCATGATGAGTCTCTTGTGTCTTTTTCGTGATAATTCTCTTTTTCATGGTTAGTCTCTTTTTCATGATACGTCTCTTTTTTATAGTAAGTCTCCTTTTCATGGTAAGTCTTGTTTTCATAAGGCGTCTCTTTTTCATGATACATCTCTTTTTCATAGTCCCCTTTTCATAGTAAGTCCCCTTTTCATGGTGTCCCCTTTTCATGGTCAGTCTCTTTTTCGAAAGTCGTCCCTTTTTACTGGTAAGTCTCTATTTCATGATCACCCTCTTTTGCATGATACTTCTCTTTTTCATGATGAGTATCTGAAATCTCTTTTTCATGATAAGTCATTTTTTCATGTCTTTTTTCCATGAGGAGTTACATTTTTCATAAGTCTCTTTTTCCCGATAAGTCTCTTTTTCCTGATAAGTCTCTTTTTCACGATGTCTCTTTTTCACGATAAGTCTCTTTTTCACGATAAGTCTCTTTTTCACGATGTCTCTTTTTCATGATGTCTCTTTTTCACGATAAGTCTCTTTTTCACGATAAGTCTCTTTTTCATGATAAGTCTCTTATTGCTTGTTAACTTTTTTAAGTTTCTTTTTTCATGATATATCTCTTTTTCATGGTAACTCGTTTTCCTTGATAATCTTTTTATGACGAATCATGATGTTCCTTAAGTCTCTTTTTGATTATAAATCCTTTTTTTTTTCATGGTCTCTTTTTCATGTCATTTTCTCGTGATGAATCTCTTTTTCATGACATCACTCTTTTTCACGATAAATCTTTTCTCCCTCCTAAGTAGTTTTTTCGTAATAAGTCTCAAGTTTCTTTTTTATGATAAGTTTCTTAAATCATTTTTGCATGATTCTAAATTTGGTTGACAACTATCCTTGGAGACGGAAACTAAATTTAAAACAGGTTGACTGTGGGGCTACCCACGCCATCCAGCAAAACCTTCTTTCCACTGAAACCATAGCGGTACCACTTGAGGTTGCGGCCCTATTTTTCATAGGTTTACTGATACAACCGATTGACCGAACGAGTCGAAGACAAACGATTCTTACTATCTTCAATGAATGATAAATTTAGTATGGTAGACAAGGACGTTGAATACAGGATTTTAACCAACACCGTAAGATACTGCAAATCTAAAATATTGACCTGGAAACTAGAGTCGTGCCCTTAAATCACTTATTCAGATCTAGACTCTCACACGGATGTCACACATGGCATCCACCTCGTTCAGAAATGTCTAAACTATCATCCGTATACAACCATTTCCCCAGATTAATGAATAACAATAGCTTCCAACGAATAGCTCCAATGAATCTTAAACAAGACGACACTTCATCAGGCTCTACAGAATGTCTCTACATGATCCTAAACAAAGAGCTTTACAAATAACAAAAAAACACATCTCTTGAACATTTCCAACAGCGACAACTCTAGATGTGCAAGATGGATTCTGACGAGAAAAAACTTTTGGCACGACGCAGTGAACCACCTTTCCTAGCAGTAGACCTAGCAATTGATTCAATATAATCGTTCCATTTTATGTCATTGGAAAACGTGCGCCCAAGGAGACACAAAGGGTTGCTCTCCTTGTAGTGAGCATCAGTTATATGCTGACGGCAACCAGAAAATGTTATCAGAAAAGGCGATTGAATGAGAGCAGTTTAGCTTTGGCAGCGTTAAAATTTACATGCCATACTTTGCCCCGATTAACCACTGATTGTAGTTCCTTTTAGACAGTAGTTGCCAGTCTTACTTTGTCGAACCTGTCAAACTTGCTAGTAAGGAGTAAAATAGTCGTATCATCACTATAAATACCTAGTTGAGAAATGGTTGTTCGGATAATGTGTTTAGATTTTAGGATTCGTAATGCTGCGGATGTAAGCGATGATTTGTCGCCAGTTTGCATTTCGTTAAAAGTAACTTAACCATTTGTCACCGAAAATGACTTGATTATTATTATTATTATTATTGTTATTAATGATTAACTGATTCATATCTGAGTATTGTCTTTAAAATGTACCACCTCTAAATGTCCTGAACAGGCCGGCTATTTCCAACCTACCCACCATTATTCCACACACACCGCTTATTTTATTTTATTTTTCCAACCTGTCTGTTTATTCAAACTTTCTCTCCCTTCTTGTTTGTTCCGAAAACAAATGAATTTTGAATGAATTATCTAGCCTATCCTTTTATTCTAATCTACCCTTTTATTCTGAACTCAAGAGTATTGGCTAGCTTAATACTTCATAGGGACAAATTAGGAGAGTTACGAAGATTGTCCATACGATCTTATTGCCTAGAAAATCAGCATTCGAAGCTGATCTTCTTGGCGATATCGACTCCGGCACCACGTGGTATGTCTGTTCTCGATGCAAGTGAAATGGTCAAAACAAAATTGTGTTACGCCATTTATCGAAGCGAGGAGGAGCATCTTGTCTAAAAACTCAGCATTCTAAAATTTAAAAAAAAAATGGCTCAAATAGCTGTGTCTATATCTCGACAGAGTCCTTGGTATGACGATAAACTACATCTGGCAGCAAGATGTCTGATCGGAAGGTTTTGAGGAGCGTGGAACCACCTATTAATTGCTATTGTTCCCAGATCCACCCTGACCCGGGGTGGTAAAACCTGTTAGGGCCCCAACTACGGACAAATTGTGACCCCCGCCAATCACCACGAAAATAAAAAAAAAAAATACATTTTTATAGTAAAAATACCAGCAATGCATTTTTATATTAAAAAATGCCAACAATACCCATTTGGATTGAAATTACCAACAATACATTTTATCTGTATTTGAAGGCATACAAATGCGTTGAAAATATTTAGATTTCGGTATTTAAATAACTCATAGAAGTGTTAATATGCTGTTAAACACAATCAATCAACCAACGTACCTCAACAGAAACATGTTTCCGTCGCGGCTTTCACAGTCGAGTTTGACGACACTGTTGTCCATAAGAACAAGGTTCATATATTTCACGTCAACAATCAAGCGCCGTGCAATCTTCAGCGTGTATCTCCATTCCCCTCGAATGTCAGTTGGAATCCGGCAACCAGGAGCTTCAAAAATAAAGAAAGAAAAAAAAGAGAAATAATCGTACGCACAAGCAAATAAATAAACAAGATTACAAGTTAATATCACGAATAATACTTAATATGTTTTAGATCAATGTTTCTCCTAAGGAAAAAAAAAAGGCATTTACTTCTTATGTAGATTGACTGACTGGTTTCTTTTTTACGGCTTATCAACCTTTTGCAGGTTATTTAAAGCCAGAAAATATAAAAATATTTTCCGGCCTTAAATATTTAATTTAAGTAATTAATTAATTAAAAAATAATAGATTGTATGAATTTTTTGGAGATAATGATTTACAGATACAAATCTTGCTACGGTCGAAAAGGATGTTGGTTGTTTTTGTTTAGCGGCATATCAACCCCTATGGGTTTTTTAATTTAAATATTTTGTACGGAATTTTATTTATTTTGGGATAACAATGGTTTTAGTGATACAAGTCTTACTAATTAGCCCATAGCTGGGAGGAGAAGTGGTGGATTTATACCTTTCCCGACGGTATTTGCGCGTGAGTGAGAATAACGAACCCAACTGGAATTGGAACTCAGCTCTCCGATTAATATTTTCGAGCCATTATCCATTACAACACCCACACAACCAAGCTTACAGCACCTGGTATTTCCAAACGATCAGCCATATAGATACCGAACAGGCTCGACGTTGCTTAACTTCGGTGATCGTACGGAGCCGAAGAAGAGATGGATTTATACCCTTCCTAGTGGTAATTGTGCGCAATTAAATATAACTGACCCGAGTAGAATTCGAAACTCGGCTCTCCAATTTCGAATTCGGAGCCGTTATCCATTACGCCATTCGCACATCCAAGCTCACAGCATCATACATCTACAAGCGGTCACCCATCTCGATTGTGACCAGGCTCGACGTTTTCGCTATCAACGATACTATTATGCATAACAATACAGTAAAATTACGTTTCAGCTTTACTAGCAATTTAGAAATGACAATTAAAAAAACAAAACGTTCAACAAAGTATTGTTGATAGCGTAAAGTATAACTGTAGGGATTAAAAGTCCACTGGATGGTGTTTGTAAAACGGAAGGAGTTTTTTACAAGGCGGAAGTGAAAGATGAAAATGGCCAGAGCAAGATTTATATGAGTTGTACTGAAGGCGCCTTCAAAAAGAGATGCTATAATCACAAGTCATCGCTCAGGATAGAAAGCTATAGGAATTGTACCAGACTGGCCAACCATGTGTGGGAATTAAAAGAATAAATACCAACAAAATCCCTAATATAAGCTAGGGAATACTGAAGAAAGCCACGAGATCTCATTGGTTGAAACCCTGACAGCGTGTGCGTAAGTGATTAATATTCCTGTCTATATTTCTGAGATGAGATATTATGTACACTATTTACATTATTCGGACTATTGTCCTCATCTTTGTTGCCATATTTATCACAACGTTTCGGCCGTTGTACGCTCCGGTTTTCTTCAGGTGGTTGGAATGTCGAACTGAACCCTTTATTTCGCTCGCTGGGGTAGACTGTTCTAGTTCCACGTGCTATGTCTAATGGATGTCAATTGTCAGTTATCTTCTGTTAATTCACCTCTCCAAGTTCTCCACTGACTTAGAACAAACACACACACACACACACATACATACATACATTCATATATATATATATATATATATATATATATATATATATATATATATATATATATATATATATATAAAGAACAGTAAGATATATAATCCGGTGTTCTTATAGATATTTTATTTTTACAATTATAGATATAGATTTACAATTATTTTTATTTTTATTTTATTTTTATTTTTACAATTATAGATATAGAGTTTTATTTTTACAATTATAGATATTTTTATTTTTACTGTGTAGCGAAAACATATTTTAAATCAATTAATTTATAATATCTATCTATCTATCTATCTATCTATCTATATATATATATATATATATATATATATATATATATATATATATATATATATCCAGGGTACGATGGGTTAATTGTCGCCATTTTATATTTTAATTTTGGATTTTGTCGATTGCACAGTATACCGTATAAAGGGTACTCCAAGACCAGTTCCTGTATCCGTATCATTTGCAAAAAGTCTGTAAAAGTATTTTTGAATTGTATGAGGAATTTTACATTTAACAGAATCTATCGCGTACTTTAAACTAAATAACACAAAAACCAAGGATTTGCGAGCCTATATTTATGTGGACTTTTATCCTTGTTTTCATGTGAAGAACTCCCCAACAAAGTTTGTAAAAGTATTTTTGAATTGTACATTTAAAGGCATCTAACGTAAACTTTAAACTTAACTGAAAATCGAATGATTTGCCGACATATCTTTATATGTCCTTGTTTTGTTGCCCATAACGTTTGTAAAAGTATTTTGGTATTGTATTTCGCATTGTATATTTAACAACATCTACTGTAAACTCGAAACTTAACTCAAAAACGAAGGATTTGGTGCCATATGTTTATATAGATTTTTGTCCTTGTTCTCGTGTAAGAAACACGCTCACAAAGGGTAAATACCATATATATATATATATATATATATATATATATATATATATATATATATATATATATATATAAAAGAAAGAGGTTGTAGTGATTCCAACGAGAGAAAAGTATGTATATTACCTGAAGACGGTCACGAGACCAGAAACACGTGTACTACAATTATGTAAAACAAAGCATAATATTTTTTTTTCTAAATAAATCCACATTACAACCAAAAACGTTTGCGGCACCTCTCTTCTCTTCTCTTCTTTTTATATATATATATATATATATATATATATATATATATATATATATATATATATATTACCTTAAAGGCGCCCTATCGGGCGGCATTTAAGCTAACTCCCGCGGAGGGCCTTCAGCTTGTTCAGGAGTTTGAGAGTCCCTAAGTCTTTGCATATTCTCAGCATTGGAAGCTCGTCTGGCTGCTGTCTGATCTGTGTTTTCATTTGCACTGAACTTTCTTTTCCTCGTTGCTGCCGAGACTACTTTGATTACAATCTCGTCCTCTGTTGGCGAAGATTTCTTTTTGCGAGGCAAACTGCTACCGTATGCGATTGGCAACAATAAGCTACAGTAGAACACAAATTGATCGTTGCATTTATGTATTGCATTAATATTTAAGCTTTTAAAAATGCATCGATAATTCTTCTGTCGCCACTTAATTTAAAGACATTTTGATGTACGTAGGTCTTTACTTTCGGTACAAACAATTATTTTTATTTCATGTCTGACTTTCGTTGGATTTCGCAATTTATTTCGATTATTCCCAAATTTATTTCCAAGTTATACAAATTGTTATCGTACAAAAAATGCGTCGCTAAAAATCACGTAAAAAATCGTCGAAAACAATTCAGTAATGAAAACTTGGGAATCCCAAATTTTAGGAATGTGGGTCAGGATCCATCCCGGAATGTTTTTAATTTGCTCACGGAATCGGCCTGATTCTAAAATGATATGACAGCAGAATATGGACTGGTAAGTATAGTAAGTGTATAAAAATTGGTTAAAGCTACAAAGGAAGTTGTGGAGAGTCATTCACGACAACGTCTTGAAGGGACACGGCACTTAAAAGAATGCAATTTCTCTAGATTGGAGTCTTGTCTATTCCCATAAACATTTCAGATAGGGCTGTTGACTCTGATAAATGAATTCCCATTAATCAGATTACAGATTTACGAACAAAATCTTGAGTTTAAAAATATAAGTAATTTGCAATTTTAAAATGTCACCACAACGACTGGAGGTTTGTTTATAATATTAACTGTAACTATGACTTCTTATCAACGTCTCTTTATGACTAAATAAAAACGGTTTTCTGTATCAAATACACGGATGTTATTCGATTGCAGCAATTACTACGATCAACGAAGTTATATCAAACGTGTTTATGCTACATATCGGGACCCAGTGTCATATCGTTGTAGTCCTAATATGATCGAAGAGCTTGATTGATGAGTAGAAAGATGGAGTAAGTCCAAGATTGGACATTTCCTTTGGAAGATAGATTAGCAAATGGAACCGGAATGCCAGAGTTTTCCCATCATACCGTCGTCCGTCAGACGAAAATTCCAGAATGTATCGGAAATGAAGGCAACAGACGACACACATTTATCTTCGTTGCCAGCTGGTTCAAATGAAACGTATTTAGCATCCAATTCTTAGACAATCAGGTAACTGAAATAAAACCAGAATTCAAAATTAGTTTGTTCGTGATAATATGCATATATATATATATATATATATGTGTGTGTATGTGTGTGTGTGTGTGTGTGTGTGTATATATATATATACTGTTGGTGTCTTCTACAGTGTGATCGTTTTCTCACGTGAAAAAAACAAAAACATTTTTAGTGATTTCGATCATGTCCGTGGTCTTATAACCGTATAACTATTCTAATGTTGTCAGTTTGGGTTCCAACTATATCAAATATTTTTCATCCACTGCTAATTTGGCGGAGGCGACTTTAAAATAAGCTGATTTAACGTAGACCAGGCAGCTCTCGGCACGCGTGCCAAACATGGCACTCCGATAACTTGTTTCTGGCAGGCGAAACTTATTCATTAGATTCCCTTTTTGACTTACTTTTGTTCTTTCTCCTCTTACATGTATTTTTATTTTCTGCCCTTTACAGATTGTTTATAATGTCACGATCATCAGCTAAGAAACGATGTCATTCAAATGAAGAGGATATTAGATAATTTAAAGAATACTCGACTAAAAACTTTCGCATGTTTAAGATAGACAATAAAGCCTTATGTATTTTCTGTTCAGAAACAATCGTTTATAGGACTTCTTCTGCAAAGAGACATTTTGAAAGAATTCATAAGAACTTAAGCAATAAAACTGAGGAAGAACAAAGAGAATTAATTTCTCTTGAACTGAGCAAGACAAAAAAATGGCTGATAGGTTTATGAACTTTATTTTAGGTAAGCCCAGTTTCAACTTAGTTGCTGCTAGCTTTGAGGTTTCAAAAGTTATTGCCCAACATGGAAAGCCACTCAGTGATGGGGAGTATATTAAAGAAGCTTAGCCTGAATGCGCGTCTTTCCTTTTTGACAATTTTTCCGAAGAGAAAAATATTATTCAGCGCATTAAAGATTTGTCAGTAGGAAAACAGTTAAGTATAGTCGGAAAAGAATACAGCTGAAGAATTGATAAAACATTTGTCTTCATGTAAGTTTTTTTTCGATTTGCATTGATGAAAGATTCAACAGGTTTTCTGTCTCTAGTTTTATATGATGTTTTCTTTTTGAAAGTGGAAAAAGTTCAGGGCTGTTTAAATGTAGTTGTTCTGTTTCGCAAATCTCTCTGCGTAGTAGTAGTCGTAGTACAGTTCTCGCGTCCTGAATAGCAACCGGTTTTGCTAGTCATAGCCACCTGTATTCGCCAGTTGTTCTCTATTTATACTTGTCTATTTAATTTGCATACGATACTACACCTCCCTGAATTGAAGAGGTCGTATACCCTTGTTTTTTTCTTTTACTATTTCTGATTATTGTTGTATTGTGTTGTCCTTCTTGCCTTTCTTGTTTTCTCTTTAATGGTAATCTCGTTCTCTCCTCCGTCGGTCTTTGTATCTCTTAATTTTTCATTCTTGCAAACGCAGCAAAAGTTCTTATACATGTTTCTATGTGTTCTTGATCGTCCAGCGAATTTAACGATTCTATCGGCGACGCCATTATTATGATTTGCTTATCCCTCTGCGTAGTTGTAGTCGTAGTACAGTTCTACGTGTCCTGAATAGCAACCGGTTTTGCTAGTCATAGCGACCTGTGTTCGCCATTTGTTCTCTATCTATACTTGGTTATCTAATTTGCATACAATACTACAGTTGTTTTGAAGGTAAATAAATATATTCTTTTTTATATACATCATTTATAATTTAAAACCAGTATTTGTTTTAGTCATAAAATGTATATCTGGAAAAAAATGATGATTGAATAATCGAAAAAATAAGTGCTAACTTTTTGTGTTGATGTTAGTGTTATGAATAATCAAAAGTGGCCTCCCCTTGTTTTGTTACTCTCCTCCACGAGAGAGCTATTTCTGTTTACTGGGACTATAAAAGGACACTATACGCGAACCTTGTATTCTCAGTTGAATAAAGCTTTCTTAAAGCCTACACCTGCTTACTTTTGTCATTACAGTTAGTGTCTTTAAATTGTGTATGTATGGTAGTTATATTTATTCTGACAGGCTCATAAAAAATATCACAATAAACTTTTTCGTAAAGACCTGTGTTAATTTTTTCATTCATTGATTTACATAATTTCTTACAATACCGTCTCTTTACTGCTCTAGAGTGATATTTTATCATCTAAAAAAGTTCTTATATGTTCTTATATGTTCTCAAAAAATTTTGTTGCCACGTGGAAAAATATTGTGCCAGAGATTTGGCTGTTTTGGTATGTACTCTCAAAAAGTGTTATGTAGGAATAAAGTGTCGCTGCCGACACTTAGGTTTGAACACGGATCGACAGAGAACAAACACAGTTGACCTCATCTTGAAATAATTAGATTACGTGACTAGCAAAGGATATATATATATATATATATATATATATATATATATATATATATATATATATATATATATATATATATATATATATATGGGAATTAGCGCGGCATCTTACCGAGTATTGTTCAAAGGCGTTACAATTATGGTATCTGGGATTTACAAAGTCTCTCCTACATACGGGCATCACAAAAGTGGCGACGAGGATGAGATGTCATATAGGAATAAAGTGTCGCTGCCGACACTTGGGTTTGAACATGGATCACCAGAGAGCAAGCAGAGTCGACCTCATCTTTAAATAATTAGATCACGTGACGAATAAAGGAAAAAAATATATGGGAATTAGCGTGGCGTCTGGTCGATTATTGTTCGAAGGCCTAACTATTATTGTATCGGTGATTTACAAAGTCTCTCCTACGAATACACATTAAAAAAAACTGTTGCTCACCGCTGACCTAGATCCTTCCTGGATTTATTATTGGCGGACTAAATCTTAACAATATAAAATAATAAATGAAACTGTATTGATGTCAGACACAGCAGGATAAGTCTGTCTACATTTCTGAGATGAGGTATTATGTACACTATTTATATTATTTGGACTATTGTCCTCATTTTTGTCGCCATATTTATTACAACGTTTCGGCCGTTGTACGCTCCGGCCTTCTTCAGGTGGTTTGAATGTCGAACTGAACCCTTCACTGGGGTAGACTGTTCTAGTTTCACGTGCCATGTCTAATGGACATCAGTTATCAGTTTCCTCCTCAAGGACACATGGCACAGTAGATAATGCGAAATGCGAAGGGCTAGCAAAAGATGTTTTCTAAAAGCGAAATAAAATATTACAGAATCAGGAAAATTTCGTTAGAAACCAAAAAACAAAGTGCTGAATTGTTACGTAATACTGTCCAGCGAATGCTGGACAATTTCCTCACGGATGAAGAGAAGACTTGATGAAACAGAAATATGGTTCTACAGAAGGATGGTAGGAATACAATGGACGGAGCATGAGAGGAAATTTGAAGGAAAATGGAAAGGAAAAGGACGCTTATATTTAGGATCAGAAAGAGATGTTCCACAGAGCAGTAGTTCGCTGGAAGAAGCTCTTCGAGTGGAACTTACTTCTCACTGTGGTATACAGAGGAAATTTGAGTGGTTTTCTACAATATAAGTGTAATGGCGGGTCCTAGCCGTGAAGATTATGTCTGATGGGATCAAAGAATGTAATTCATCCGAGCACTTTCGATGGAAGTAGCGGTAGAGCAATGAGAGGCTCGCCACATCCCGCCTGTGGGAGAGAGGTTAGAGGGTGGAAAATAATTCTTCTCCCACAAAGACCCGGGGACGTTTTTGAACTCTACGAATTCTGGAAAGTGAGCTCTGGGAAGCTCTTGCCAAAATATGGCAACAATACTCCATTTTCGGCTTGATTTTGGCTCTTATAAAGGTAGGGGATAGCATGAGGAGTCAGTTACTTACTGGAGCAGTACAGGGAGTCAACTCTTTTTTTTACCTGCATCTTTAGCGATGGATTGTATGTAAAGTTTCACTTAAGATCAGGTGTAATTTTGAGGCCTAAATGTTTCTACAATCACAACAATCTTGCTCTCCTATTCGTATAAACTGCCTCTTAACGTAACCCTCTACCTCGAGTGGTTGAAATTTTTATAACACATAATGAGGAAAGAAGAATTGAAAAGAATTTGACACTCACAGGAAACATCGAAGGCAAAAGAGACGGAAGAAAATATCGAGAATCCTATCTAACGAGGTTATGTGAATGGATGGTAGAACGGAAAGTGCAATGAATGGTAAAAAGACAAACATTACTAAGAGCTATAAGGAATAAGAAGTCTTAGAGAGCCACGATCGTCCACGTCCTGAAGGGACACGGCACACAAAAGAAAATGATTAACGGGCGAAAGAGCCAATTCAAAATTTAGTCTCGTTCGGTTTTCAAATGTCTTCCAAATCGCTGTCTGGTAAACCTGCTATAAAGGTTGATAACCCGTCAAATTTGTTGAAGGCTACATAAAGGTTTACCAATATCTACATTCATGCATACACGTACACACAGAGACATACACAAGTGTGTATGTGTGATTAGATATGTATATGTATCAGGGACGAAGGGTCCATGTATGCAACACATGCACTGAATTCCATATATTTTTTTTAGTTTTGCATGATATAAAATTAATTATTGATAATTTTCACTTTACTTTTTTGGTCAACAAATTTCATACTTTTTTGACTTGTATTTTTTTGTATTTCCCATTTCTTCATTTCTTAGGATAACTCTTGAAAGCGATATTGTTTAAGGAGTGTAAGTAGAGAAAACGCTCTTTGTTTAGCGAGAAAAGACGCAAGTAAAAGCAATGAATTTACTAGCCTTTTTAGTAGAGAGAATGAGAGACAGAACATAATAGCGAGTGGGTGAAAGAGAGACATTCACTGAAAAGTAGACAATCTTTTGTTTGCATTAGGACGTGGCTTTAGCCTTCCCTGTTTTATTATTGCTTTCAAACTGGGTGCATAACAGAATAATAAAATGTGAAGTCACAGAGAGAAAGCCACCGAAAAGCAGAAATTCTTTTGCTTGCTTTCCAGTCGTATTAAGCCAGCAGACACTCTACTGAACTGATGGTATTTTTATTGCGTGCGACTGAAATCAAAGACTTGCGTATTCAAAGAACTTATGGTCAGACTTAGACGAAAAATTTGTATTATTCGGTTCTGAAGAGTATATCGGGAACATCAGACGATTTTAGTGTCGCATCAAAAGTTTTTTTTATTGACTTTTACAAAGTTTTAAACCATGGAGAGTATTCTTGACCCTTTCTTAAGACTCAGATTCAGTCATGTGACAATTACTCAGAATGTTTTTGACCAGTTCATAAGTGTAGCGAAAAAGAGCAAACGGCGAAGTCTATCTTTTGTTATTAAAGGTAAGCTTTCATCAGTTTCAATGCCTTAAGATTTAATTTTAAATGTTCCAAATTATTTTTTTAAAGTTACGTATTCCTGCTATTATTATATATTATTTCATTAAACATGTTAAATTTTGTTAAAAACATTTTTTTTTAATCACTACGACGCCCAATTTTAAAATTAAATTAAAAGTATTTAAATTCAAATTTCTTGTATTAATGTTGATGTTATTTTAAAGAAAGGTTGAATTTTAAAAGAATATTTGGGTAATTAAAACAATACAAATTAAAATAATATTAATTTAGTTTACTCAAAATTACAAATTTTCACTTTTCCACTCATCAACGAAAGCCATTTTCTAACACCTGTTGTCAACCGATAAGAAACTTATTTAAACATTTTTTAAATAAAAGAAACAAAGTGTTAATTTGATGAATTATGAACAAGATTAAACCAAAACAAGCAGACCCTGTTGGTAGAAGTGTACTAATTGTATTTAATTAGCTCACATCATATTCAAAGATGGTTGAAGAGGAGGCAAATAATTGGGGGGGGGCGCAGATTGAGTTTTTACTTTTCCCGCTCCACCTTTGCAATTAGCCTGCATAATAGACTGCATACCCTGGTTCTTAAGTCGTCCTTCGTCACTGATGTGTATGGATATCACTGCATATGAATACACGTTGAAACATTGGTTCCCGTACGATCACCGATGTTAAGCAACATAGAGCCCGGTCAGTACCTAGATATGTGACCGCTTAGAAATGCCAGGTGCTGTAAGCTTGGGTGTGCGGGTGGTGTAATGCCTCAGAATTGTTAATCGGAGAGCCGAGTTTCAATTCCAGTCGGATTCGTTTTATTCACTTATGTTCAAATACCATTGAGAAAGGCATGAATCCACTTCTTCTCACCACCAGCTATGGGTTAATTAATAAGACTTGTATCACTAAATGCTTATTATCTTCAAAAATGAAATAAAATTGTGTAGAAACATATTTAGATTTTGACATTAAGTAACACATAGACATTGGTATACCGCTAAACAAAAATAATCAACCAATTTTTATGGTTCAACGATAATTGTCTTTTTTTTTAAACTCGAGCGGAGGTACCTTAATCCATTTTTACAATTTAAAAATACTGTCTGGCTTTAAATAACCTGCGAAGGGTTGATAAGCCGTAAAAACAAATCAATCAATCAATAAAACATGTATATGAACACGACCAGTACAAGGATGTTGTTGACCCTCCTGAATCTATGATACGGACCCACACACTACTAAATCTCATTTTTTTTTACATTCAAATAAAATACAACTTTTTTTGTAGCCTAATAATGTAAAATAAAGGATCATATGTAATATAGGCAAACCATTCAACTAGAAATATTGAAAATAAATACAATGTATCTAAATATAAATTAGAGACATGTCATAATAAATCATACCATCATTATTATATACTTTGCTATTCAGACCAGCATCTTCATCTTGGTTGTTATAATCACAACGTTTCGGCTCGTACCGATTTAATAATCTTTATCGGTATTTTTGAGATGAGGAATTATCATTATTATATACTTTGCTATTCAGACCAGCATCTTCATCTTGGTTGTTATAATCACAACGTTTCGGCTCGTACCGATTTAATAATCTTTATCAGTATTTTTGAGATGAGGAATTATCATTATTATATACTTTGCTATTCAGACCAGCATCTTCATCTTGGTTGTTATAATCACAACGTTTCGGCTCGTACCGATTTAATAATCTTTATCAGTATTTTTGAGATGAGGAATTATCATTATTATATACTTTGCTATTCAGACAAGCATCTTCATCTTGGTTGTTATAATCACAACGTTTCGGCTCGTACCGATTTAATAATCTTTTATCAGTATTTTTGAGATGAGGAATTATCATTATTATATATTTTGCTATTCAGACAAGCATCTTCATCTTGGTTGTTATAATCACAACGTTTCGACTTCATCTTGGTTGTAACCGATTTAATAATAATTTTATCAGTATTTTGAGATGAGGAATTATCATTATTATATACTTTGCTATTCAGACCAGCATCTTCATCTTGGTTGTTATAATCACAACGTTTTCGGATTTAATAATCTTTATCAGTATTTTGAGATGAGGAATTACCGATTTAATAATCTTGGTTGTTTATCGGTATTTTTGAGATGAGGAATTATCATTATTATATACTTTGCTATTCAGACCAGCATCTTCATCTTGGTTGTTATAATCACAACGTTTCGGCTCGTACCGATTTAATAATCTTTATCAGTATTTTTGAGATGAGGAATTATCATTATTATATACTTTGCTATTCAGACCAGCATCTTCATCTTGGTTGTTATAATCACAACGTTTCGGCTCGTACCGATTTAATAATCTTTATCAGTATTTTTGAGATGAGGAATTATCATTATTATATACTTTGCTATTCAGACCAGCATCTTCATCTTGGTTGTTATAATCACAACGTTTCGGCTTTCAGTATTTTTGAGATATATACTTTGCTATTCAGACCAGATTTAATAATCTTTATCAACGTTTTTGAGATGAGGAATTATCATTATTATATACTTTGCTATTCAGACCAGCATCTTCATCTTGGTTGTTATAATCACAACGTTTCGGCTCGTACCGATTTAATAATCTTTATCAGTCATCTTTTTTGAGATGAGGAATTATCATTATTATATATTTTGCTATTCAGACCAGCATCTTCATCTTGGTTGTTATAATCACAACGTTTCGGCTCGTACCGATTTAATAATCTTTATCAGTATTTTGAGATGAGGAATTATCATTATTATATACTTTTGCTATTCAGACCAGCATCTTCATCTTGGTTGTTATAATCACAACGTTTCGGCTCGTACCGATTTAATAATCTTTATCAGTATTTTTGAGATGAGGAATTATCATTATTATATACTTTGCTATTCAGACCAGCATCTTCATCTTGGTTGTTATAATCACAACGTTTCGGCTCGTACCGATTTAATAATCTTTATCAGTATTTTTTGAGATGAGGAATTATCATTATTATATACTTTGCTATTCAGACCAGCATATTCATCTTGGTTGTTATAATCACAACGTTTCGACTCGTACCGATTTAATAATCTTTATCAGTATTTTGAGATGAGGAATTATCATTATTATATATTTGCTATTCAGACCAGCATCTTCATCGGTATTTTTGAGATGGCTATTCAGACCAGTTATAATCACAAAACGTTTGAGGCATTATATCGCTATTACCGATTTAATAATCTTTATCAGTATTTTTGAGATGAGGAATTATCATTATTATATACTTTGCTATTCAGACCAGCATCTTCATCTTGGTTGTTATAATCACAACATTTCGGCTCGTACCGATTTAATAATCTTTATCAGTATTTTTGAGATGAGGAATTATCATTATTATATACTTTGCTATTCAGACCAGCATCTTCATCTTGGTTGTTATAATCACAACGTTTCGGCTCGAAACCGATTTAATAATCTTTATCAGTATTTTTGAGATGAGGAATTATCATTATTATATACTTTGCTATTCAGACCAGCATCTTCATCTTGGTTGTTATAATCACAACATTTCGACTCGTACCGATTTAATAATCTTTATCAGTATTTTTGAGATGAGGAATTATCATTATTATATACTTTGCTATTCAGACCAGCATCTTCATGTATTTTTGAATGTTGAGGAATTATCATTATTATATACTTTTGCTATTCAGACCAGCATTTCATCAACGTTTCGGCTCGTACCGATTTAATAATCTTTATCAGTATTTTTTGAGATGAGGAATTATCATTACTATATACTTTGCTATTCAGACCAGCATCTTCATCTTGGTTGTTATAATCACAACGTTTCAGACCAGCATCTTCATCTTGGTTGTTATACCGATTTACTCGTAATTTAATTTATCAGTATTTTTGAGATGAGGAATTATCATTTATTATATACTTTGCTATTCAGACCAGCATCTTCATCTTGGTTGTTATAATCACAACGTTTCGACTCGTACCGATTTAATAATCTTTATCAGTATTTTTGAGATGAGAAATTATCATTATTATATACTTTGCTATTCAGACCAGCATCTTCATCTTGGTTGTTATAATCACAACGTTTCGACTCGTACCGATTTAATAATCTTTATCAGTATTTTGAGATGAGGAATTATCATTATATATATACTTTCAGACCATCTTATTCAGACCAGCATCGTACCGATTTTCATCTTGGTTGTTGAGATAATCATCATTAACGTTTTGCTATTCAGACCAGCATCTTCATCTTGATTTTATAATCTTTTATCAGTATTTTTGAGATGAGGAATTATCATTACTATATACTTTGCTATTCAGACCAGCATCTTCATCTTGGTTGTTATAATCACAACGTTTCGGCTCGTACCGATTTAATAATCTTTATCAGTATTTTTGAGATGAGGAAATATCATTACTATATACTTTGCTATTCAGACCAGCATCTTCATCTTGGTTGTTATAATCACAACGTTTCGGCTCGTATCTTTATCAGATTTTTTAATAATCTTTATCTGTATTTTTGAGATGATTTAATAATCTTTATCATTATTATATACTTTGCTATTCAGACCAGCATCTTCATCTTGGTTGTTATAATCACAACGTTTCGGCTCGTAGATGATTTAATAATCTTTATCAGTATCTTTTTGAGATGAGGAATTATCATTACTATATACTTTGCTATTCAGACCAGCATCTTCATCTTGGTTGTTATAATCACAACGTTTCGGCTCGTACCGATTTAATAATCTTTATCAGTATTTTGAGATGAGGAATTATCATTATTATATACTTTGCTATTCAGACCAGCATCTTCATCTTGGTTGTTATAATCAACGTTTCGACTCGTACTTTGCTCTTCGATTTAATAATCTTTATCAGTATTTTGAGATGAGGAATTATCATTATTATACTTTGCTATTCAGACCAGCATCTTCATCTTGGTTGTTATAATCACAACGTTTCGGCTCGTACCGATTTAATAATCTTTATCAGTATTTTTGAGATGAGGAATTATCATTATTATATATTTTGCTATTCAGACCAGCATCTTCATCTTGGTTGTTATAATCACAACGTTTCGGCTCTTTACCGATTTAATAATCTTTTATTCAGTATTTTGAGATGAGGAATTGAGGAATCATTATTATATACTTTGCTATTCAGACCAGCATCTTCATCTTGGTTGTTATAATCACAACGTTTCGGCTCGTACCGATTTAATAATCTTTATCAGTATTTTTGAGATGAGGAATTATCATTATTTATACTTTGCTATTCAGACCAGCATCTTCATCTTGGTTGTTATAATCACAACGTTTCGGCTCGTACCGATTTAATAATCTTTATCAGTATTTTTGAGATGAGGAATTATCATTATATATACTTTGCTATTCAGACCAGCATCTTCATCTTGGTTGTTATAATCACAACGTTTGGCTCGTACCGATTTAATAATCTTTATCAGTATTTTTGAGATGAGGAATTATCATTATTATATACTTTGCTATTCAGACCAGCATCTTCATCTTGGTTGTTATAATCACAACGTTTCGGCTCGTACCGATTTAATAATCTTTATCAGTATTTTTGAGATGACTAATTATCATTATTATATACTTTGCTATTCAGACCAGCATCTTCATCTTGGTTGTTATAATCACAACGTTTCGGCTCGTACCGATTTAATAATCTTTATCAGTATTTTTGAGATGAGGAATTATCATTATTATATACTTTGCTATTCAGACCAGCATCTTCATCTTGGTTGTTATAATCACAACGTTTCGGCTCGTACCGATTTAATAATCTTTATCAGTATTTTTGAGATGAGGAATTATCATTATTATATACTTTGCTATTCAGACCAGCATCTTCATCTTGGTTGTTATAATCACAACGTTTCGACTCGTACCGATTTAATAATCTTTATCAGTATTTTTGAGATGAGGAATTATCATTACTATTTACTTTGCTATTCAGACCAGCATCTTCATCTTGGTTGTCATAATCACAACGTTTCGGCTCGTACCGATTTAATAATCTTTATCAGTATTTTTGAGATGAGGAATTATCATTATTATATATTTTGCTATTCAGACCAGCATCTTCATCTTGGTTGTTATAATCACAATTTCGTACCGATTTAATAATTTCAGTATTTTGAGATGAGGAATTATTATTATTATATCTATTGCATCTTCATCTTGTTTGTTATAATCATTTTTATCGATTTAATAATCTTTATCAGTATTTTGAGATGAGGAATTATCATTATTATATACTTTTGCTATTCAGACCAGCATCTTCATCTTGGTTGTTATAATCACAACGTTTCGGCTCGTACCGATTTAATAATCTTTATCAGTATTTTGAGATGAGGAATTATCATTATTATATACTTTGCTATTCAGACCAGCATCTTCATCTTGGTTGTTATAATCACAACGTTTCGATTTAATAATCTTTATCAGTATTTTTGAGATTTAATAATCTTTTTATCAGTATTTTTGAGATGAGGAATTATCATTATTATATATATACTTTGCTATTCAGACCAGCATCTTCATCTTGGTTGTTATAATCACAACGTTTCGGCTCGTACCGATTTAATAATCTTTATCAGTATTTTTGAGATGAGGAATTATCATTATTATATACTTTGCTATTCAGACCAGCATCTTCATCTTGGTTGCCGATTTATAATCACAACGTTTTTCGGCTCGACCGATTTAATAATCTTTATCAGTATTTTTGAGATGAGGAATTATCATTATTATATACTTTGCTATTCAGACCAGCATCTTCATCTTGGTTGTTATAATCACAACGTTTCGGCTCAAAACCGATTTAATAATCTTTATCAGTATTTTTGAGATGAGGAATTATCATTACTATATACTTTGCTATTCAGACCAGCATCTTCATCTTGTTTGTTATAATCTTGGTTGATTTAATAATCTTTATCAGTATTTTTGAGATGAATTATCATTAGCTTTGCTATTCAGACCAGCATCTTCATCTTGGTTTTATAATAATCTTTATCAATAATCTTTATATTTTTGAGATGAGGAATTATCATTATTATATACTTTGCTATTCAGACCAGCATCTTCATCTTGGTTGTTATAATCACAACATTTGGCTCGTACCGATTTAATAATCTTTATCAGTATTTTGAGATGAGGAATTATCATTACTTTTGCTATTCAGATAGCATCTTCATCTTGGTTGTTATAACTTATTTCAGCATCTTCATCTTGGTATTTTTTGAGATGTTATAATCATTCAATGTTTCTTGACTCATTTTACCGATTTAATAATCTTTTATCAGTATTTTTTGAGATGAGGAATTATCATTATTATATACTTTGCTATTCAGACCAACATCTTCATCTTGTTTTGTTATAATCACAACGTTTCGGCTCGTACCGATTTAATAATCTTTATCAGTATTTTTTGAGATGAGGAATTATCATTATTATATACTTTGCTATTCAGACCAGCATCTTCATCTTGGTTGTTATAATCACAACATTTCGGCTCGTACCGATTTAATAATCTTTATCAGTATTTTTGAGATGAGGAATTATTATTATTATATACTTTGCTATTCAGACCAGCATCTTCATCTTGGTTGTTATAATCACAACGTTTCGGCTCGTACCGATTTAATAATCTTTATCAGTATTTTTGAGATGAGGAATTATCATTATTATATACTTTGCTATTCAGACCAGCATCTTCATCTTGGTTGTTATAATCACAACATTTCGGCTACCGATTTAATAATCTTTATCAGTATTTTGAGATAAGGAATTATCATTATTATATACTTTGCTATTCAGACCAGCATCTTCATCTTTTGTTATAATCAGGACAAATTTCGGCTCAGTAGATTTAATATCTTTTATCAGTATTTTATGAGTATTTTGAGATGAATTATCATTATTATATACTTTGCTATTCAGACCAGCATCTTCATCTTCAGGGTTGTTATAATCACAACATTTCGGCTCGTACCGATTTAATAATCTTTATCAGTATTTTTGAGATGAGGAATTATCATTATTATATACTTTGCTATTCAGACCAGCATCTTCATCTTGGTTGTTATAATCACAACATTTCGGCTCGTACCGATTTAATAATCTTTATCAGTATTTTTGAGATGAGGAATTATCATTATTATATACTTTGCTATTCAGACCAGCATCTTCATCTTGGTTGTTATAATCACAAACATTTCAGGCTCGTACCGATTTAATAATCTTTATCAGTATTTTGAGATGAGGAATTATTATTATTATACTTTGCTATTCAGACCAGCATCTTCATCTTGGTTGTTATAATCACAACATTTCGGGCTCGTACCGATTTAATAATCTTTATCAGTATTTTGAGATGAGGAATTATCATTATTATATACTTTGCTATTCAGACCAGCATCTTCATCTTGGTTGTTATAATACAACATTTGCTCAAACCGATTTAATAATCTTTTCAGTATTTTTGAGATGAGAATTATCATTATTATATACTATTCAGACCAGCATCTTCATCTTGGTTGTTATAATCCACAACGTTTCGGCTCGTACCGATTTAATAATCTTTATCAGTATTTTTGAGATGAAGAATTATCATTATTATATACTTTGCTGTTGAGACTAGCATGCTCATCTTGGTTGTTATAATCACAACATCGATTTAATAATCTTTTTATTGTTATAATAATTTGCTATTCAACATTTCTTGTTTGTTATAATCACAACATTTCGGTACCGATTTAATAATCTTTATCAGTATTTTTTGAGATGAGGAATTATCATTATTATATACTTTGCTATTCAGACCAGCATCTTCATCTTGGTTGTTATAATCACAACATTTCGGCTCGTACCGATTTAATAACTTTATCAGTATTTTTGAGATGAGGAATTATTATTATTATATACTTTTGCTATTCAGACCAGCATCTTCATCTTGGTTGTTATAATCACAACATTTCGGCTCGTACCGATTTAATAATCTTTATCAGTATTTTTGAGATGAGGAATTATTATTATATACTTTGCTATTCAGACCAGCATCTTCATCTTGTTTGTTATAATCACAACATTTTCGGCTCGTACCGATTTAATAATCTTTATCAGTATTTTTGAGATGAGGAATTATCATTATTATATACTTTGCTATTCAGACCAGCATCTTCATCTTGGTTGTTATAATCACCAACATTTCGGCTCGTACCGATTTAATAATTTTATCAGTATTTTTGAGATGAGGAATTATCATTATTATATACTTTACTATTCAGACCAGCATCTTCATCTTGGTTGTTATAATCACAACATTTCTGGCTCGTACCGATTTAATAATCTTTATCAGTATTTTTGAGATGAGGAATTATCATTATTATATACTTTTGCTATTCAGACCAGCATCTTCATCTTGGTTGTTATAATCACAACATTTCGGCTCGTACCGATTTAATAATCTTTATCAGTATTTTTGAGATGAGGAATTATCATTATTATATACTTCGCTATTCAGACCAGCATCTTCATTTGTTATAATCACAACGTTTCAATAAATACCGATTTAATAATCTTTATCAGTATTTTTGAGATGAGGAATTATCATTATTATATACTTTTGCTATTCAGACCAGCATCTTCATCTTGGTTGTTATAATCACAACATTTCGGCTCGTACCGATTTAATAATCTTTTATCAGTATTTTTGAGATGAGGAATTATCATTATTATATACTTTGCTATTCAGACCAGCATCTTCATCTTGGTTGTTATAATCACAACATTTCGGCTCGTACCGATTTAATAATCTTTATCAGTATTTTTGAGATGAGGAATTATCATTATTATATACTTTGCTATTCAGACCAGCATCTTCATCTTGGTTGTTATAATCACAACATTTCGGCTCGTACCGATTTAATAATCTTTTATCAGTATTTCGTGCGATTTTTTTTGAGATGAGGAATTATCATTATTATATACTTTGCTATTCAGACCAAAGCATCTTCATCTTGGTTGTTATAATCACAACATTTCGGCTCGTACCGATTTAATAATCTTTATCAGTATTTTTTGAGATGAGGAATTATCATTATTATATACTTTGCTATTCAGACCAGCATCTTCATCTGTTATAATCATTAAACATTTCTGCTCAAATGCCGATTTAATAATCAGTATTTTGAGATGAGGAATTATCACAACATTTTTGGCTCGTACCGATTTAATAATCTTTATCAGTATTTTTTTGAGATGAGGAATTATCATTATTATATACTTTGCTATTCAGACCAGCATCTTCATCTTGGTTGTTATAATCACAACATCAGTTTCGGCTCGTACCGATTTAATAATCTTTATCAGTATTTTTGAGATGAGGAATTATCATTATTATATACTTTGCTATTCAGACCAGCATCTTTCATCTTGGTTGTTATAATCACAACATTTTCGATTTAATAATCCGATTTAATAATCTTTATCAGTATTTTTGAGATGAGGAATTATTATTATTATATATACTTTGCTATTCAGACCAGCATCTTCATCTTGTTTGTTATAATCACAACATTTCGGCTCGATTTTAATAACCGATTTAATAATCTTTATCAGTATTTTGAGATGAGGAATTATCATTATTATATACTTTGCTATTCAGACCAGCATCTTCATCTTGGTTGTTATAATCACAACATTTTTTCAGGGTTTCGACTCGTACCGATTTAATAATCTTTATCAGTATTTTTGAGATGAGGAATTATTATTATTATATACTTTGCTATTCAGACCAGCATCTTCATCTTGAGATTGTTATAATCACAACATTTCGGCTCGTACCGATTTAATAATCTTTATCAGTATTTTGAGATGAGGAATTATCATTATTATATACAGTATTTTTGCTATTCAGACCAGCATCTTCATCTTGGTTGTTATAATCACAACGTTTCGGCTCGTACCGATTTAATAATCTTTTATCAGTATTTTGAGATGAGGAATTATCATTATTATATACTTTGCTATTCAGACCAGCATCTTCATCTTGGTTGTTTATAACCATTGATTTAATAATCTTTATCAGTATTTTTGAGATGAGGAATTATCACAATTATTATATACTTTTGCTATTCAGACCAGCATCTTTCTTGGTTGTTATAATCTTGGTTGTTATAATCACAACATTTCGGCATCTTCATCGTTATAATACCGATTTAATAATCTTTTATCAGTATTTTGAGATGAGGAATTATCATTATTATATACTTTGCTATTCAGACCAGCATCTTCATCTTGGTTGTTATAATCACAACGTTTCGGCTCGTACCGATTTAATAATCTTTATCAGTATTTTGAGATGAGGAATTATTATTATTATATACTTTTGCTATTCAGACCAGCATCTTCATCTTGGTTGTTATAATCACAACATTTCGGCTCGTACCGATTTAATAATCTTTATCAGTATTTTTGAGATGAGGAATTATTATTATTATATACTTTGCTATTCAGACCAGCATCTTCATCTTGGTTGTTATAATCACAACATTTCGGCTCGTACCGATTTAATAATCTTTATCAGTATTTTTGAGATGAGGAATTATCATTATTATATACTTTGCTATTCAGACCAGCATCTTCATCTTGGTTGTTATAATCACAACATTTCGGCTCGTACCGATTTAATAATCTTTATCAGTATTTTTGAGATGAGGAATTATTATTATTATATACTTTGCTATTCAGACCAGCATCTTTCATCTAATGGTTGATTTAATAAATCAGTATTTTTTGAGATGAGGAATTATCATTTATTTTGGCTTGTTATAATCACAACGTTTCGGCTCCGTACCGATTTAATAATCTTTATCAGTATTTTGAGATGAGATGCTATTCAGAATCTTCATCTTTATTATATACGTTTTGCTATTCAGACCAGCATCATCTTCATCTTGGTTGTTATAATCACAACGTTTCGGCTCATAAATTGATTTAATAATCTTTATCAGAGATATGAGGAATTATCATTATTATATACTTTGCTATTCAGACCAGCATCTTCATGTTATAATCACAACGATTTCGATACCGATTTAATAATCTTTATCAGTATTTTTGAGATGAGGAATTATCATTATTATATACTTTGCTATTCAGACCAGCATCTTCATCTTGGTTGTTATAATCACAACATTTCGGCTCGTACCGATTTAATAATCTTTATCAGTATTTTGAGATGAGGATTTATTATAATACTTTGCTATTCAGACCAGCATCTTCATCGTTTCGGTTGATTTAATAAATCACATTTTTGAGATGAGAATTTTTACTTTGCTCTATTCAGACCAACATCTTCATCTTGGTTGTTATAATCACAACGTTTCGGCTCGTACCGATTTAATAATCTTTATCAGTATTTTTGAGATGAGGAATTATTATTATTATATACTTTGCTATTCAGACCAGCATCTTCATCTTGGTTGTTATAATCACAACATTTCGGCTCGTACCGATTTAATAATCTTTATCAGTATTTTTGAGATGAGGAATTATCATTATTATATACTTTGCTATTCAGACCAGCATCTTCATCTTGGTTGTTATAATCACAACATTTCGGCTCGATTTAATAACCAGTATTTTTAGATTTTATTCAGAGCATCTTCATCTTGGTTGTTATAATCACAACGTTTTTGAGATGAGGAATTATCATTATTATATACTTTGCTATTCTATTCAGACCAGCATCTTCATCTTGGTTGTTATAATCACAATCATTTCGGCTCGTACCGATTTAATAATCTTTATCAGTATTTTTGAGATGAGGAATTATCATTATTATATACTTTGCTATTGCTATTCAGACCAGCATCTTAATCTTTTATCAGTATTTTTTTGATGAGGAATTATTTTTTATAATCAGACCAATCTTCATCTTGGTTGGCAACGTTTCGCTCGTACCGATTTAATAATCTTTATCGTATTTTTAATAATCTTTTATTCAGTATTTTTGAGATGAGGAATTATCATTTTGAGATGAGGAATTATATACTTTGCTATTCAGACCAGCATCTTCATCTTGGTTGTTATAATCACAACATTTCGGCTCGTACCGATTTAATAATCTTTATCAGTATTTTTGAGATGAGGAATTATTATTATTATATACTTTGCTATTCAGACCAGCATCTTCATCTTGGTTGTTATAATCACAACATTTCGGCTCGTACCGATTTAATAATCTTTATCAGTATTTTTGAGATGAGGAATTATTATTATTATATACTTTGCTATTCAGACCAGCATCTTCATCTTGGTTGTTATAATCACAACATTTCGGCTCGTACCGATTTAATAATCTTTATCAGTATTTTTGAGATGAGGAATTATTATTATTATATACTTTGCTATTCAGACCAGCATCTTCATCTTGGTTGTTATAATCACAAATTTCGGCTACCGATTTAATAATCTTTATCAGTATTTTTTGAGATGAGGAATTTAATTAATCTTTTATTCATCTTCATTTTGAGATGATTTAATAATCTTTATCAGTATTTTATATTATCATTATTATATACTTTGCTATTCAGACCAGCATCTTCATCTTGGTTGTTATAATCACAACATTTCGGCTCGTACCGATTTAATAATCTTTATCAGTATTTTTGAGATGAGGAATTATCATTATTATATACTTTGCTATTCAGACCAGCATCTTCATCTTGGTTGTTATAATCACAACATTTCGGCTCGTACCGATTTAATAATCTTTATCAGTATTTTGAGATGAGGAATTATCATTATTATATACTTTGCTATTCAGACCAGCATCTTCATCTTGGTTGTTATAATCACAACATTTCGGCTCGTACCGATTTAATAATCTTTTCAGTATTTTTGAGATGAGGATTTTAATTAATCTTTTATTCAGCATCTTCATCTTTTGTTATAATGAGGAATTATACCGATTTTATCAGTATTTTTGAGATGAGGAATTATCATTATTTTGCTATTCAGACCAGCATCTTCATCTTGGTTGTTATAATCACAACATTTCGGCTCGTACCGATTTAATAATCTTTATCAGTATTTTTGAGATGAGGAATTATCATTATTATATACTTTGCTATTCAGACCAGCATCTTCATCTTGGTTGTTATAATCACAACATTTCGGCTCGTACCGATTTAATAATCTTTATCAGTATTTTTTGAGATTGAGGTTATAATTTTCATACCGATTTAATAATCTTTATTATAGATGAGGAATTATTATTATTATATACTTTTGCTATTCAGACCAGCATCTTCATCTTGGTTGTTATAATCACAACATTTCGGCTCGTACCGATTTAATAATCTTTATCAGTATTTTTGAGATGAGAATTATCATTATTATATACTTTGCTATTCAGACCAGCATCTTCATCTTGGTTGTTTAATCAACATTTCGGCTCGTACCGATTTAATAATCTTTTTTTTGAGATGAGGAATACTTTGCTATTCAGACCAGCATCTTCATCTTGGTTGTTATAATCACAATTATTTTATCTTTATCAGTATTTTTGAGATGAATTATTATTATTATATCAGCTATTCCAGCATCTTCATCTTGGTTGTTATAATCACAACATTTCGGCTCGTACCGATTTAATAATCTTTATCAGTATTTTTGAGATGAGGAATTATCATTATTATATACTTTGCTATTCAGACCAGCATCTTCATCTTGGTTGTTATAATCACAACATTTCGGCTCGTACCGATTTAATAATCTTTATCAGTATTTTTGAGATGAGGAATTATCATTATTATATACTTTGCTATTCAGACCAGCATCTTCATCTTGGTTGTTATAATCACAACATTTCGGCTCGTACCGATTTAATAATCTTTATCAGTATTTTTGAGATGAGGGAATTATTATTTATTATATATCAGTATTTTTTGCTATTCAGACATCTTCAGCATCTTCATATTTTTTGGTTGTTATAATCACAACATTTCTTGGTTCGAAACCGATTTAATAATCTTTATCAGTATTTTTGAGATGAGGAATTATCATTATTATATACTTTGCTATTCAGACCAGCATCTTCATCTTGGTTGTTATAATCACAACGTTTCGGCTCGTACCGATTTAATAATCTTTATCAGTATTTTTGAGATGAGGAATTATCATTATTATATACTTTGCTATTCAGACCAGCATCTTCATCTTGGTTTTATAATCACAACATTTCGGCTCATCTTACTTGGTTATTTATAATCACAACGTTTCGCTCTCGATTTAATAATCTTTATCAGTTGTTATATTTTGAGAGAATAATCTTTATCAGTGTTTTGAGATATATATATACTTTTTTGCATCTTCAGTTATAATGAGCTCGTACCGATTTAATAATCTTTATCAGTATTTTTGAGATGAGGAATTATCATTATTATATACTTTGCTATTCAGACCAGCATCTTCATCTTGGTTGTTATAATCACAACATTTCGGCTCGTACCGATTTAATAATCTTTATCAGTATTTTTTGAGATGAGGAATTATTATTATTATATACTTTGCTATTCAGACCAGCATCTTCATCTTGGTTGTTATAATCACAACATTTCGGCTCGTACCGATTTAATAATCTTTATCAGTATTTTTGAGATGAGGATTATTATTATTATATACTTTGCTATTCAGACCAGCATCTTCATCTTGGTTGTTATAATCACAACATTTCGGCTCGTACCGATTTAATAATCTTTATCAGTATTTTTGAGATGAGGAATTATCATTATTATATACTTTTGCTATTCAGACCAGCATCTTCATCTTGGTTGTTATAATCACAACATTTCGGCTCGTACCGATTTAATAATCTTTATCAGTATTTTTGAGATGAGGAATTATCATTATTATATACTTTGCTATTCAGACCAGCATCTTATCTTGGTTGTTATAATCACAACAATACCGATTTAATAATCTTTATCAGTAATCACAACATTTTTGAGATGATGGAATTATTATTATTATATACTTTGCTATTCAGACCAGCATCTTCATCTTGGTTGTTATAATCACAACATTTCGGCTCGTACCGATTTAATAATCTTTATCAGTATTTTTGAGATGAGGAATTATCATTATTATATACTTTGCTATTCAGACCAGCATCTTCATCTTGGTTGTTATAATCACAACATTTCGGCTCGTACCGATTTAATAATCTTTATCAGTATTTTGAGATGAGGAATTATTATTATTATATATCTTTGCTATTCAGACCAGCATCTTCATCTTGGATTGTTATAACTTTCTATTCAGCATCTTCATCTTGGTTTGTTATAATCACAACATTTCGGCTCGTACCGATTTAATAATCTTTATCAGTATTTTTGAGATGAGGAATTATTATTATTATATACTTTGCTATTCAGACCAGCATCTTCATCTTGGTTGTTATAATCACAACATTTTCGGCTCGTACCGATTTAATAATCTTTATCAGTATTTTTGAGATGAGGAATTATTATTATTATATACTTTGCTATTCAGACCAGCATCTTCATCTTGGTTGTTATAATCACAACATTTCGGCTCGTACCGATTTAATAATCTTTATCAGTATTTTTGAGATGAGGAATTATTATTATTATATACTTTGCTATTCAGACCAGCATCTTCATCTTGGTTGTTATAATCACAACATTTCGGCTCGTACCGATTTAATAATCTTTATCAGTATTTTTGAGATGAGGAATTATCATTATTATATACTTTGCTATTCAGACCAGCATCTTCATCTTGGTCACAACATTTATAATCACAACATTTTGGCTTTGTACCGATTTAATAATCTTTTATTCAGACCATCATCTTATTTTTGAGATTATTATTTATTATTATATTTTGCTATTCAGACCAGCATCTTCATCTTGGTTGTTATAATCACAACATTTCGGCTCGTACCGATTTAATAATCTTTATCAGTATTTTTGAGATGAGGAATTATCATTATTATATACTTTGCTATTCAGACCAGCATCTTCATCTTGGTTGTTATAATCACAACATTTCGGCTCGTACCGATTTAATAATCTTTATCAGTATACTTTTTTCAGACCAGCATCTTCATCTTGGTTGAGTACCGATTTAATAATCTTTATCAGTATTTTTGAGATGAGGAATTATTATTATATACTTTGCTATTCAGACCAGCATCTTCATCTTGGTTTTATAATCACAACATTTCGGCTCGTACCGATTTAATAATCTTTATCAGTATTTTTGAGATGAGGAATTATTATTATTATATACTTTGCTATTCAGACCAGCATCTTCATCTTGGTTGTTATAATCACAACATTTCGGCTCGTACCGATTTAATAATCTTTATCAGTATTTTTGAGATGAGGAATTATTATTATTATACTTTGCTATTCAGACCAGCATCTTCATCTTGGTTATTTATTTATTTATACCGATTTAATAATCTTTATCAGTATTTTTGAGATGAGATTATTATTATTATACTTTGCTATTCAGACCAGCATCTTCATCTTTTGCTATTCATCATCTTCATCTTGGTTGTTATAATCACAACATTTCTTTGCTCAGTACCGATTTAATAATCTTTATCAGTATTTTTGAGATGAGGAATTATCATTATTATATACTTTTGCTATTCAGACCAGCATCTTCATCTTGGTTGTTATAATCACAACATTTTCGGCTCGTACCGATTTAATAATCTTTATCAGTATTTTTGAGATGAGGAATTATCATTTATATACTTTTATTCAGACCAGCATCTTCATCTTGGTTATTTCGGCTCGTACCGATTTTAATCTTTATCAGTATTTTTGAGATATTCAGATTCAGACCAGCATCTTCATCTTGGTTGTTATAATCACAACATTTCGGCTCGTACCGATTTAATAATCTTTATCCGAATTTAATTAATGGTTGTTATAATCACAACATTCGGCTCGTACCGATTTAATAATCTTTATCAGTATTTTTGAGATGAGGAATTATTATTATTATATACTTTGCTATTCAGACCAGCATCTTCATCTTGGTTGTTATAATCACAACATTTCGGCTCGTACCGATTTAATAATCTTTATCAGTATTTTTGAGATGAGGAATTATTATTATTATATACTTTGCTATTCAGACCAGCATCTTCATCTTGGTTGTTATAATCACAACATTTCGGCTCGTACCGATTTAATAATCTTTATCAGTATTTTTGAGATGAGGAATTATCATTATTATATACTTTGCTATTCAGACCAGCATCTTCATCTTGGTTGTTATAATCACAACATTTCGGCTTTGATTTAATAATCTTTATCAGTATTTTTGAGATGAGAATTATCATTATTATATACTTTGCTATTCAGACCAGCATCTTCATCTTGGTTGTTATAATCACAACATTTCGGCTCGTACCGATTTAATAATCTTTATCAGTATTTTTGAGATGAGGAATTATCATTATTATATACTTTGCTATTCAGACCAGCATCTTCATCTTGGTTGTTATAATCACAACATTTCGGCTCGTACCGATTTAATAATCTTTATCAGTATTTTTTGAGATGAGGAATTATTATTATTATAGCTTTGCTATTCAGACCAGCATCTTCATTTTATAATAACAACAGATGATTTAATAATCTTTATCAGTATTTTTGAGATGAGGAATTATCATTATTATATACTTTGCTATTCAGACCAGCATCTTCATCTTGGTTGTTATAATCACAACATTTCGGCTACCGATTTAATAATCTTTATCAGTATTTTGAGATGAGGAATTATTATTATTAACTTTGCTATTCAGACCAGCATCTTCATCTTGGTTGTTATAATCACAACATTTCGGCTCGTACCGATTTAATAATCTTTATCGAATTATTATTATTATATACTTTGCTATTCAGACCTTTAATCAGTATTTTTGAGATTTAATAATCTTTATTTTTATTATTATATACTTTGCTATTCAGACCAGCATCTTCATCTTGGTTTTATAATCATTTGGTTACCGATTTAATAATCTTTATCAGTATTTTTTGAGATGAGGAATTATCACTTTGCTATTCAGACCAGCATCTTCATCTTGGTTGTTATAATCACAACATTTCGGCTCGTACCGATTTAATAATCTTTATCAGTATTTTTGAGATGAGGAATTATCATTATTATATACTTTGCTATTCAGACCAGCATCTTCATCTTGGTTGTTATAATCACAACATTTCGGCTCTCGTACCGATTTAATAATCTTTATCAGTATTTTGAGATGAGGAATTATCATTATATATACTTTGCTATTCAGACCAGCATCTTCATCTTGGTTGTTATAATCACAACATTTCGGCTCGTACCGATTTAATAATCTTTATCAGTATTTTTGAGAATTATCATTATTATATGCTATTCAGACCAGCATCTTCATTTACATTTTCGGCTCGCATTTTGAGATATATATCTTTATCAGTATTTTTGAGATGAGGAATTATTATTATTTTATTATCTTCATCTTTTTTTATAATCACAATATTTAACTTTGCTATTCAGACCAGCATCTTCATCTTGGTTGTTATAATCACAACATTTCGGCTCATACCGATTTAATAATCTTTATCAGTATTTTTGAGATGAGGAATTATCATTATTATATACTTTGCTATTCAGACCAGCATCTTCATCTTGGTTGTTATAATCACAACATTTCGGCTTACCGATTTAATAATCTTTATCAGTATTTTGAGATGAGGAATTATTATTATATATATTCAGACCAGCATCTTCATCTTTTTTTATTCAGACTCGTACCATTTAATAATCTTTTCAGTATTTTCTGAGATGGAATTATTATTATTATATAATTCACAGCATCTTCATCTTGGTTTTTATAATCACAACATTTCGGCTCATACCGATTTAATAATCATTATCAGTATTTTTGAGATGAGGAATTATTATTATTATATACTTTGCTTTTCAGACCAGCATCTTCATCTTGGTTGTTATAATCACAACATTTCGGCTCGTACCGATTTAATAATCTTTATCAGTATTTTTGAGATGAGGAATTATTATTATTATATACTTTGCTATTCAGACCAGCATCTTCATCTTGGTTGTTATAATCACAACATTTCGGCTCGTACCGATTTAATAATCTTTATCAGTATTTTTGAGATGAGGAATTATCATTATTATATACTTTGCTATTCAGACCAGCATCTTCATCTTGGTTGTTATAATCACAACATTTCGGCTCGTACCGATTTAATAATCTTTATCAGTATTTTTGAGATGAGGAATTATTATTATTATATACTTTGCTATTCAGACCAGCATCTTCATCTTGGTTGTTATAATCACAACATTTCGGCTCGTACCGATTTAATAATCTTTATCAGTATTTTTGAGATGAGGAATTATCATTATTATATACTTTTTAGATAATCTTTATCTTGGTTGTATAATTTTGAGATGAGGAATTATCATTATTATATACTTTATTATTATTATATACTTTGCTATTCAGCATCTTCATCTTGGTTGTTGTTAATAATCTTTAATATTTTGAGATGAGGAATTATCATTATTATTTGCTATTCAGACCAGCATCTTCATCTTGGTTGTTATAATCACAACAACATTTCGGATTTAATAACAATGTTTTTATCAGTATTTTGAGATGAGGAATTATCATTATTATATACTATTGCATCTTCATCTTGGTTGTTATAATCACAACATTTCGGCTCATACCGATTTAATAACTTTATCAGTATTTTTTGAGAGCTATTCAGACCAGCATCTTCATCTTGGTTGTTATAATCACAACATTTCGGCTCGTACCGATTTAATAATCTTTATCAGTATTTTTGAGATGAGGAATTATCATTATTATATACTTTGCTATTCAGACCAGCATCTTCATCTTGGTTGTTATAATCACAACATTTCGGCTCGTACCGATTTAATAATCTTTATCAGACCAGCATCTTCATCTTGTTATAATCACAAATACCGATTTAATAATCTTTATCAGTATTTTGAGATGAGGAATTATCATTATTATACTTTGCTATTCAGACCAGCATCTTCATCTTGGTTTGTTATAATCCGATTTAATAATCTTTATCAGTATTTTGAGATGAGGAATTATTATTCGCTATTCAGACCAGCATCTTCATCGATTTCGGCTCGTACCGATTTAATAATCTTTATCAGTATTTTTTGAGATGAGGAATTATCATTATTATATACTTTGCTATTCAGACCAGCATCTTCATCTTGGTTAATCCACAACATTTTATAAATCGTTTTCTTCATCTTGATTTAATAATGTTTTATTTAATAATCTTTTTGAGAGGAATTATCATTATTATATACTTTTGCTATTCAGACCAGCATCTTCATCTTATTATTATATCCCAACATTTCGGCTTTGCTAATAATCTTTTCAGTATTTTTGAGATGAGATACTTTGCTATTCAGCATCTTCATCTTGGTTGTTATAATCACAACATTTCGGCTCAACATCTAATAATCTTTATCAGTATTTTTGAGACCGATCATTAATAACTTTCTATTTAGCATCAGTTGTTATAATTTTGAGATTTAGGAATCTTTATCAGTATTTTTGAGATGAGGAATTATTATTATTATATACTTTTGCTATTCAGACCAGCATCTTCAGTTATAATCACAAATTTCGGCTCGTACCGAATCTTTATCGTTATTTTAGTATATATTGAAAAATTAAACAAATGATGATATTACCAACATCATGTGTTTATGTTTTTTCCATTTTTAAAACTCTTTGTGTGTTTTTCAGAATCATCAGAGATTCGCAAGGATTTGTTTTAAAAGTAGCAAATCGTAACTTACGTGATCGGGTGAGTCGTGCAGTTGGCCTTTTCTGTTCAGTATATAGAAGGTCACAGGTGGTGTTAATACTCACTGATTCATCGCGTCTGACCAGCTGAGGGCTGAGGAGATGGTTTCCAACTCCAGGACCTGGTCAAGAATAACAATATATTCTTATCACATTTGTCAAAGAAATGGACTTTATAAGAATGACAATTCCATAATGACAGATTAGGCTTTGGCTCGCAGAACACGAAAAGCTGCTGAAGGAATTATTTATTTAAAGAAAGAAACAACATATTTTTGCAAAGATAAGTGGTCAACAAATACATTGATTTTTGTTTTTACAAACAGTAAAAGACATTAGCGCGGAAATTGAATTAAACGGGCCCAGTTAATTTCCCGCTTTTATCTTATTCGTTCACTTGTCACTAATACTTTTTGAAAAGGCATGAACTCATCTTTCTCTATAAATAGTAGGTAAGACTGGGCTCGCTTGTCTTGAGGTGGCAACCAGTCAGAATTCAAAGGAAGCCTGATGAGGGCTCCATGGGGATATGTTATGCCTAGACCCACCACTGATGCTATGATTGCAGTAAAATGTGGTACCTCTACGAACCCCCACACATAGACACACACACAAACACATACACACACACAAACACACACACACGCACACACGATCCAAGGCCGACGAGCCATTCAAGATAGAGGGTTACGGAATGAGATGTGTTTATCCACTACAAGTTCGAAGAGCCACTCAAGATTGAGGGTTACAGAATGAGGCGTGTTTACCTGCTTGAGTGGATGGTTACGGAATGAGGTGTGTTTATCCGCTATAAAGCCGAAGAGCCACTGAAGTTAGATGGTTATGGAATGAGGTTTGTTTACATGCTACAAGACCAAAGAGTCACTCAAAGTAGAGCGTTATGAAGTGAGGAGTGTTTACTCGCTACAAGGCCAAAGAGTCACTTGAGGTAGAGTGTTACAGAATGATATATGTTTATCCGCTACAAGGCCAAAGAGCCACTCAAGATAGAATGTTCTGGAATGAGGTGTGTTTATCCGCTATAAGGCCAAAGAGTCGCTCATGGTAGAGGGTTATAGAGTGAGGTGTGTGATATGAACGTGATGGAAGAATACGAAGTGAAGACAATGGGTGATAGATATGAAGATGTTAAGATTGTAGCATTCGAGTAAGCATCCACACAGGATTCTGTACCAATTCTCGGCAAGAAGCTAAGAGGAACATAGGTAGGGAATAAGGGTGATTCAAATCTGTAGATGTAGCAAGGCGTTTCTTGGCAGTGAAGGTCTGCACTGCTGGTGCTAAAGAATGGAGTTCGTCTGATCAATTGTGATGGAAGTAGCGATAGGCTTTGTAATGTTGCGTCTACGGGGAAAGGGGTTGTAGGGTGGGAAATAATTCATCACCCTCAAGACCGCGTATGCGATTTTGAACTTTGTCGAGGTTGGAAAGTGAGGATTGAGCGGTCATTTCGTATGGTGGAAATATTAACAAGGTTCTTTAACATCTAACTTGAATGCATTCGGAGTGACGTCCTTGAAGGGTACAATCAGAGTTGAAGGTCACATCATAAAGCTTCGCTTTGCCGACGACATACATGGTCTAACTGGTAAAAAAGAGGAACCCACCGGTCTGCTGAAGAAACTGGACTAAACATCCTCCAGATATATCTCCTCTCTTTTCTATCCTCCCCTCAAGTGGGCAGCATGGGGCCGCAACTCCCCAAAATATTAGAGATTGGTGCTGTGGTTTCTGTAGCAGGTAGGATTTTATGGTGTTGTGTTGCTAGATTCGTTAATTGTTTGTTTAATGGCACATCAACTCCTTATGGGTCATTTAATGCCGAAATTTGATTTTCTTGTGAGCTTTAATATTTTTTTTTACAAAAATGTATTGCTGGTAATTTTTTTACATGTCTTGATAGTATTTTCATTATAAAAATTTATTTTTTATACATTCATAGTTTGGAAGTTTACTATTTGCCTATAGCTGGGACCCTAACAGGTGTTACCACCCTGGGTCAGCGTGGACCTGGGAACAATAGAAGTTAAAATGTGGCTCAAAACTTTCCGATCAGAGGCCTTGCTGCCGGATGTAGTTTATCGTCATACTCACAACAAAAGTTGCTAGGTCCATGCCCAACCAGTTTTTGTATCCGGTTTTCTGTGACCGTTTGAATTTTTCCCAATGACAGCGCGACCTTTGCTATACCCTGTAGTCAGTCAGTTATGTGCCATGCGTGATACACGCTTACGGGACCATATATCTTTCGAAACATGACTGACGACGTAGACCAGTTGCCATCCAAGGCTATAGAACCCGGTCCTGATATTTACCTAGGAAGAGAAGAAGAGGATTCATACCTTTCATGCCTCCTAGACATATTATTAGCTATCATGTAACAGCTGATAATATGTACAGAATTTGATAAAGAAGAGAGATTCGTCAGCCTGAGGAAGAAACTGGGATGGAGATTAATGTCAAAAGAAAATGCCAAAACTCATGACAGATAATGAGAAAGATCTTTCGTCCGGTTGGTTCGTTGTATTCACTTAAGCGCAAATACTCTTGGCGAAGGTATGAATCCATCTCCTCTTCCCAGTTAAATAGTGGAACTTGCATCTGGAAAATCATTGTATTTCTCAAAAAAAAAACTATTAATGCAATATTCACTCGAAAGAAATGTAATTATTCTTCCAATTCAAAATATGTCCCACATATACCCATGGCAGTAAGACCAGAGTGAATGCGAACCAGTCACCAAAGGCCCCATCGGTGGAATAGGCAAAGATCTAGAAGAACTCAAGTGCTTATGTGTTTAAGTAATCGCAAGAGCGAAGCCGTCTCGGGTTCCAACTTCTGTAGCGTGGTGGTAAAGTCGAAGAGGAAGAATCAGACTAAACGTAACCAACCCCGAAGACCAAAACGGTGGAATAGGTAAAGATCTACACGAACTCAATGACATGTGGGATATGACAGTCATCCTAAGAGCGAAACCGTCTGGGGTTCCAACACTTGTAGGGCCACCCGTGGCGGTAAGGACGAGAAGGTGGAACCAGACTGAATGCGATCAACCCTCGAAGACCCCAAACGACTGAATAGGCAAAGATCTACACGAAGTCAACAACTAAACCAGCGGACCAACTGCTGTAATCAAGGCGAACCTTGACCGACCAAGCATCCGAGAGCCGGATGCAACCAGATTTGGCCTGTTCCAACCCCCTTTCAGCCAAGAGGAAGGCGCTTCTGACTGTCGCTCAGAGTTGTACACCAAAACCAAATTCATGCGAATGACCTTGTCAAACTTTCTTTGATTCACAGCCATCTCCGCCACTGCCAACAGGGTGAGAGAAAAGGAACAGGGAAAGAAGATGATGATCCCGATAATCGGATGCGAGCAGGTGCCGACGACGATGCCTCCCAGAAATACCTCCCATGGTAAGATTAGCTACAGGGTACGGTAGAAATAACTCCCACATTTTAAACTGTCAAATGTATGGTGCTAGTGAAATTGGCAATGGCATCTTAATCTAGCTAATGTCTTACCATTAAGCGAATAGTATTTCTGGGAGGTATGTGTTGTCGGTCTTCCTGCCGCCCCATGCGTGTTTCGGCTTTGCACAAACCACAATGGCTGATAAAAAAAAAACAAATGAATTAATCCGTATGGTGCCAATCTGTTTCTCCACAGAGACGGTGCACAACTCTTAATTGGCTGACCCAGGAATTTAACGGGACAAAATGTTGCAGCGTTTTAAATGAACTTGAAAAACAATATTTTAATATTTGTACATGGATTTATTCAATTACATAAGTACTCTTTAGTTTCACTACCTTTCTTTGAGGTAGCTTTATGATTCCATTATCCCAGAATGAATATTGAAGGAATAGAAATAATTGCTAATCTGAAGGATCAAGATAAGACAAGAACAGGTGGATGTAGCAGCATGCCTGTCAAGCTGTACTAATTTCTGCTAGGTCAGTAAAGGGATGTGAGTTCTGGCGTTGTCCTGATTAAAAGACGACAGTCTTCCCATTTGCCAATTCCGGGAATTTTTAATGGATGTCTAACTTTAATCGGTCCAATTCGGAACAATTCGATTTGTCTGAATTCAACGTCTCGTGAAGAGCTCATAATAAACAATGACTTTCATTCAGACCAGATACAAAACATCAATTAGTTTTGACTCGAAAATTTCATCTCCTTGAATCCCGTTCAGCTTTTATCCTCCCTTTGGCCCTCTTTATAGTTTTTCTCTCACCTTCACCCTATTTAACCCCTTCCACACCCCCTTGTGAACCAATGGCACCCCCGTCTTGCTTGAAATGAAATGATTTAAAAAAAATTAAATACGTCTTATTTCAATTGAGTAACTTACCGTTGTATCGAATCAAGTGATTCATTTCAGTATCATGTTCCGATGTGTAGCTGAAACCTAAACAGATGACGCCATCTCTGTTCGGTCGGTAAACTTTTTTTCTGGAAGAAAAAAAATGCTTAATTAATTTAAAAACTTAATTAATTTACAGCTTTATGCGATTTATGATTTAAATAAAGATATATTTTCATCAGCATTCCTATCAAGACCTTCATATATTATCCCTAGTCTTCTTCAAAATCGTCTCTTGTGTTAGGTATATAGCTATCTTAGAAAATAATACTGCTCACAACGAGTAGGGCTAAATGTTCGTACTATATTCGGTTCGTGAGTGCTGTCAAAAATTAAATTTAGGCTATCAGATTTTATATATCCACTAACTCTTCAATGCCTTGACGATAGAAATCAGTTAGTTTTGACTCGAAAATTTCATGAAGCCACGTTTTAAGCTCTACATCGTTGTTGGATGAAACACCCCTCAAATTGTTAGAAAGCAACAGAAGTTGGTAGTCTCAAGCGGCTAAATAATGAGAATATAGTGAATGCGACAGAACTTCCCAACCGAGCTCTTTCTCTGTACCCGCTAGTAGTCTGCTGTGGAGCGAGCAAACTGGTGGCATTTAAAGCCCACATAAGTTGGTTTCTCTTGGCCAATGCATGAGGGATCTGTGTTTCTGGATCTTATCCATTGAATGAGGATGACGAGCGACAGTAACATAAGAGCTTTCGTTTTCTGAGCCTATGACCCTCGGGTTATTTAATCAGCGCCAGCAATTTGTTTTCAGCAAACTAAACAGATCAGCCAGAACGGCGAGAGTCTCAGTTCGAACTTACTTTTGTTGCATCCGAGCAATCTTTAATAAAGGAAATATACCCCTCGACAATCATTGAACTTACGCCCCCCCACCTTAGGAGAAACCATCGTCTTATCCGACGTGCTCGTCTACAAAGAGCATCAGAATAAGCAATGTTCCATTTTTCCTTTTAAGGAAAACACACTTTCTCGTTCAGATATATTTCTCGAAAACCCTTCTTGAAACAGGAATTCCATTTCTGTGGCATTTTGTCGGAATTAAAGTTATCTCCGTACACAATACAAATCTCTCGAGCTGTTTTGAACATGCTAATTCTGTCTAGTTGGCATTCCATTTCTTTCTCAGAATGACCAGCGTTACTAAGAAGCAAAACAATGCCGTGAAGATTCTTCATTCGTAGAACCTCAGAATACCCCCCACCCCCCAAAAAAATAAACCGAACGGTTATATGTAACAACCTGACAAAAGAGAAATAATTTCTCACCTGATAAGAAAGATGTTTCCGTATTTCTCGACACATCTGTATCTGATCTTCCCATTTGCTTCGTCGTGGGTCACCATAACGCGTTGACGAATCCTCAAAAATGTGGTCTTGTTACCGTCGGGGAAGTACCACTTGTCACGTAACCATTCGTCAATGTCGCAACAAGATGATTCTGTCAGGAAAAAGACAATATTAAAATTTCAAAATTGTACAATGATAATCAGAATCAAGCGATTTATATCCATTGTATTGATTAATGGAACAAAAGGGACAAGACATACAAAAAAGACGTAAAAACAGGAAATAAATAACAGAATTCATATAAACCCTTTGCATCGCAGGAGTCCGGAGAAGGAACAAAGAAAATTATAACTGACAGGAAGTCCTCAAGATAAAGAACTAAATACTTGTAAAAACAAAGTTATATTCATTTACAACTTCTTTTGTTAAATCAAGCGTTATTTTTACTGGATACAGACAGACGAACTGTTTTTATTTTAGCCTGAAGCGGTTAAATTAGGAGAATATGTTGAATGTGGCAGAACTTCCCAACCGAGCTCTTTCCTTGTATACACGAGTAGCCTGGTGTGGGGCAAGTAAACGGGTAGCAATGGAAGCACGCAGGAGTTTGTTTTTCTCGGTCAATGCGCGTGACACCCATGCGTCGTGTTTATGAACCTTACCCAACGACTGACGAGTGACAGTAACATGAGAACTTGCCATATTATGGTTCAGTTCCCTAGTGGTCTGGCGTGGTTATTCGATCAGCGCGTGCAATTGGTTCTAATAAAACTGACCAGGCTAGACAGAATGTGGAGAGTCTATGAGTTCGAATTTACGAGAAATCTTTAATAAAGGAAAATATACTCTCCGATAGGGATTGAACCCGCGCCCCCTTTTAGGGGAAGGCTCCGTTTGATTCGACGTGCTTAACCGCTCGGTTACGAAGAGCGTCACAATACAGCAATGTTTTATTTTACCTTTTTAAGGAAAGCACACTTTCTCGTTCAGATATATTTCTCGAAAACCCTTCTTGAAACAGGAATTTCATTTCTGTGCCATTTTGTCGGTAATGAAGTCATCCCTGTACACAGCACAAATCTCTCGAGTTATTTTGGGATATTTCAATTCTCGGAAAACTCATATCTACTTAGTTTCGTATTCGAAATGTAAACAATTTATAAAAAAAATAATTTTCTTTATTAGGATTTTTGAATACGCAGACCAACAGACGTAGTACACACTGTTTGAAAAATAAAATAAAAAGGGGGCGTCTATTTCAAATACGAGTATCCACTATAATAAAGTTTGAAGTAATAAAAATATGGCATAAAAAATAAATCAATTAATTCTTTAGAAATTACATCTTTTTTATGTCAAGTCCTTTCACAACAGGGAAATAATAGCATACAAAGAAAGGAAACAGCAGGACGTCTTATAGAGGTTAATAAAGGGAAGCTAGAATTAAGGACAAACCATCAATTGGAAGATGACATAATGTATGGTTGTCAGCAAAAGGGAACAGCCCAACATGCGAACTACAAATTGGAGACATCAGAATTTCATACAAGTACGACAATTTAAATATCTGGGAGGAACAGAGGATGAAGAATGTGACACCGAAATTCGAAGGCGCATTGGAATAACGAAATATTTTTTTCACGATCTTAAGAAACAGGAAAATTTCGCTAGAAACAAAGAAAATTGGACTGAACTACTATATATATAGGATTCTAGGACAACTGCCCCGGTCCTGGGTATGATGATAAACCACATCCGCGTCCTGGGTAAGACGATAAACTACGATAGCAAGGAGGAGGTTTTAAGCATGGAACCACCTCTTAATTGCTGTTGTTCCTGATCCACCCGGACCCAGGGTGGTAGCACCTGTTAGGGTCCCTTCTATGGGTAAATAGTTAACCCTCAAACTGGGACAAAACATTATAAAAGTGTAAAAATAAGTTTTATACCAGCAATACATTTTTAGAAAAAAATTATTACCAGCAATACATTTTGAAAAAAAAAAAAGAAATATTACCAGCAATACATTTTAAAAAATATTACCAGCAATACATTTTTTAAAAATATTACAGCAATAAAAATTTTGTTGGTATTAAATAACCAATTGAGGTTGGTATGCCGTAAAAGAAACCAAACCAAACCAAACGAAGACAAGTGCCCGACGGCTAAGAGCCAGACGACCAAGAGCCCGACGGCCAAATGAACGATAAGGACAATTACCCGACGGAAAAATGCCCGCTGTAAAATATTTAGATATTTTTGCTTTTATTCGAAAGGGAAAGTTATAGATAATATCTAGCTATTCCATCTCCCTTCTCATGAAGATGCAGACTCTGTGCCAAGGTGACGCGTACTATTTGTTGGATACAAGATATTTTTGAGGATGAAAACTTATGTCGATGTTCTGCAAGAGTTGGTTTGTTTAATATAAAATCATTCTTATTAGTTTCATTATTGCTTTCTTAATCAATATTAATTATATTATTATTACTATTTTCATTAGTTATATTATTGTTAACATTATTATCATTATTAGGACATTATTATTAACATTATTACAATAAAACAAAAACAGCGAAATCATAAAAAATAAATCAACGGTATTGAAACTTATTTTTAGTACAATAAACAATTGCCAGTGAAGATGAGAATTGAACAATCAAAATTCCTCTTTCTCTGACTTAAAATATTAGTTGTATTTTTCAATGTGCAACACGAGAAAAACTGATATTGAACTGAAATTATATTATGATACTTTCCCTTTCGAATGACAGCAAAAATATCTAAATATTCTATATATATATATATATATATATATATATATATATATATATATATATATATATATAAACATCAGGCATTTTTCCGTTGGGCTGTTGTCCCTATCGGATATTTTTCCGTCGGGCAATTGTCCTTATCGGACAGTTGTTTGTCGGGCACTTGACCGTCGGGCTCTTGTCATTTGTCCGGATACCGTAATCTAGATCCTCTTATATGGCAGCGAATGTCCGACAATCTCATAGATGGAGAAAAGACTTGAGTCAGCAAAATGTGACTCTACAGAAGGATGTTGAGAATACCAAGGACTGATCACGTGACTAACGAGAAAGGAAATCGAAACAAAAATGGCGCTTATACTTAAAATCAGAAAATGGCAGTTGAAATTTCTCGGACACATAATAAAGGAAATTGGGCCTGGATAATTTAATAATCACAGGACCTATTGATAACAAGAGGAGCAGAAGGAAATATCGCGTAACCTATATAACAAGCCTGTGTAAATAGATGACAGAACAGAGACTGTGCCGATAGCTGTTTAGAGCTAAAAAGGATAGAATGTGGTGGGAGTGTTATGATCTGATAGAAGTAGTTTAACAAACGTTGTTTTGGGCCAACAAGCAATATATCTGGTTAGAATGGGCCCCAGGCGGCACTAAGGTGTGGAAGACAAATACAATCAAAGAGAATTAAAAATGGCGTACTTACCAGAATCATCGGACCAGGTACAAGTCTCTTCCGAGGTAACAGTCGCACATAAAAGGATCGTGACGAAAAACTTGACCTTAAAGACTGACATGGTGGATCAGATTCTGTAAGATAAAAATATCTAATATTGTTGGTTTTCTATAAATGGACATAATATATGCATTGGCGACTTGGCATCTGTGTATATAAATCTTGCATCTGTACCTACAAGAACATAAATTGTACATATCATGCTTGAAAAAAAAAAAAAAATATATACCAGAACAAAAGCGATAAAAATATCTACAAAAAGAAATTGAAAGAAATTATCTAAACTATGTACCCAAGAACATATTGAGTAAAAATATTAAATTTAAAAGTTATCAGCGTCTCCTTCGGGGGCATGTGTAATTACATCAACGTAAACATTACTTTAGTTCAGGGGGTACCAACCTTTTCTGGGCCATCGTCCACTTTCACATGGAAAAACTTTCCACTGCCCACCTGTATAGTAAATATTCAAAAGCCTATCAAAATTGTTTGGTAAAAGTTTGTTACTGGTTCGTAAACTGACTTTATGATAGGAAAAAAAATACCAAAGGGAGGTAACAAATTAACACTGGCTTATGCGACTGCTGCTATTACCGTATTAAAGAACAAACGAAAGCAAACATGTCCACTGAAAACTATATAAAAAAATTCTTTTTTCGCGGAGATATTTATATCTTTTCTAGTTCAGTTGGTCATTGCATATCCAACAGTTGAAATTGCCCACCGGTGTGGCGAAACGCGTCATGCAAAATTTTTCCATTTCGTTATTAATTTTCCTAAAATATAATGCTCATAAGTAAGGCTTGCTCCTGATCATTGATAATCCTATTTTCCCGATTTCAACACATTTCTACAGTAAAATAATTTTAGAGCACTCCTATAGTAAAAGTGGTGTTTTCATTAATCCAATACAATTCCATTCTTATTGGATTTCCCTGCTGTCTACAGCAAAACATTTTACAATGTACGAGGATAAGTAAAAAATTATCTGCACTTTCGCAATAAGCTATCTTTAGGTTTGTCCCGCGACTTTAGAAAACTAAGCGTTACTGCATTTGGAATTTCGCTTATTTTTAAAATGAACTCTCTATTAACGAAAAGAAAATCAATTCAAAATTTAGTGACACTGGGTTTTTAAATGTCATTCAATTTGCTACTTGTAGTCTAATTTAGCATTTAATGATGTGATGTGCGGTGTAACGGATAATGGCACAGAATGCAATATCGTAGAGGCGAGTTCGAATTCTAGTCGGATTCGTTACATTCCTTTACGCGCAAATAACTTTAGGAAAGCTATGAATCTATCTCTTCTGCTATGAGTTGAATATCAGGACAGATTGGGTCCTATAGCCTCGGTTGGCAACTAGTTAATCTCAGAAAGAAACGGCAGCCAACTACGGGAATATCTTCTATCGCGTCAATTATGAATCAAAAGAGATTAACTGAGTTCAATTAAACAATCATTTTAGACGATAAATATTTGATTTAAAAGCAATTGGATATTAATTGGGCGATCATTTCTGTTTCACAACGAAATAATAAGCAGATCCATCTTTTTTTTTCCTACGGCCAGATTGGCCAACAAAATGACATTATTTATTGATTAAATTATCAAGACTTAGCTGCATTTCTTTTTATCAAATAATCTTACAAAATCAAGCGAGGAGTGAAAACTTCTTTCTCCTTGCAAGAAATGAGATTAATCATAGCAAATTGTTTTATTTTAATTTTTTACAATGTACGCCATGTCTTCAAATTTACTATAAAATGTATTGTTATTTTGCTATAAAAATGTATTGTTGTTCATTTTATTATAAAACGTATTCGTGGTATTTCTACTATAAAATGTATTGTTGTTCAAAACGTATTCGTGATATTTCTACTATAAAATGTATTGTTATTCATTTTGCTTTAATAATTGCTGGTAATTTTACTATAAAATGAATTGTTGTGATTTTTTTTTTATAAAAATGAACTAGCATAATTTAGCTATAAAATACACTGTTGGTCATTTTACCCTGAAAATGAATTTTTATACTTTCTTGATGTTTTTGTTTTTGTTTGAAGGGTTCACTATTTGCCCATAACAAGTGCTACCACCCCGGGTCAGGATTGACCTGGGGACAACAGCAATTAAGAGGTGGTTCCACGCACGACAAAACCTCCACTCTCCCGATCAGAGACATTGCTGCCTGGTGAAGTTTAACGTCATATCCAGGACTAAAAATTTCATTAGAAACATAGAAAACAGTTCTAAACTGCTATGTAATATCATTGCTTCTATATGACAGCAGATCTCATCACAGACTTGAGGCAACAGAAATGTGGTTCTACAGAAGGTTGCTGAGAATACCACGGACGCAGCATATAAGCCATGGGAAAATTTTGAAGGAAAATGGAAACGAAAAGGTCACTTATGATCTGAATCAGACAGAGATAGCTGAAATATATTGGAGACTAATGACAAAGAAGGGATTGAAAAATTTGACATTTATAAGACATATTGATGGAAAAATAAACAATGGAGGACAGCGTGCCGCCTACATGATGGACATATGTGAATGGATGATGGGAGCTACAATTTAATAATTTAGTGAGATTTAAATCATGACTGGTTGTGTTGTCGGCTTCACTGTGCTGCTGAGCACCCGACCAGCTTCCTTCATATGTCTCGGTTGCATGCTAACATTTGTGTCTCTATGAAGGCTAGTCCAGTTCACTCTGCAACGTTGTCAGTCAATTTTTTCTACTTCCTCTTTTGCCTGAGCTGATACCTTTTGATTCTTTTTGTATTGTACAAATACTTTTTTCAGCCATTAAAATGAATAAATGGGATTTATTTCTATTTAAATTTTTTTGTTTTCTATGCATATTTAGTTATTATGCATCTGTGTACAGTTAATAAAATGAAAAGTATGTTTATTTAATAGTTGGAAATACAATAATTAAAAATGTGTATGTGTACGAATATTTGTTCCTCCCTGATGTACTTTAATGGACACTTCTCTTTGGGGCCTCGATCGAGTGAATTTAAGCCTACTACTAGACTGGTTACGAGATCTCGTTGTTTTACTGTTGAAATCGCGAGATGTAACCATAAGTTCTATTCTAATAGTTTCTTCTATTACTCTTCTAACTTTTGTAACTCTTTTCCGGTTTCTTGCTTCCTTGCCACCTACAATCTTCGAAAAAAAATTAAATTCGATATCAATCTCCATCTTCTGTCTTCCTGAAGCCTGTTCTTTTATTGTCTCTTCCTCTCACTAAACAAAGTCTTCACATTTTCTTTCACTCCCAGCAACCTCTTGCATTTTAGTGACAGTATCGTCATCATCTGTCTACCTGAAACGTGTTCTTTTATTGTCCCTTCTCCTCACTAAAGTCTTCACATTTTCTTTCACTCCCAGCAACCTCTTGCATTTTAGTGACAGTATCATCATCATCTGTCTACCTGAAACATGTTCTTTTATTGTCCCTTCTCCTCACTAAAGTTTTCACATTTTCTTTCACTCCCAGTAACCCCCTCTTGTGTCTTAGTGGCATTATTGCCTTGCTTGGGATGAATCGGTTAAAACAATTGAATTTCTAATGCTTGGATTATTCGCTGTAAATGACCAAGATTCGCAGATTGATAAAGTCGGTGAACGCAACAGTTTGAGGTTTTTTTTATTATTTCAGGCAGATGTTCTTGTCTTTCCAACGAGCGCGAAGACATATTGAAATATCGATCGATATTAATTTTCTACGTATTTTCAATTTATTTCTTTAACTCAATCCTCAACCAGAAACCACGTTTTCAATATTCTCAGCCGTTATCAGTCTTCCTATATGGCAGTGAATGTTGGACAATCTCCACACAGACGAAGAAGAGATCTGAAGCAACAGAAATGTGGTTCTACAGAAGGATGCTGAGAATACCTTGCTAAAATATGTAGAAAATTTGGCCAGCACTTCGTATTAATTTTATATTGCACAATGTACATTTCTCATGTAATTACAATAATATAATGTTTAAACAACGTCATCTTGTTCTTCTGTCATTTTCAATCAAATTCATCCTATTCAAGACAATAAGGCACTAAGACACAAAAGGGTTACTGAGTGTAAAAGAATTTAAAACCAGAAACATTACAAAAGAGCGAGAACAAAACAACAGTTATTAGGAGGACAGGAGATTGGCATTGCATTTAAAGTTTTGAAGATCAAAGTTGGCTGGAAAGCATGGAACCGGAAGGGAGTTCTACAGACAAGAAATGCAAGAAAATAAATTATTATCATAGAACTTACAGTTACATCTAGCCAATTCTACTGTAAATTGATGAAATCTTGTTGCTAATCTAGTACTGCACTTAAATTAATGAAGTCTAGGTATCATAGCGAGGTGCGCATCCGGGCAAATACTATGTACTTATAGAAGAAACACAGGGTAGCAATTTTACGGCGGCGAGAAAGTGACTGAAGCCGAGACGCCAGGTCAGGACTAATAGTATTGCATATCTTTCTTTGGATTTTAATACGAATATCTAAATATATAGCATGGGCAGCGAACCAAGTGCGAAAGAAGAAAACGTTAGCATATAACTTACGGCTAGATCTCGTCATCCCAACTGTAAATTGAAGATATCTCAATGCCAGTTTAGTAATGCTATTAAATTTTTAAACGTCTATGTAACATAGCGAAGAGCTGATCCGAGCAATTATCATGAAATTATTTATAGAAAAGGCACAGGGAGACAACTTTACGGCGGTGGTAAAGTGATTGAAGCCGAGACGCCATATCAGGACCAATAATATTGCTCATTCTTCTTTGGATTTTATCAAGGATCTCTAGATATACAAGAAGGTGCAACGAGTCACTCCACTGGAGGTTAGCATTAGCCATTCTGATAGAACGGAGAAAGGTGTCACTCAGATGATTAATGTAGAGCAGTTTTGTTTTGAAGGCGCTATTTTTTATTTTGTGATGTAGACGAACACTCGTTTGACACTTTTGTAATGTCAACGAATACTCGTTGTCACTTTCGTACTGCTCGTTGTAGTAGAGACTTTGCAATCGCAGATACAACTATAGTAACGCAGTTGAAGAATGCTGATGCCAGACGCCTTTGAATAATCTCGCACTAATAGTACTTGCTCGATAACAATCGCTCGAATAGTAAACTGTATAGAGATATAGTATAGTGAATGGAGTAGAGAATAGTTGTCCGTATAGTAATAGAGGATAGAGAAGAAGTGCAGATCCGTATAGTATAGAGGATAGAATAGAAGTAGCGATCCGAATAGTATAGAAGATAGAATAAAAGTAGCAAATCCGAATAGCATAGAGGATAGAATAGGAGTAGCGATCCGAATAGTATAGAGGATAGAATAGAAATAGCGATCCGAATAGTATAGAGGATAGAGTAGAAGTGCAGATCCGTATAGTATAGAAGATAGAATAAAAGTAGCAAATCCGAATAGCATAGAGGATAGAATAGGAGTAGCGATCCGTATAGTATAGAGGGTAGAACAGAAGTAGCGATCCGAATAGTATAGAGGATAGACTAGAATATAGCGATCAATTAGATACACGCTACCTCCCATATATGCGTTTCCTCTATGGTCACGTGATCTACTTTTCAATAATGGAATCGCCTGTGTTTACTCACTGGCTATCTATGTTCAAACTCAAGTATCGCCAGCGACACTTTATTCTTATATAACACATTCTTTGCCCAAATTAACAACAGACTGTAGGCCATTTTTATACCAACTGCTAATTTGACCATATCAAACTGATTAGACTTACCATCAAGACAGGAGTAAATGGTTATCTCATCAGCATAGACACGAAGGTCTTTTTTTTTTTTCCTGTTGAAGCGTAGGGCAATTAAATGAAAACCTTCATTATTTCTCCTTTCTCTATTTGCCGTGCGCTTTCAACGCGTGGGCTATGATGGCGCTTCCCGTTTCACAGAGCTTTGTTGCGGTTAGCAACACTTTCTCTTCTGTCTGTTTCCTCCATTCATTTACACAAATTAGTCAAGTAGGTTACAAGCTTTTTACCCCTGCTTCTCTTGCTTTCAGTATATCATGTGACTGCTAAATTTTCTACATCATCTTTCCTCACCATGCGTCTCAGATTTTACAACTGAGTCTTCTTTTACTTGTAAAGGGTGTTCCAATAACTTGAACCGATTTTAATGTGAGCGTCTAATGAGTTTTTTTCTTTTTCTTTCAGATTTGGCGGACACTGGGCGATATTATTTTTCACACATAATTCCCATGACTTAAATAACATGATCCAATAGAGAATAAATAAATTTTCACGAATAACACTGATTTAATTACTGCTAACTTTGATCCGTCTTAATGAAACACTTTTATATATAATCCGTCTTAATGAAACACCCTTTATATGCAATTTTCTTTGTAGTTCTTATTTTCCTTAAAAACTTCCTTGTTGCTCGATATTATTCTTATAATTCATCAGTAGAACAACATCTCCGTCACTTCAAGTCTACTCTTCACCAATGAGAATATTGTTCAGCATTCACTGCCATATAGGAGATTAGACATTACATAGCAGTTCAGGTACTCTTTTCTTTGTTTCTAACATTTTCCTATCTCTTAATACTTTGCTTAGTTTCTGAAAAGGATTAGGAGAATGCCCAGAGTTCACTGCCATATAAAAGATTAGATATTACATAGCAGTTCAGCACTCTTGGTTGCTAACGCCATTTTTCTATTTCTTAATACTTTGCTTACTTTCTGAACGTATCTATCTAAGTACTGACTAAACTCGACGTTACTTAAGTTCGGTGATAATACGGGAAACGGTGTTTCAATGTGATATGACCGTAAGCCCATAATACCACCTACTCATCTAACCCTACAACACCTGGTATTCCCAAGCTGTCACCCATCTAGAGATTGATCAGGCTGGACATTGCTTAACTTAACAGGTATTGTACGCGAAACGGTGTTTCAACGTGATATGGCCTTAAGCCTTACCACCCGCATATCCGCAAATTAACAATTCTGAGCCATTACCCATTACACTAGCCGAACATCTAGCCATGACCCATTACGCTAGCCGAACATTCAATCTTACAGCACCCGGTAATCCAAAGCGGTCACCCATCTAGATACTGACCAGGGTCGGTGTTTCAATGTAATTTGGCCGTAAGCCCATTATACTACCCGCACATCCAAGCTTACAGCACCCGGTATTCTCAGGCGGTTACCCATCTAGGTACTGACCATGCTCGACGTTGCTTAACTTCGCTGATCGTACGATTACCGATGTTTATATTCCTTGATATTCCAGGAAATAAAGGAGAATAATTTATGTGGAAGTTGAAGATAATGATAAAAAAAACAAAAAACGCATGGAATTAAACTTTCGAATATTACCAACATTTTTTTTTTCTATGAGTTTCAGGATTCATTATTTTGTTCCTTTGTTGTTGATTATTTTTCTAAAAGTTGATATCACTTTCCGATTGATTTTTACAAGCGCATTTTGTTCTGCTATCTGATCAATACGAATCACTAATCGAGTCCCTGTATAAGTTGTTGTTGTTAATTAGCCAATTGTATTATTAACAAGTACTTTGTTAAAGATTTTTTTTTCAATAACTGAGAGTTATTCGCCTCCAGTTAAAGAATCTAGATGCGCAATTGCTCGGATCTTATTTTAATTATATTTCACAAGGCCAAAGAGTCACTCAAGGTAGAGGGTTACCGAGTGAGATTTTAATGGTGAAGAAAGCAAGGGAGTGTTATGAGGACGAGTAAGATAGTTATATAGCTTGACTTTAGACTTAAAAGAACGAAGGTTGTGGTTGTCAGGGAAGCATTCTCTTGGGAATTTGTTCCTCATAACAGTTCTGGGGTAGAAGCTGTTTGAGTGGAATTTGCTTTTTATCAAAAAAGGGAATGAGTTTGGTTTGCCACCGTGAACATGATATGACAAGTCCTAGCTGTGAAGGGCCAAACTGATGGCATTAAGAATGTAACTTGTCCGAACTTCTGTCACAGTAATATAGATATAGTCGTTAATGGCTGGTGACGTTTTGTATATGAGATAAGGGTAGAGAATAATTCATCACCCACAAGGCCGCGTAAACGTTTTTGAAGTCTCTCGAGGTTGGGAAGTGAGGATTGGGCAGCTCCATACCAGATATGGCAATAACATTCCATTCTTTGGTCTGATTTACAATGATAGATCATGGCTGCAGGATTTAGGTATTCTCTGGGGCGATAAAATGAAACGATACTTCCCCCAGCATCTTTTGCGATGTCACGAATATACACGTTCCATTTGAGGTCGGGAGTGATCATTATCCCCAGTAGGCGTTCGAGGCAAACAGCCACTTTGAGGGTATAACGACTCATCAGAATTGGTGCCGGTTTAGGGTCAGCTCGGTGGTGATAAAATGCTGCTGGCTTTGTTTTAGGGACATAGAGTGATACCTGCCAGTCTTCCTCTCACTGAGCATTGAAAGTTTGGTCAGAGGACAGATTAGCTGCCAGGCACTGGACATCCAGATATTTGGAGATCCACCTATACACTGTGGTGCCATCGGCATATATATTTACTAAGGATCTGAGAATGCTCTGAGGCAGATTGTTAAAGCAGAAAGAAGAGGGTAAGACCTTTGGGAACGCCAACATTGATCTCATGTATGTCAGAGGACTAGCCATTACCAACAACTTTCATAGATCTACCCGAGGGGAAGGATTTGATAACTAAGAGGACTCACCCAGAGATTCCATAACTGGAAAATGTATGTAGCAATCCTCTGTATCACACCTTTTCACATGCCTATGACATGTTGTTGTGCCATAGTACCTATTCTTTGGTAATGGACTCTCCCATAGATTCCCTCCCCCTCCCTCCCTACTGAAAGGCATTTTGTCCCAATAATTCTACTTATTTGATAATTTAGTAAGAAATCCCGGTCCGAAACGTTAAAGAAAAAACTAGAAAAATGGAAAATTGAATGTCTTTGACTAGATGCGAGGGTGTCTCGTCAGTATCCTAACGATGTTGTGACAGTATCCTTTTGCTTGATATATTGTCTGAAAGCGGAATTGTTTTTCGCCATTCCATCTCCTCTTTCGAAAACTTATTGAAAGCATATCTCCCTAGCCCAGTACTTGGTGGGGGCCGAGGATTGGCCGATGATTCCTCCCCCCTCCACCAGGTCGACGCTTGGACACAAGGTAAAGCCGTATATTCAGTCACTATCATCATGACGATGTAGTCACCCACTTGTTGGCCCATGTGAGTATCGTTTCGCTCTAGCTGAATGCATTTACATTTTTCATTTTTTATATTTTTTTTTTTTTTCTCGTTTTTTAAATTTTCTATTTTTCCCTCCCCCTCCCTCCCTACCGAAAGGCATTTTGTCCCAATAATTCTACTTATTTGATAATTTAGTAAGAAATCCCGTTCCGAAATGTTAAAGAAAAAAAACTAGAAAAATGGAAAATTGAATGTCTTTTACTGGATGTGATAATAAATCCGGGTAACCGTATTTTCAATTTCTTTTTAGAATAGACATTGGGACTTATACTAAGTTAAAACTTAATGTGATAGGGTATAGCCAACTGCGAACCAGGACTCCTTACCTGTTATCTCCCCCTCCAATCCTTCCCTCTGTTTTGTGTCGTCCTTTTTTTGTGTTATCTGTAATAGGAGTAGGTAGTCCCTTCTACCGCCCGGTCAACACTCCTCCCCCTTCTATTGGACATGAGTAGAGGCTTACACCTTGTTTCTTGTCTAGGAAGGGGTTCCCAATTCTGTCTTCTCTCTCCGGCCTCTGTATTAGTGCAGGTCTGTTTCTCCCGTGATGCGTGCAGTCTGTGGCAACATCTCTTCATTCTGAGGGTACACGGCTGACAGTTCTCTGGTTGCTGTTTCCGACTGGTAGTTAGGAGCCCTAACTCTTGCGTAGCGTCTTGAGCAGCTGCTCTGATCAACAGTTGTATAATACCGGGGTGTTTGTAGTGCCATGTCGCGCGTGGAAAGGTGTCCCTGCAGTCACCTCCGGTGGGCAGCCCTGAGGCCACATAATGATGCGGATTTTGCCAACTCCTCTCTGCCCGCGTCACGGTCGAAACTGTTTTCTCTTACCTCGGGCCTTCTCATCTTTGCAAATAAATCCAACATGAGTTACAAAAACCGAAAGATTTACCCTAAACCAGCCTCTCAGAAACCACCTAAACCCCTCAACATTTCGTTCTCCAACATCCGGGGCATTAGGACAAACTTCTAGTCTGGAATCTTTCCTCACTGCAAACGGCCCGGATGTACTGGCTCTCTGCGAGACAAACCTTGTCTCATCTATCCCCTCTTCTGATCTCACGATCCCCGGCTATCTTCCTCTCCTCAGAAAAGACTCTCTAACCCACATGCACGGTCTTGGTGTCTACGTCAAGGAACATCTCCCCCTGGCCAGAGAGTTCTCTCTCGAATCGCCTGACCAGTCATACATGTGTCTCCGTCTCTCTCTCCTCAATGCGGTAAGCTATCTCTTCTTCCTTTACCGCTCTCCATCCTCTCAAGACTGTGAGATACTTGATAGCATTTCTGACAACATAGACAAGGCTCTCTCCCTCCACCCGTTTGATCACATTTTTGTGTTTGGAGACTTTAACGCCCATCACACTCTGTGGCTTAATAATGCTACTACTGACCATGCAGGCATTCAAACGCTTAATTTTTTCAATCTCCCATTCCCTCACACAGATAGTTAACTTCCCCACTCGTTTTGCCCTCAACCGGGAAAGTAAAGCCTCTCTAGTCAAGCTACTTTACCTCTATCCCCGAATCCTGCAGTGCCTCGCAACTATGCCCACTTGGTAACTCTGACCATGCAGTAGTATCGGTTAACATCTCCTTTAACTCTACCCCTATAAAGAACCTCCTACCACTAGAACTTCGTTCTATTATCAACGAGCTGACTGGGACGCGTTCCGTGATTTCCTCCGCGATGTCCCCTGGGATGGAGTCTTTAAGCTCCCCGTCCAAGAATGTGCTTCTGAGGTCTCTTCCTGGGTTAAAGCTGGAATCGACGCTTTCATCCCATCAAGGAAGTATAGGGTTAAGTCGCGCTCCTGCCCTGGTTCTCGGCTGCTTGCTCAGCCGCCATCGCCCATAGGAACCACTACTTCCACCTATACCGTAGCGACATGTCTGACTGCAATAGACGTCTCTTTGCTGCCACCCGTAACGAATGTAAGCGTGTCCTAAATGATGCTAAGTCACTATTTGCGGCTCGAATGAAGGAACGTATTGCATCTCGAAAATTTGGCTCCAAAGATTATTGGCGTCTCTGCAAGAGTGTATTGAATAATTGCAAACCCTCTATACCTCCTCTATTCAACCAGTTCGAAGTCTTGAACTCCTCTACCGACAAGGCTGAATGCTTTGCTCGGAAATTTTCATCCAACTCGACGCTCGACTCTTCTGGTGTACCCATACCCGACTTCCCTCTGAGAACTGAGGCCATATTGAGTGGGTTAAACATAACCCCAACTTTGGTACTGGGCGTTATCTCCAATTTAGATCCCAACAAGGCGAGTGGTGGAGATGGGATACCAGCCATTGTCTTAAAGAAATGCGCGCCTGAACTGGCGCCCGCCCTTTCGAAACTATACAACTACTGCCTCAAGGAATCTTGTTTTCCTGACTGCTGAAAGTCCTCTTCGATCGTTCCTGTCTTCAAGAACTCCGGCGACCCCTCTGACCCTTCCAACTACCGTCCTATCAGTCTCCTTCCCTCTTCGGCAAAATCTTCGAAGCTCTAATCAATACCGGGGTGGTTAACCACCTCACATCCCATAATCTGCTCTCAGACAAGCAATATGGTTTCTTTGCCAGATCTACAGCCGATGTGCTCACAGCCATCACGGAAACAGTCTACCGAACTCTCCAAAATAACATCTGGGGAAGCCCGAGCCGTGGCACTAGATATCTCCAAAGCATTTGATAGGGTTTGGCACGCCGGCCTTCTCCGCAAGATCCAGGGTTATGGCATTACGGGTCAATTATATAACGTAATACAATCATTCCTGTCAAACCGTGAATTGAAGGTCGTTCAACGGATTCTCCTCCAGTTCCTATCCCACGAACGCAGGTGTTCCTCAAGGCTCCATCCTAGGCCCCACTCTATTCCTTATCTATATAAATGACCTTCCTGACGCCGTAACTTCTCAAGTCGGCATCTACGCGGATGACACCACAATTTATTCCTGCCTCAAAAACAAATCCAGTCTCGCTGACAAAACTCACCTTGCCGTGCGTCTCGAAAAGGACCTCCAATCGATTATGAACTGGGGCATGATTTGGCTGGTCAACTTCAACGCTTCGAAGACAAAACTGCTCTCTATTAATCACCACAGAGAGCCTTCCCTTCCCTCCATTAGAATGTCTGACGCTCAACTTCTCGAGAGCAACTCTCTGCGGCTTCTCGGTCTCACGTTGACTGCTGACCTGAGATGGAATAAATACATCGAGTCAATTGCCTCGTCCACTGCGAGGAAAGTTGGCTCCCTGAGCCGCGCTAGGAAGTTTTTTCTCCCTGAGTCGATCCTCCAGATATACAAATCCACAATTCGCCCTTGCATGGAGTATTGCTGCCATATATGGTCTGGCGCCCTTCTGTTTGCCTCGGGGTTCTTGATAGGCTCCAGAAGCGGATATGCAATATGGTTGGCCCTGGCGTCTCGTCTACAGTCACTTTCTCACAGACGCACCGTCGCCTCCCTCTGTCTGTTCTATAAATACTTTCATGGAAATTGCTCCGAGGAACTGCATTCGCTGGTTCCCAAACTTCATGAGTTCAAGCGCCCTACGAGGCTGGCATCCCGCTCTCACCCCTTCACTGTCGAAACTCCTAAATGTAGCCGTCTCTTCTACTCTAATAGCTTCATGTCTCGCACCTCTCGCCTGTGGAACTCTCTTCCCTTCTCCTGTTTCCCTGAGAGTTATAATCTCCAGCTATTCAAGTGTAATGTCAATCGACATCTCCAGTTGCCTTAATCTATCTACTACCCTCATCCTTTCTTCTATCACTCCTATCTGATCTTCCTATTTTCTGTAACCCCTTGCGTCCTAGTGGCTCCCCGCCTTGCTTGGGGTGAAATACTTTAAAAAAAAAAAAAAAAAAAAGATAATAAGTAGGAGTAGCAGTGGCAAGTCTGGCAGAACGGTGTTGAGAACGTCAGTCGAGATTCGGACATTTGAAGTACCAACCATCACAACTCGATTTGCTGCGTCATTGACTATTGTATTCCAAGTTCCTAACGTTTTGTACGACTTATTAGAAAATACAAGCCTCCACTGTGAAAATACTCTACAACACATGTCTAGAGTGATCACTAAAATGCTTTTTTTTTATCAAAAGAATGATTTGCGACGATAAACATGGCAGGGTGGGTCCAAGATCTGACCTGGTGGAACTAAGAAATGAAACTCGTCCAAACAGCTGCCTTTTTAATAGCCATAGAGTAGTGAGAGGCTAGCAACATTTTGTCTGTGGAATAAGAGTTGCAGGGTGGGTAATAATTCATCACCCAAAAGGCTTTTTAACTCTTTCATGACTGGGCAGTGAAGACTAGGCAACACGAGTCCAGATAAGGCATTAGTGTTCTGATCTGACTCTTAGGTGGAGGAGTTCGGCATTTTCTCGAGTGATTCAAGAAAGCGACCCTTCCCCCAGCAAAAACCTATGAAAAAATTCAGTAATATATAGCTACACATAGTTTTTGCCTTACCAGTTGTACCCCTGATGATGACCTCAGAAAGAGATGGAAAGTACTCGGGAAATAAAAGTAATTCTCACTGTTACAGTGCATTTATTACCTCATTAGTATATATATGGAAAAATATTCTTACCTCATTAGTATATATAGTATATATACGGAAAAATATTATTACCTCACTAGTATATATACGGAAAAATATTATTACCTCATTAGTATATATCGGAAAAATATTCGTCAGTATAAAAAGATTATGAAAAAAATAAGAAGACGTAATGTTTGTAATTTATTCAATCAGACATATATATATATATATATATATATATATATATATATATATATATATATATATATATATATATATATATAATATGCATACACCTGTGTTCTCCATCACTGGAATATGATTGGCTGGTCATAAATACCGGCGGACGTGTAGGTACGACAGAGTCTAAGTCTATGACGACGCCCATTGGACTACGCCATTGGCTATTCTATTGGTCTATATTTAGTATATATATATATACTAAAGATCTGAGAGTGTTCTTGGGAAGATCGTTGATATAAAGCAAAAACATGGTAGGACAGAGGTTTGGGGGACGCCAACATTGAGTGTCTCAGAGGACTGGCCATTAACAACGATCTTCATAGACCTCAGTAAGTGCCATATGTGATACAGGTCTTTTATTCAAGAAGATTTTCCTATTTCTTTCTTTCTGCGGTAGACTAATTACCAACCAAGGCTATAGGACACTGTCTGTCCTGTTATTTAACCCATAGCTGGATGGAAGAGAAGGATTCATACCTTTCCCAAGGGTATTTGCGCATAAGTAGATGCAACGAACCCGACTGGGATTCGAACTGTACTCTCCGATTTCTCATTCCGAGACGATATCCATTACACCACAGCGGGCAGGAAAAGCTTGATAACTGAGAGGACACTTTGGATTAGCCTTCGGTTATGATTTTTGTTTTCGTGGTGTGATTTTTGAAAAAAGACACCAAAATAAAATTACCCCACGACCTAATAAATCGTCGGGACCTTCAGGGCATTTCTAAGTACAGTAAGATCTCGGAGGCTGATCCTTCCCTCTCCAAATAACATTGCTCTGTATCATGGGCGTTATTCTGATCAGATATTTCGGTAGAGGGAGATAACTGCCTTTCCTAAATGCGAAGTGAAAACAATATACCACATTCGAAATTTAGACTCTTTCATGCAGACGCCATATTAACCGACTGTTAACCATTAGGCTTAATCTACGCTTCGAATATTAGCATTTCATTTAAGCTAATTAGAAGCACAGAGACATAAGGCGCCAAAAATTGGTCGAACAAATTATAGCGGGAGATTGTTTATAAATTAGACGCTGGCGCGTAACAAAATCAATGAAAATGAATTTACGGCGTTGTATTTTATGATTACTATGAAATTAAGAGCCAATAATTACGTTATAATAGTCTTTAATGGTGATTAATCAAGAATTAAAAAAAATTGTTCATCTTTATGCGTTGGTTTCCAATATAATTAGCCAACCACATCGAATTATCATCAACACAATCACCACGACCTAATATCAGCTATTTATCTAACAAGTGATATCAGTGGTAGGTTTTAATATGTCGACTCTTTCATTCACTTTAATGATTACACATATAACGGATAGAATTTATTAAATAAATACGTCAAAATCTTCATTTTTTACTGATTATATATATATATATATGAAGAAAAATATACTGAAAAAAAAACAAAAATCCTAATATGTGATTATGCTGTTTTAATGTTTAATGTCAACTCTTTTATGTTTATCTGTTTGGATTGGTATTGCTTTTATGTCCATCGTCTTTTTCATGTTGAATTGTATATGGTCTATGTTAATTATGTTTTATGAATATGTCCTGAAGATGGTCTATTAGACCGAAACGTCCGACGTTGACATTAAACATTAAAACAGCATAATCGCATATTAAGATTTTTGTTTGTTTTTTCAGTATATTTTTCTTCATACTGTCGGATCTATATCCATATATTCGGATATATATATATATATATATATATATATATATATATATATATATATATATATATATATATAAGGATAGGATTTATTAAATAAATCCATCAAAATTTTAATTCACTGTAATGATTACATAATAACGGAAAAGATTTATAAAGCAAATCCATCAAAACATTTATTCGCTCTAATGATTGTATCTATAACGGATGGGATTTATTAAACAAATCCATCAAAAATGTTATGTGAAAATGTGGCAGCCACAAGTCTAAATAATTGCAGAGTCCTCTAAAATTTTTATTTCGCCCCTCCACTAACAGACACAGAAACTGATATGTCCCGGAAAGGGATATATTTGAACGAAGTAGCTAAGTGATTTTGGCTACTATAACCAAATAGAATACGGTAGCATTAATCGACTGGTACGCGTCGTAGTCGCAGGTAATAAGTGTAGATCAATGGCGTAGTCCAATGGGCATCGTTATAGACTTAGCTCTCAGACTAAGGCTCTTTGACTTTCGTACCTACACGTCCGTCGGTATTTATGACGGGCACCAGCCAATCATATTCCAGTGAGGAGGAACACAGGTGTATGCATATTCCATTATATCAGAAACAAGTCGAGATATATGAGCAATGACAAAATATAGGAGGTGTTCGGAAAATAACTACACGTTTAACCTTTATGAATTGGTCAACTAACCAAGGAAAACCCAAGGTCGAAAGATGGGAAACTACGTCTAGATTTGGTTTATCATATTTTCCATCCGACAACGTGTCCTTTATAGTGCATTAAGGTTACTTTAAAAAAATAAACTTGCAAAGAGGGATACTTGAGTCTCTCATAAGCTTTTTCTTGAGAACCGAAAACAATGTTTCAAGATCAGTAACACGCTTTTAATCAGGAATGTAAACCTTGCATGTCTACATCGCATCATTTCAGGCGATTAAAAATGGGTTTTGCAAATCAACAGGAAAAGAAAAGGGCGGTCGTTATCGCAAAAAGATAAACCAGTGCCACACTAAAACTGGACTCCATCCAGACAAATGCTTGCTTTGTTTATGTGTTTGTTTGTTTGTTTGTGTGTGTGTGTGTGTGTGTGTGTGTGTGTGTGTGTGTGTGTGTTAATCATTTCACCCCAAGAAAGGCGGTAATGCCGCTAGTACGCAGAAGGTACGGGGATTGTGAATGAAAGAGAAGTTTGAAATAGGGAGGATTGGGGAAAGGACAAAAGATGAAATGGATCCAAGAAGACAGAAGATGGCGATTGACGTTGCATTTAAATCTTTGGAGATTGTAGTTATCAGGGAAGCAAGAAAACGGGAGGGATTTGCACAGTTAGGAAGTGCGAGTAAAGGAACTGTTGGAATAGAAGTGGTGATTGCGTTTAGCCATTTCAATAGTAAAACTGTGGAACCTCGATGCTAATGTAGTTGCGCGCTTAAATTCATGTATTCGGGGCACCAGTGCAGTGCCCGTCAGTGCAGTTGCCATGAAAATAGTTGTAGAAAAGACAGAGAGAAGCCACGTGACGTTGGTAAGAAAGTGACTGAAGTCGAGATATCTTGGTCTGGATGGATTACATTACAGATCGTTCTTTGGATTTTATCAAGAATCTCTAGATATACAACAGGAGCAAAGGACCAGAGGTGGCAACAGTGTTCAATTCATGGACGATGCGTCTACTAGAATATGAAAGGTGTCTTCTATTACGAACTAACGGAACATGGAAGGATCATTATTGCAGACGTTTATTGTAAGCGACTTGATCGCGCAAATGAAGCGTGATAAATGAAAGTGACCTGCTTTGTGTTATATAGGAATAAACTGTTGCTGCTGACACTTGAGTTTGAACATAGATCGCCAGTGAGAAAACACAGGCGATCCCATTATTGAATTAAGTGGAAACGCATAAGTAGAAGTTAGCATGACGTCTAAAGGATCGCTATTCCTACTCTATCCTCCATTACTAAACGGATCACCATTTCTACTCTATTCTCGATTACCATACGGATCGCTATTCTTTATACTATTCACTATAATATTTCTCTATTCAGATCACTATACGGTGATTACTATTCGAGCGAGTACTATTAGTGCGAGTGATATTCGAAGACATCTGATATCAGTATTGTTCAACGGCGTTACTATAGTTGTATCTTCGATTACAAAGTCTCTACTACAACGAGGATTACGAAAGTGACGAGTGTTCGTTGGCATCACAAAGCTTTGTTAAGCAGAAAAGGTGTTATTCTTCAGCATGAGAATATAAGGACAGACTATGCAGATCAAATCCAACGAAAAGATGATTACTGGGATGGGAGGTTCTTCCACATCCTCCATTTTCTACAGAGGGAATAACAACAGGTTTTCATTTATGCCGATCGCAAGAGCATTTCATAAATGGAAGAAAATTGAAAGTCAAATAAGTTGAAAAGTCTTTCAAATTTTTTTTCATGAACAAAAAAAAAACAACAGATTTCTTTTTTTAAAATGGGCACTTATGTTTGGTTGCCGTAACGGGAATTGAATGTGATTTGAATTTTTCATCTATGTATAAAATTCTCTAACTTCCGTTAGTCTGTCTGTTTGTCACAACTTCTAAAATAGCCATACATTGACCGATCGAAACCGAATTTTGGGGAGAATTACAAACAGATAGGAGTACCCATAAGAGGATACAAAGTACAGCTGCGTAAAAACCGCGAAGTAGGTTTTTTGTTAAAGTATTTTTCAAGCAAATCAGCTTATTCAAATTTCATCGATTGATTTGCGAAATTGAACGAAACGTAGTTTGTAAATCTCGACAAAAATATTAGCGATAACTTCAGCAATACTAAGTATCGTGAGGATTTCATCATGCCTCGGCGTGTTGCAAAATATCTAGTAAATAATATTTTAAATATCTTAAAGTTGTTTTTGTAAACTTTCTGCTAAAACGTAATTATTTTCTCAACACCCTAAAAACCAAACTAGTTACATTCTATCATCGCCAATCGGACTCCAAACTACCGCCAGTCACGATGAATGGTTGTCTATTTGGAGAAGCTCTGTGCCTTGAGAGACTCTTGGGTCTTAAAATCACCCCTGACCTCAAATGAAAAGAAAATCGTCGGCTCCCTGTACCTGACTCCTCATGCTATCATCTAAATTTATAAGAGCTACATCAGGACGAGAATGGAGTATTGTTGTCATATTTGGGCGGGAACTGCCCAACCCTCACCTACCTGTCTCGATACAGTTCAAAAGCGTCTCCGAGTCCTTGTGGGTGACAAATTATTTTCTACGTTATTTACATTATTCGGACTATTGTCCTCATCTTTGTCGCCATATTTATCACAACGTTTCGGCCGTTGTACGCTCCGGCCTTCTTCAGGTGGTTGGAATGTCAAACTGAACCCTTTATTTCGCTCACTGGGGTAGGACGCATGGCACAGTGAATAAAGGCGTTGGTTAGATCCAGTGACAAGACCCAAAGAGTGTGAGTTCAATACACGGTTAAGGAGAGAACTTTCAGAGGGAAATTAACAGGAGATAACTGATAACTGACATCCATCAAACATGGCACGTGGAACTAGAACAGTCTACCCCAGTGAGCGAAATAAAGGGTTCAGTTCGACATTCCAACCACCTGAAGAAGGCCGGAGCGTACACCGGCCGAAACGTTGTGATAAATATGGCGACAAAGATGAGGACATTAGTCCGAATAATGTAAATAATGTGCATAATACCTCATCTCAGAAATATAGACAAATTATTTTCTACCCCCGCAACTCCTCTCTCACAGACGGGATATGGTAAGCCTCGCGGTGCTTTATCAGTGTTTCCATGGAAAGTGCTCGGACGAGCTACATTACTTGGTTCCGTCAGGTTTAACCTTCACGACTTACATTGTAGCAAATCGCCTACATCCCCTCCATGTTCCATCAGTTCCCTTCGAACAGCTTTTTCCAGCCTCCCAAGTAGATGTTTCCCTGATCACTACAATCTTAACCTGTTCAAGTCTAGGGTTAAGTGTTATCTTCCCCTCCTATTCGTACAAACTGCCTCCTAACGTAACCCTCTACATCGAGAGTCCCCGGGCTTTGTACAGGGAGAACCTTACTGTAAAAAAAAAAATCAAAACAAAAACAAAATCGCTGCTCTTAATATTTTCACGCAAGTATTGGTAACAGGGGGTTACCCGCGGTCGACCGACGATAGCGACTGAATGCAGCTGGTAATTTAGCGTTTTAACAAAGTCCGTTGTTGTGGTTTATCGCCGGGTAGACGCAGTTAACCTCAAAAGTTTACAAAAGTCTAGGCTCCGACGGAAGTAATACCCATTGGGTAGATCCGTCCTCCTCATTTAGTACACACAACACTCGTTCTTGTCATTACCAATGGCTGGCGTATTTTATCGCTAACGATGGGAGGGGTTCTAAAATTTCCGTGTCTATAAAAGACCCGTGGTAATTTTTCTTCTTTTTTCTTTGGGATTTTTATAATGTCGCCGTCGGTCGGCTGCCAAGTAAGTTAACACATTAATTTTAACACAACCTCGAGTGTGGCCTTGTACAGGGTGAACCTCACTGTAAAAAAAAATTCTGTCGAAAAAATCTGTTTAAAAATTGATTGTCTTACCTTCGCTTTTGCTTGAGAATGAAATTCAGCTCTATAACTCTGATGATTACTGAAAAGAGAAAAGAAAGAAAAATAATACTGAAAATAATTTTTTCATTTAACCACGCTGCATCTTTTGTGATAACCAATGATATTCCCTTTTAGATGAAATAAAATGAAATAAAAATTGCCTCTTTGGTACTGCAACTTCTTGATTTTAAGCGTAGTACTAGATTGGCAGTTAGGTCCCGTCAGTTTAATGTAACCATAACTTTTATATTTATAGTTTCTTCTCTCACACTTCTCGCCTATGGAACTAAATTCTGGCTTCTTGCTTTCTTATTAACTATGATCTTCAAAAATTTAACTGTAACATTGATATATATTTTTAAATCTTGTTCGATGACGCAATATTCCCGTACTCCGAGTGATTTACTAAGCGTAGCTTAGATGTGACAAAAGGCTACAAGTATGGACCACGTGGTGAGGATCGAACTATTCAGTCACAATTGATATAGCGAGACAAGCTTGTTAACCATTAGACCACCTCGAAGTGCTCCCCAAAATGATTCCTATACGTAGCTTAGAGGTGGCACAAGGCCGAAAGTGTGGAGCATCCAGTGGGGGTCGAATTCAGTCATAACTGATCTAACGAGACAAGCTTTCTAACCATGTCGAAGTTAAAATGATTTTCTAAGCATAGCTTCGATGTCGTACAAGGACGAAAGTGTGGAGCACCCAGCGAGGATCGAAATCACTACTCAGTCGTTATTGATCTAGCTACACAAGCATGTTAACCATTACACCACGTCGAAGTTCCACATTTTAAAGTGATATATAATTCCGTAGCTTAGATGTGGCACAAGGCCGTAAGTATTGTGTTCCGAGTGGGGATTAAATTCACTACTCAGTCGTAATTGTTGTTAACCATTACACCACGTCGATATACCGCATTTTAAAGTGATATAAAATTGCGGTGATTTACTTTACTGTGGTACAAGGCCGCAAGTATTGTGTACCCAGTGGGAATCGAACACACTGATCAGTCATAATTGACTTATCGTGACAAACTCGCTAACCATTACATTATATCGAAGTGCCACATTTTAAAGTGATATATACAGTTGCGGCCAAAATCTTCAGAACGGCGTCACTAAATCATCCATAACTTTTGTATTATCCTCTCAAATTAAACCAAAATCTCAGACAATAACAATTAATATTGTATTTATTGTCTGTGAAAATTATAGAATATAAAACAACTTTGATAAAAACTTATACCTACTTTTCTGGCGAAAACAATGCCGTTCTGAACATTTTGGCCGCAACTGATAGTTGTACGAATAAACAGAAGCGAACGATGTAAAAAAGAAGGCAAAACAGATTGCACTAAGGAAACCCTTTACGTATTATAATCTATCAATAAAAACTTATATGTAACAATGAAAAAAAACACTTCTTAGACCCTCAAATAAATTTAAGAGAATGATGAATGACTTCCCATAAGTTTTACAAACTTGTCATTTCTAAGCGTAGCTGTATGTGATGTAGGCCGATTGCCATCTCCAATGTTACAAAGACTACTTTTCGTATGTACATTGTCAGTTTTTTTTAAATATATATATTATCTTGTACAATATTAAGTAATCTGTTATAAATATCTATTGTTTGACATCCTGTTATTTGCTTGTCTGCGATAGTATCTCATCTGTCCTTATCTTATGCTATCGAGACAAATGCTAGGAGTACGCATGCGTGACGTACACACGCATACATATGAGCAAGTGCAGTACATTTAGCACTAGAGGCTTCTGGGAGGGGAAAAAAATAAAGAAGATAAAAAAGTAAAGTTATAAAGATCTTTGCAGACACGAGGATTCTTCAGAATCAGACCGTAAACTGATTACTGGAAACGTCAGAAAAGAATCAGGATTTGTCCAAACCGTTCTCAAAGTTTGCCAAATTCGATTAATCCTTTCTTTTTCTCTGGTCTTGGTATTTTTTTTCTCTTCTCAAATAAGCTATTTTTTTTTATTTTACTTTATTTAAATTTTATGCTAAAAATATCAGGTTGCATTTATTATTTTATTTTTTTACTTTCAATAAAAAGCAAGGTGTTTTACAAACAGGGCAATCAACAGTTTACACAAATATCTCCATTTTTTTTATATATATAAACACTTTCGGAAGCCATTTTTGTTTCAGTTTCTAAAACCAACATATAGCAATGACGAATCAATATACAATAACTCGAATCAAAAAATCACGCTTTAAATTTGTCAAAACTGAATAAATCTGATCCTTGTCAAATCCACGAGATCGTAACATATGAACTATAAAAATTGGATACTTTTTAGATTCTCAAATTACAAGGTTAATTGCTGGAGTGTCTGTGTTCTCGGTTATATCTAGGGTAAAGCTATTCAATAGGATTAAAGATGATTCCGTAAGACTGAAGGTGATTCCGTAAGACTGAAGGTGATTCCGTAGTACTGAAAGTGATTCTGTAAGACTGATGGTGATTTCTTAGGACTGAAGGTGATTCCATAATCCTAAAAGTGATTCCGTAAGATTGAAGGTGATTCTGTAAGACTGAAGGAGATTTGGTAAGCCTAAAGGTAATTCCGTAAGACTGGAGGTGATTCCGTAAGACTTAAGGTGATTCCGTGAAATTGAAGGTGATTCCTTAGTACTGAAAGTGATTCTGTAAGACTGGAAGTGATTCCGTAAGCCTAAAAGTTATTACGTAAGACTGAAGGTTATTCCGTAAGACTGAAGGACATTCCGTAGCACTGAACGTGATTCCGTAAGACTGAAGGTGATTCCGTAAGACTGAAAGTGATTCCGTATATTGAAGGTGATTCCGTGAGACTGAAGGTGATTCCGCAAGATTAAAGATGATTCCGTAAAACTGAAGTTGATTCCGTTGGACTGAAGATGATTCCGTAAGACTGAAGGTGATTCCCTATGAGAAAATGATTCGTGGGACCGAAGGTGATTCCTTATGACTGAAAGTGATTCCGTAGGACTGAAGTTGATTCTGTGGGACTGAAGTTGATTTTGTAGGACCGAAGATGATTTCATGCGACTGAAGGTGATCAGTCTGCTAGTGGACGCTATAGGTCTGTTCTGCGGGCCAAGGATGGGGTAGTTATAAACGTTTTGAGAACAGCTGTTACAAGGAAACGGTTTGCTAATACTTATGTGGCAAATGGAATTTACACAACAAAACACCATATTTACAGTTTTGGTATTGTATATAAATTAAAAGGTTTGAAGCTCCTAAAAATGCCACTACTTGATCCTATTATGCTTAATATATAAGTTATAGTGTGCTTATATATAGGGATATTATATATATATATATATATATATATATATATATATATATATATATATATATGAGGAAGTAAATAAACACTAAAATAGTCGTTTAAGATCGTATGTGCTAAAAAGTGCACAATATCAAGTTAGAAAGTCAAATATGTAGAGCGCTTTAATATCCTAAAATAATAAAACGCTAAATGAAGCAGTTTCGACGACCAAGGTCTCATCAGGTGCTTAACTCAGCTAAATAATCACTAACGACACACCAAGCAATTTAAATCTCTTAATGGGTTTCTGGCTTGACGATTCCTGACCTAACAAGGTAAAGCTTAAGTAGCCCTGGTTTTTTTAGATATTTTTACGTTATATATATATATATATATATATATATATATATATATATATATATATATATATATATATACATGTGTGTGTGTTTGTATGTGTGTGTGTGTGTTTTTGTGTGTGTGTGTTTTTGTGTAGTCTGAATTCAAAACCTCATACGTCGAATACAACAGGAGCATCCATCATATATATATATATATATATATATATATATATATATATATATATATATATATCATATTCGACGTATGAGGGTCAAGCAGCTCAGTTCCTAGGAACCGACAGCCCAGACACCATCACATATGATTTGATTTTAGTGATGAAGGCCTTGTGAAGAACTAACCACGTTGTTTGAAGTGCCGAATACAGAGACCTAGTGCCCTATGTGCCACAAGGTCCCCAAACAACCTTCCGCAGGTTTTGAATTCAGAGTTGTCCTTCTCCTAGATCAGATGCCATCCAAGGCTATAGAACCCAGTCTGTCCTGCTGGAGGGAGTAGAAGTGGTATTCCCAAGGGTATTAACACGCAAGTCAATGTAATAGATTCGATCGACTGGAAATCGACTCTCCGATTTCTCAATCCGAGCCGTTATCAATTACTTCACCCTGCCCATATATATATATATATATATATATATATATATATATATATATATAGTTGGATTGATCTGAGTTTGTGACCCTGGATTTCGGGCTTTTGCGATCGTCAGACAAACTGATTAATTTTGGGGGTATTGGTGTTATTATGGAAGTGGGAGGGGAATCGTCGCCGTGATGTCACTCGTGCTAACGCAAACATAGATGCATGTCCGTACACCCAATGAGGTACGCAGACACACATACACACTTGCTCGTCCCTCGGGACTCATACATATATAAACATATGTGAACAGTTTCGGATTTGACATATGTATGTATATGGGTGCTGTTGTCTTTGAATTTCAACATACGCATTTGTATGTTGAAATTCAAAGATTGGAAGTGTAGCGAAAATTTCTCGTGAATGCATACAAGTCAGCAATCAGAGCATTTTTCTATTTTTTCGCTGAATAATGTTTCCTCGCATGCACGTATATCCGTGTGGTGGGGGTCTATATAAAATTATGATAGGTAAAAATTGCTATTATTTTTAATTTTAATTTTTTTTAAAGTTTATTTCTTATTTTAAAGCTGGTTATTTGCTTGTTTTTGATAACTGTGAATATGTAACTGTTAGAAATTTCAGTTTGTAATCCTTATTGGCTATTTTTATGGTGGTATTAAATATGCTGGGGGAGGGGGTAGTTTACGTTAATAATTATAGCGGGTCTATATGATAATAGTAGATGTGTTGTGATAGTAATGTTGTAAGGGGATTGGTGACAATGATAATATAAGTAACTAATAGTTATTGTAAATTGGTGGAAGTGATTAATAATGGTGGTGGGAGAATGATAAAAACAATAAATGTAATTATTGTGAATATATAGAATATGAGAAAAACATTATTAAGGAGAGACAACAATAAAGGAACTGGAATTAAGAAGATAGAAATAATGATTAATAACAGAAGACCTGCCAAACATGGTGAAATGTTGTAAGTACCTTTCTGTTATCACACTGTGGGATATTTAATAACATGTTATCACACTGTGGGATATTTAATAACAAAGATGATGAAAACAAAAAGAAAATAATCTAAATTGGCTAGATTATATACCCTAAACACTTAAAAAATCAATTTTTTTTTTCGGAATTTAAAATTCTCAGTGTTTCTCGTTCGTGCGCATGTGCAGACGCGTCAACGCAAACAAGCCTACTCCGATGAATCCTAAGGGACGAAACGCATCATACGAAAACTTTTTCCAATGTATCATACATCTTTCTTCCAAAACTGTTCTTGATATATAGAAATGTATATATCGTTATCCCATAGGGGCACGCGCATACACATACACTAAAAAAAAAAAAAAAATTAAAAGTGCATATAAAAAAGAAAAATCGAAAAGTATAAGTATTCAATTGCTGATATCCCCTGACGAGTAGACAGAGTGATTCCTGGAGGGTCCATCTACGAAACACTGGTGTCGAGATGCTGAAGGTAACATCAATCAGCCCAAGTTAAAAAAAAAAAAACAACATTTTACTCGTAATTAATTAACGCACGTATATACAGCTGTTAATATCTAATTATTTGGTTTATATCTACATTTATACACACACACACACACACACACACACACACACACATATATATATATATATATATATATATATATATATATATATATATATATATATTAATAAATATGCATACACATACGTTCGAAGGGCAACTTAAAGTTTCGTGGATCTATTACGATTGATTTTTTGAAAAATCATCCGTAATAGTTCGTGCCTGATGAGTTGGTAGAACCACGAATCGTTACGTTGCATTTCGAACGTAGATATATGTATATTTATTATTTATACACGTTTCATTAAATAATATAGACAAGTGTTGTCTATTTATTTTATGTATTTTTTTTTTCGTAACGTCTGATAAGTTTAATAACGTTATCGTTGAACGAAGAAAGAAATTCACAGTATTGATACATATTTTTTTAATACAATCTAAGCGTTCGGCTTACATAAGCCATTATCAAAGATGTCAATTACAACATATTAAGCAATATACGGACATGACAAACACGTGCATATAAGACGCTAGAAGTATATTTATTAATATATAATTGTTAGCTCTGCCTCACCACATTGAGCACTGTTTTGTTTACACCTTATGTTAAATTAAGCACGGCCCCAACAAATGTTTTGATATAAAAAAAAAAAACACTAAACTAATTGCGTTTCGTTGTAACAGGTTTTTAGATAAGACTTTTTATCATCTTTACACCATTTGTCGTAAGAATCACTGAAAAACCCTTTGAGTTATTCAGTTAGAAACAGAACAGGTTAAAATTGTTTTGCGTCAGTCACACTGTCTTTCCAGCTAAACAATGGTTAGAAGGAAAAGATCATTCAAGCCTTCAGTAATAGTACCAACATTCATACTCTGGCTTCCATCTTCAAATTATAATTTATGCAATTATACATACTTAGAGTCCAACAGTGTTATAAAAACTCGAAGAATTCCAGTAAGATATATTTAATAATTTCTAAGATATAAGGGTTCAAAACATAATCTAACAATTGGACAATTTTGCTGTTACACCGGTCATATATATATATATATATATATATATATATATATATTTATAAAATATGCCCTATATAGGAAGATATAATACGTTCTGTATATAATTAAAATCGAACTAACCATGGCTTTATTAATCTGCAATAAATATAATTGAAAATTATCAACAATATTTTAAATAAAATAGTTATAGATTTAAATCCTCCCCATTCCCCCTTTCCATCCGTAGGCTCTATTGAGGTATACTGGGACCACACATTTCATCAACAATAGGCGTTGCTGTTGTGGTTTCTTTAGTAATCTTTTTTTTTTCAGGATGAAGTTGTTAGCACCACGTGTAACTGGTTTTATACCGTGTTTCAACGTGATTTGACCATAAATAACTAATATGTATGTCATAAATAATTGGAACCCTTCCCTAAATGTATATTTATTCAACCCCCTACGAGGTCAGGTTGTGGCACAAGGTCGGTTTAATGTCGGGAGCCCGGGAGCGTGCACCCGGGCAAGGAACAAAAATTCCCCGAGCACCCGCAACCGTCGGTTGCGCTGGCCTCGGTGCGTGCACCGATCCTTCTCTCTAGTGCAATGAAAAGGCGCGGCCTCGGGCAGCTCTTCCCCAGGGCCGGCACCTCTCAGTATAATTTTCCTCAGTTGCGACTCTGTCCTTTGACGGAATCGCCCCTGAGTGCACTCTGCCCAAAGACAGAGCCGCAATTAGGAGATGATAACTAAACGTGAAATTACTCAAAAAGAGTCATTTAGACGCTAACCCTTCCCTAAATTAATTCTTTACGCAAGTCCATGTTCTGAATAGTAGTTTTTTTTTTTTTTTGTTTTGTTTTTTGTTATACAGACAAATCACCACAAAGTTCGTACATATATCTGGGTGCTTTCTTCCTAAGGTACCTTAATTTTATAAGTTAAAGTACCTAACGAGGAAGGCAGTCAATGTAGGTGTGTCAATATCTTGTGATGTAAAAAACAATACAAAAAAGAAAAAACATAAATGTTGTCTTTAGTCAGCTTCGAACCAGAGTCAGAGGACATTAATTGAAGTCGAAAATTACAAACTGTAACGTCTTAATTTACACGCCAACCACAAACAGACATTCCTGGTAACTTTATTTCTTGCAATTAATTTATCGATAGATCGATTCATTGTAAACATTCCAATAACGCAACTGCGAGATGATAGCATCTCACAATGTCAAGGATTCGATTAATTAGGTTTTTTTTATCGAGTTCACCCCAAGCAAGGCAGTAAAGCCTGTAAGACACAAAGTGTTACCGAGTTTGGAAGTATTAGAAAAGAGAAACATTACTAACAAGCGAGAACAAAAAAGAGTAATGAGGAGGACAGTGGATATCGATTGGCATTGCATTTAAATTTTTGAAGATCGAAGTTGGCTGGTAAACATGGAACAGGAAGGGAGTTCCACAAGCGAGAAGTGCGAGAAAAGACATTGTTTTGCACTTTCTGTAATAATAAAGTCCACTTTTTTTTTACGAAAGAAAATTCATTTATAATTAAAAAAAAAAGAGCTGAAAGGTAATTTTTCGCCGGTGGACCAATATTTTTGCATGGCCTTCATTCGACATCACTATGTTTAAGATTCTCTATTCTCCATAATAAAACATTCACGAAAATGCAATGACTTGTTTACTGATCCTCAAAGATCAGAAAATGTACCGAGAAAAACATGCTGCAAATTACTCAGGGTTTTGTGGTAAAATTAACAAAAGAAATCAACAATTTACCAAGTTGGCCCAAACGGTTTACACGCCAGTATATATATATATATATATATATATATATATATATATATATATATATATACCAGACTAGCTAACCATGTGTGAAAATTAAAAGAAAAAACAACAAAGATCTAACAATAAACTGGAATTTTTTTTTTTTTTTTTTAAAGCGAAAACATTAAAAACCCATAATAACCTCTGCCAACAAGAAAAGTTAGCACTAATGATATTTCCGGATTCCCAAAACTTTTTGAATCAAAAGTCCGAAATTATGAACCGCTGCATTCATACAAAAAAATCCATATGCGGTACTGTAAATTGTAAATTTAAATTACCCCCGCCTCACCGATACATTTACAATAGCCTTTCTTTCCTCCTTGCTCCAGTTAACCATTGATCATACTTATTATAAAACCCAGGTTGTGTGTGTGTGTGTGTGTGTGTGTGTGTGTGTGTGTGTGTGTGTGTGTGTGTGTGTGTGTGTACGTTTATATATTGGATCGGATTTCCTACATTTTTCAACTGATTTCAACAAAACTTCACAGGACTACGTAAAATTACCTTGCGGTGGTTCTAACAGCGCCAAAAATTGGAAAAACACAAGTGTTTTTGCACAAAATCAATTTGAAAACACGATTAAGAAGCATCGCGATAATGAAAGGGGGACAACTCATATCGAGTTATACTTATTATAAAACCCTGTGTGTGTGTGTGTGTGTGTGTGTGTGTGTGTGTGTGTGTGTGTGTGTGTGTGTGTGTGTGTTTTTAGATATGGGATCGGATTTCCTACATTTTTCAACCGATTTCAACAAAACTTCACTTTTTGGGGGGGGCAGGTAGTGTTTCTTATTGTCTTGCACACTTTTTTTTATTTTTACATTCAGAATGCTTTAAAAATTACATTTACAAGACAATTGTTTATAATAAAATTCTATTCAATCGATAGACTCATAACGATTGAAAACAATGTTTTTGTTTGAGTTTGGGTTTGACCAATTCGTAAAAAAAACAAAAAAAAACAAAACAAAAAAAAACTAATTAAGACATGCGTGTCCGTCAACCTTAAACAATAATCTTTGTCAATTTTATTTTTCAGTCTTTATGATGGTCGATACTTGATCTATCTCTTACTGTTATATCCCCGGGCAACGCCGGGCTCTACTGTTACTTGTAGATAATTTTCGAAACGAGTTGACAGTTTTATTTTGTCGGACTTGTTTTGATGAAAACTTTTTGGGGTGTGGGGATAGATATATACGTTCCATTTCATAATCCAAAACAAGAGAGTTATTTGAACAGAAGGTAAATATAATTTGCCTCTGTATTTGTAAATCATTCAATAGGTGATGATGGATAAGATCAATAAATAGATAATAATGTGTGTTTATAACCAGACGTCAGTCGTTATTGCTCTTGACAATGCTGATTCTTCCGTTTGCCTTTATAACAAGGGATTACTCATGAAGACAGAGGCATATAGTCGTTTCGCTAATATATATGAACAGCGGCAAGCAACTAGAGAAGAGCGTTCTTCTTCGTCTGTAGGCCGTATCCCTTCAGGATATGGGTTATCATGGCTCTTTACAAACCGTAACCCTTAGCAACGTTTGTCCCTTTGCCATGCCTCTCCTGAGTCCTGCCATCCATTCACACAAGTTCGTAGTTGGCCAGCTCTTTTCCCCAGTCGCTTTTGTCTTCGATATTTCCTGTGGGTGCCAGATTCTCTTAGCCCTCCTCATTATGTGTCCGTAAAATTTCAGCTGTCTTTTTCTGATTCTAAGTGTCATTTTCGTTTCCATTTTCCTTGAGATTTCTTCTCTGCTTACGCACTCCGTCCATAGTATTCTCATCATCCTTCTGTAGAACCACATTTCTGTTGCCTCGATCTGCCATAAAAAGAAAAGACGGTAGATTCCGCGGGAATCTTTTACTCATTCTATCACTCCACTGCCTGACTCCTTCTGTCATGCTTTATCTTTATAAGAGTCAGATTCGACCAACAAAGGAGCGTCGATGTTATTTATGTACTGGAGCTGCACAATCCTCACTTTCCTGTCTTGATAGAGTTCAAAATTGTTTACACGGTCTTGTTGGAGAATATTTAATTCCCACTCTACAACCTCTTTCCCCACTGGCGTAAAGTCTGTCGATCGATATTTCCATGGCAATTGTTCCTTTCTTTAGTTCCACCAGTTCAGACATTTACATCTAGAACTCACCATGCTATGTTCAAGGAGTCGAATCACCCTGATTTTCCCCGTAGTCCAATCACGATGAAAAATTTCCATTCTTTCCCAAAAGCTGCTACTTTGTGGAATAGACTTTGTGCTTCTTTTAATGGCCACCACATCCCTACCAGGCTATTGGGGGATGTTTTTTATGGAGTCACCATCTCTTGATAGATTACAAACCAAGGAGCATCTGGCTGTTCACTGGCAAACCAAAAGGTGTTGAATTCAATGTTATCCTTCTCCTAAATTGGTTGCTAGTCAACGCTATTTAACTCGTAGTTGGGGGAAGAGATGGATTCATGCCTTTTCGAAGAACATTGGAGCAAAAGTGAACGTAACGAACTTGGCCGAAATTCGAACCCGGCACTCCGTTTTCTCTTTCAGAACCGCTAACCGTTACCCTACCCGGTCATCAATAGAGCGAGAATTTACAGGACCAGCGTATAGGAACATCGAAAGGATATCCGGCAACGTTTATCCTAAGTCTGGGTTAACGTTTTATGAGAACGATTGGTTTATAATGACGTTGTCCGTCAGAAGATAGCAGGGATTTCCCTGAAATATCTTTAGTATTGGGGAACGAATAGATGCATGCAAACACACATAGATACACACACACACACACACACACATATATATATATATTTATATTAAAGAAAGAAAAAGTTGCAAACCTTTTAATTATAATGTGTTTTTTATATAATTTATTCTATGTATTATGCTACACGTGTTTCGGGTCTTGTGACCTTCATCAGGCAAAGAATGGTTATTTCTACATATTATTTAAAGGAATGTTTTTTTTCCTTTCCTATGTTAAATATTTTGTGTATAGTAGTAGTCATCTAAATCCATCTTGCACTGACCGAAAAATTTCATTTACTTGAAGGGCAATAAACAATTAAATTTGGTCATAGAAAGGAAAAGAAAAGAGGATGATTTTGTTATTATTATACCCCCGTGTATTCCTTCATTCCTTCTTCTATTTGAGTGTATTGGGTGTCTCTGTGTGTGTTTTTTGCCAGTATGTGTAAATATATATATTCTTTCTCAATACATATATATTGTATTAATACAAGGAATATATATATATATATATAAGAAAGAGGTGGTAGTGGTTCCAACGAGAGAAAAGTATGTATATTAAAAAGAAGAGAAGAGAGGTGCCGCAAACGTTTTTGGTTGTAATGTTTTTTGTTTTTTTGTTTTTTTTTAGAAAAAAAATATTATGCTTTCTTTTTCATAATTTTACTACACGTGTTTCTGGTCTCGTGACCGTTTTCAGGTAAAAGCGGAGATTTCCACATATTATTAAAAATGATTAATTTTTTTCCTTATGTTTTTCAATGTTAAATATTCTCGATATGAGACATTCTCTGTTTTTGTGTTAGTAATCTTAGTAATTTTTTGAATTGGCAATGAAGAGTTCTGCGCGAAGGGTCATAATAACAATTAAGGTTGGTCCCAGCGAAATGATGAATTACTTATCGGCATTTTATCTTTTAATGTTTTACTGACCCCTATGTGCTCTTGGATCTGTTTCCATTTTTGTGTATTTCTGTCAGCATGCGTCTATATATGCATGCGTATATTTCCCCTCCATACATATACTGTCTTACTATGAGGAATTAGTAAACTCATTTGTAAACATACACACATACATACACATACGCACATACACACCGTCCGGCCACAAGGAATCAGTACATACACACACATACATACACACACACATACACACACACACACATGCAACCAGTATATATATATATATATATATATATATATATATATATATATATATATATATATATATATACTTTGTATATATATATATATATATATATATATATATTTTTTTTTGCCAGTATATGTTCTCCATGCATATAACGTGGGTGTAACAGCAAAATTGTTTAAATTTTGGCAAACTTTACAATTGTTAGATTAAATTTTGAACCATTTCGTAGAAATGATATATATATATATATATATATATATATATATATATATATATATATATATATATACTTTGTATGGTGTGTAAGGTTCGTGTGTGTTTGCTTGTTTGTGTGTGTGTGCGCGCGCGCCCGCGTGATACGTCTATTTTGTTTTTGCCAGTATATGTTCTCCATGCATATAACGGGTGAAACAGCAAAATTGTTTAAATTTTGTAACAGCAAACTTTTACAATTGTTAGATTAAGTTTTGAACCATTGTATCGTAGAAATGATTAAAGATATCTTACTGGAATTCTCCGTGCTTTTTATAACATTATTGCACTCTAAGTATGTATAACTACTCTCCAAGCTTAACAGAAGAATCGTGATGAATTCGATCATAAACGAAAATGACATGTTCACCTACCAACTTGTCTACCAGCTTGTGTTACCTGGCCCTGCTGGGGTGCCCGTACAGCAAAAGTCCTCCTGCGATTTGCCCCGAAATACTATACAGCTTCCAGTTGGTGAACATAGACAACTGTAAGCAAGCACTTGCATACATAAAAGAAACGTGTGTGAGATTGGGTGTATTCTTACATATATGTAAGAGTGTATATATTTCTTGCAAGAACGGTACATATGGACACGCGTACACATACACTTATGCACATACGCATGCACACACATGTCCATACGCATGTACATACGTATGTATATACATACCTATATGCATTAAAAAAGCAAAGAGTGACATCTTTATCGATATAGCGATTTAAAAGTAATATTCAAGTGATTTTCTAGACGACTTCCGGACATAAAGCTGTCGAGTTTTATCGCTTCAGTGGATGCTGCATTGTCTTCCACATCACCAGCCAGCTCTCAGCGAAAATGTCTTACTTTAATCAGTATCTTTCACTATCCGCAAATTGTGATGATAATAATGCTTTAAAAACAATCAAATATTTATTTGGCAAATGAGTCCCACTGTTTCAAATGCAGCAATCTTAAGCAAACAATCGTGCGAAGAGAAAACAAATTCTGTTGGAAACACACTGGCATAGTTTATGGATACTGAAAGATGATCACTACATTCGTGAAGAAATGTGGTAGTTTTGAAGATCAATGCATATATGGAAAGCGAAAAAGACCATAACGACAGATTGAATCGAATGTTGTTTGATTTATTGTTGTCCGAATAAATCAGCGACAAACGAGAGAAAAAAAAGATTGGTTAGAAATGTCTGAAAATGGATTTTCGAATTATTTCGAAGAGGTAAAAGAAAAGAAAATGAACAAAAGTGATTTTATTCGAGAAATAAAGGCGGGAAATAGCTGTTACAAAAACTGAAAAATGTGGCCCTTACTAGAAGAAAAAAGAAAACGAAAAGCAAAATGAAAGAAGAAAAAGAAAAGAAAGAAAAAATAGAATAAAGAAAGGGGATAAAAAGAAACAATATGCAAAGGGATTGTCCAACATGTAAAGACATGTAGGAGATTAGATTGCAGCTCTGCACACTTATCTTCGTTTCTAACGACATTTTCCTTTCTCCTAATACTCTGCTTAATTTTAGAAAGGCATGATTCCAGCATTCACAGCCATGTAGGTGATTAGATATTACATTGCACCTCGGCACTCTTTTCTTTGTTTCTAACAATATTTTCCTATCTTTTGATACTTGGCTCAATTCCTGAAATGCATGAGGAGATTTCAAGCATTCACTACCATATTGTAGACTAGATATTACATAGTAGTTTAGCACTCATTTTTTGTTTCTAATTACATTTTCCTTTCTCTTAGTACTTTGCTTAGTTTCAGAAAATCATGAGATTGTCCAGCATTCACTTCTATTCTGTCTTCATACAGATAAGCATTAGTCCATTTTTTCTTGCATTCTTCAAGTGCCTTGTATAAGAGTTCTTTCATTTTCAAAACAATGGAATATAAAGATAATTGAAAAAAAACTTCCTTTTCCAATTATCCAAGACAGGAAGAAGAGAATATTAGAAATGTTCATAAAGAAAGAAAATGTCATGGGAGTGTTAAGTTCTGTAGGCCTTTTCCCCTTATTTGTATCCAAGAAAATCCTCTATCTCTTTCTGGCTACAAGCATGAACTTTCCTCTATGGTACCTAAACTTTATCAATTTAAGAGTAGTACTAGATCGGCGTTAAAGTCTCATCATTTTACAATTGAAATGGCTAGATGTAAAACCGTAAGTTCTATGCTAATAGTTTCTTCTATCGCACTTCTCACTTGTGGAATTCTTTTCCGGCATCTTTCTTCTTATCCTTTTATTGTCCTCTCTCTTTAATAGTATTTTTCTCAAACTCTCTAACATACAGCAACCTTTTGTCTTAGTGGCTTTATTGCCTTACTTGGAATGAAATGATTAAAAAAAAAGAAAAAAATTGAAATATATATATATCTATTGATATACCTATTGATATACGTAATATATATATATATATATATATATATATATATATATATATATATATATATATATATATATATATATATATATATATTTGTCTTGCTTGATAATTTTTAAATCAGAACTAATGTAAGTTCACAGCACTTAGATGTCTACTCTGAGTTTTGTGTGTGTGAATGTTCGTGCGTGTGCGTTGCTTGTGCGTGCGCGCGTGTGTGTGCGTATGTGTGTATGATATTGTATGTGTATATGTGTGCATATGTGTGCTTGAGATTGTGATTGTATATATGTGCGCATATCTGTTCGCGCGTGTGTGTATGAGTGCGTGTGTGTATGTGTGTGCATTCGTTCTTGTGCCTCTGTGAGTGCGTGTGTGCGTGAGTGCATGTGTGTAGATGTGTGTGTCTTCGCTCGTGCGTATGCGGGCAGAAGTACACCCGCGTGTGTGTGAGTGAGTGCGTGTGTGTAGGGGTGTGTGTATGCATGTCTGTGTGTATGCATGTGTGTGTATATGTATGCCTGTGCGAATGCGCATGTGTGCATGTGTGTCATTATTTGATCGCGAGCGAGCGAGCGTTTCTTTGTGTGTGGGGGTATGTATGTGAGCATGAGCCATATATGTATATTCGTATATGTGAGTATGTGCCTGTATATGTATGCCTGTGTGAGTGTATGTGTGTATGTGCCTGTGCGTGTGTATGTGTGTGTGTTTGATTGCGAGCGAGCGTGTGTGTGTTTGATTGCGAGCGAGCGTGTGTGTGTGTGAGTGCATGTGTCTATGTGCGTAAATGTGTCTGTGCATGTGTGTGTATATGTATGCTTGTGTGAGTGTGTGTGTACGTGTGTTTGATTGCGAGAGAGCTTGTGTGTGTGTGTGTGTGTGTCCTAATACATATAAACGTTAGTTCTGATAATCTCCGAACACACGCATGCGCAGATTAGCCATTGGTGAAACTGTGACATTTACCGGGGGTTTAATTTGACATTATTAAAAGCTTGCCAAAACGATGTAATCACGACTTGAGATCTCGGCTGAAGAGTGGGGCGCCTTCGATCAATAATTGCAAACGCCAGTTACGTACGTAAGCGAACACATCACAACGCATACATACAAATATAGACGCATGCGCGCAGAGGCACCGCACACTTACACACGAATAGGCCCTTATTCTCATAGTAAAACACGCGCAGACTGAAACACGTACGCATGCGCACAAATAATGACGTAGACGTTTTTAGACTTTTATTTAAGTGACAATGAACTTTTCCATATTTGATGACTGGTTCGCTTAGTCCAGTGGTCCTCAACCGGGGTCCATATGGATCCGGGGTGTCTATGTAATACTACTGAGGTCTACACAAAAAATAGCAAATTAGGAGTTAATTATTCACATATTTTTAAAATATAAGAGTTAAATACAAGTTTATTTTCAGTAAATTACATTTTTCTCCAAAATAAAGCATATACATTTATTATTTCTATAATACAATTCCTAAACTTATCTATTAGTAAAAAATAAAATAAGCTTTTTTTTTTTCATCAAATGGTTATAGGGGTCCACCCAAAAGAATATGAGTAAAAGTGGTCCATGGGCAAAAATAAAAAAAAACAAAAAAAAAACGAAAAGATGGAAAACCCCTGGATAACCCAAAAACTCTTTTGAAAAAGGGGAGATAACAACGGATAATAGGAGAGAAAAACAGAATCGGTTTGTCGAGTTCCTTTGGGTTACGCCATAAGTGATCAGTTCTTCACTTGTTAAAATCTACAAGGGGAATGAGGGTAAATGTGATTTGGCCGTAAGCCCACAATACTGACCAGTTTCGACGTTGCTTAACTTCAGAGATTGTACGAAAAACAGTGTTTCAACGTGATTTGGCCTTAAGCCCACAACACTACCCACACACCCAAGCTTACAGCGACTGGTATTACCAAGGGATCATTCATCCAGGTAGTGACCAGATTTGAAGTTGCTTAACATCGGTGATAGTACGAGAATCGGTATTTCAAAATGATTTGGCCGTAAGCCCATAATACTACCCTCTCATCCAAGCTCACAGCAACTGGAATTCCCAAGCGGTCACCCATGTAGGTACTGACCAGCCTCATCATTGCTTAACATCGCTAACCGAACGAGAATGGGCGTTTCAATGTGATTTAGCCGTTAGCCCAAAATGCTACCCGCACATTCAACTTTACAGCACCTGGTATTAACAAGCGGTCATTTTCATCTAACTACTGACCAGAATCAATGAGGTTTAAACTTCAGTGATCGTACGAGAATCGGTATTTCGACACGATTTGGCCATAAACATATAATACTACAGGCACGTTCAAGCTTACAGCAAATGGTATTCACGAGCGGTCACCCATCTAAGTACTGAAAAAGCTCGCCGTTGCTTAACTTCGGTGATCGTACGAAAATAGGTATTTCAGCGTGATTTGGTCGTAAAGCCTTAATACAAACCCGCTCGTTCAAGCTTACAGCAACTGGTATTCCCAAGCAGTCACTCATGTAGGTACTGACCACGATCGACGTTGCTTAACTTCGATGATCGTACGGGAATCGGTATTTCAACGTTATTTGGCCGTAACTATATAATACTACCCGCCTGTTCAAATGACTAGCAACTGGTATTCTCAAGCGGTCACCCATCTAGGTGCTGAAAAAGCTCGACGTTGCTTAACTTCGTTGATTGTACGAGAATCTGTATTTCAGCGTGATTTGACCGTAAATCCATAATACTACGCGCACTTTCATGCTCACAGCAACTGTTATTCTCAAACGGTCACCCATCTAGATACTGACCACGCTCGACGTTGCTTAAGTTCGGTCATCGTACGAGAATCGGTATTTCAATGTGATTTGGCCGTAAACATATACTAATACATGCACGTTCAAGCTTATAGCAACTGGTATTCTCAAGCGATCACGCATCTAGGTACTGAAAAATCTCGACGTTGCTTAACTTCGCTGATCGTACGAGAATCGGTATTTCACCCATCTAGGTACCGACCAGGCTCGACGTTGCTTAACTTCGATAATCGTACGAGAATAGGTATTTCAGTGTGATTTGGCCGTAAAACTATAATACTATCCGCACTTTCAAACTTACGGCAACTGGTATTCCTAAGCGGTGACCCATCTAGGTACTGATCAGGCTTGACGTTGCTTAACTTCGGTGATTGTACGAGATGTGGCCGTCAGCCTTACTGAGGAGTGTGGTGGAGTATTGAAGCGACTTATTGTCACTCGATCTCTAACTCGAACCGCTCTTTACTCTTGGTGTTGATACGCAAAGAGCAAAAAAATATCAATAATGATATAAAAATAATAAAAATGGAGTCGAATATGATGAGATTGCAATCTTTGGAACTGATATCGATTTTACCACATTGACTATCTTCTGAAACATCACGGAGTTCATAAAAATAAATATATTCTATAAAAATCGAATACAAATCTCGAATAGAAGATGTTAGATAAGAAACCGTACACTTTTGATCTAAGTTTGGTCCGCACATAATTTGATCTGATACGGTTCAGTAGTTTTTTCTTTTTCTTTGAAATGTCGTTTATTATACGTTTAGTATTTAAAATAAGTGCGTGGCCGGGTAGAATTGTCGTTTTCTGGCCATGAAACCCGAGTTTAACTCTCACAATACTCGAACAGTAAAGGTGACTTCTTGATGTCATTGGCCTGAAGAGGCGACCCCCAGCGTGCGGGGTCGCGTGGAAAGGGCTTGAAAAATTAATAAATACACTAGCGTGCAAAGGTTTTGGAGTAACTAATGCTTATACAGAGTCTGTCTATATTTCTAAGATGAGGTATTATGTACAGTATTTACATTAGTCGGACTATTGTCCTCATCTTTCTCGCCATATTTGTCACAACGTTTCGGCCGTTGTACGCTCCGGCCTTCTTCAGGTGGTTGGAATTTCGAACTGAACCCTTTACTTCGATCACTGGGGTAGACTGTTCTAGTTCCACGTTTGATGGATGTCAGTTATCAGTTATCTCCTGCTAATTTTCCCTCTGCATTAACCAGGTATTGAACTCACCTTCTTTGGGTTTGTCACTGGATCTAACCAACGCCTTTATCCACTGTGCCATGTGTCCTTGAGGACATCTGGGTATGAACTTCTGAGTATTATAAACCTAATGTTTTCAGCACATTCTTACCAGTCCTCATATTGCAATTTTGCTGTTATCATTGCATGTCTTTACCAGAGTTCATATTGCAACTTTGTTATCATTGCTTTTCTCTGGCACTCCTTATTACTGGTTCCAAAATTGTATTTATTTCTATGCTTGGTCGGCTCAGGAGATTTTTGTGGCCTAGCATATGTGCTGATTCTTTAAGTTTACGAATTTTCCAATGGTGTTCCCTGTCGATGATCTCAACATGATCCCACAGGGGGCGGTGATCTCCCTTCTCTCTCCATATGTGGTCAGCCACGCCTGATTTTTCTACTTCTCCTCGCGTTACAGCTTTCTGGTGTTCTTGAAGCCTTACCTTGAGGGGGCGGTCTGTCTCTCCTTTATATTCCTTTCCGCAGCTGCACGGGATAGTGTACACACAGTCTTTAGTCATGTTCCTCTCTGTGGGGGGGGGCGTCTCACTCGTGAGAGATATCTGCGAAGTGTTGTCACGCTTTTGAAGATTGTCCTGATGTTATATGGACCGCATATCCTTTGCTTGGAACCATTAAAAAGCTATGCAGATCAATTCGGCCTGAGAAGATAAACTTATGAAAATATGCCAGTTTCTAATTAGGTTTTCCTCCATCTTATTATTATCTATCTAAGGTTTCTTGGGAAGTAATTGTAGCTGAAAATTCGCTTGCTTCTTTATACTAAAATCGTGGCTAAAATTTCTGCTGCGACAAAGATGAAGGTTGTGTCTTTGAAGGGGAAGATGACTCAACAAGAGACAGTCAGGCGGCTGGAAATTTCCAGAAACTATGTTCAAACCATCCAAAAGAAGTTTACTACTACTGGTAGTGTTTCAAGGACAAAGAAAACGAGAATACCACCAAAGTTGGACAAAAGAGATGAAAGAAAGATCGTTCAGAATCACGGTAGGCAATCCAAAATTAACAGCCAGACAAGTAAGGAATCAACGCAGATTTCATTTTTTTTTATAATCATTTCAACCCAAGTAAGGCAATAAAGCCACTAAGACACAAGAAGTTACTGAGTGTTAGAAACTATGAGGAAAATACTATTAAGGAGCGAGAACAGTAAAAAAAAGGAATTACGAAGACGGAAAAAAGTGCTCCGGTGAAAACCATACAATCTCCAAGAACTTAGGGACTACTAACAAGAAGAATGATAAAACAATTCCTAATGAGAAAAACCGAACCATATTCCGTCCAATGTGACATCGAATTGGGGCAATGATTCGAGTCAAAGAATATTTAGTAATTTCATAATTTGTACTTTTTGCAATATTAAATATCACTTTTCGCATGGGTGGCTTGAAAAAACATAAGCAGTAAATTACTGATACCCTCTGAAGAGTGGACGAACAGGCCTGTCTACGAAACTCTAGAGTCGGGATGCTGAAGATAACATCAATCAGCTAAGTGACAATTTTACTCCCATTAATCCTATATATATATATATACACACACGCACACAGTGAGAGACAACAACTATTCATACACATACACATTTTTAATTTATTGTATTTCCAACTGATGAATAAACATATTTTTCATTTAATTAACTGTGCACAGATGCATAATAACTAAATATGCATAGAAAACAGAAAAAATGATTCAATAGAAATAAATCCCATTTATCCATTTTAATGAGTCAAAGAAGTATACGTACAATGCAAATTTCAGATTTTAAAACTTTTAAATTACTTTAATACTCAAGATTATTCAAGGGGAATATTCTAGAATGTTCCAATAATGTTAACAGCAGTTATTTTTAGCCTAAAAATACAAACAGAACAATCTGTAATTGATATTCGTGCAAGAAGATTATTATTATGGCAAGAGATAAAGAATTGATAAATTCGAACAAATTCGCCAAAACTGATTGTTAAGCTCTGGAAAGAAGGTAAGTTACAGGAAAATCTCAGACAACCTGAGTATTCCATTTACTACCATTAGTTCATTTATTGCAAGGTATGAAAACTCAAAACTGTTGAAAAGAACAGGTGCTCCACGGAAAATTTCTTCAAGATCTTCGAGGAAATTAATGCGTCAAATTAAACAAAATCCAATGGTTACTCATCAAGAGTTGCAGGATGATTTGCTTTCATCCAGAATCTGTGTCACTAAACGGACAATAATCAATGAAATCCATAGCAACAATCTAAAGTCACGCTCCTCTCGGAAAACTCCACTGCTATTGAAAAGACAGAGAAACCAGGTTGAAATTCGTTCGTGAACATAAGGATAAGGAAAAATCGTTCTAGGAAAGAGTATTATCGACAAAGGAAACCAAAATCGAGTTGTTTGGATGTAATTCTAGAAATCATGTTTGGAATAAAAGATGGCGATGCCTTCAAACAAAAGAACACATTAGTGATATTTGGTGGTGGCAGCATCATGGTTTGGGGAATTTTTTTCTGCAAAAGGTGCTGGCAATATATCAGTAATTGATGGTAGAATGAATGCCGCAGTATATCAAAATATTTTGGAAGCAAATTCAATGATTTCGATTGAAAATCTTGAACTTCCTCCTGATTGGATCTTCCATCAAGATAATGATCCTAAGCTCACTGCGAAATTTAAGAAGAAATGACTTGTTAAAAATAATGTAAATATCCTGAAATGGCCAAATCAGTCCCCAGATTTAAATCCAATCGAGAACCTGAGGCGTTATTTGAAAATTCAAATCCACTCCAGAGCTTCAGGCTTTGAAAATACCAACTAAAATTTTGCAAATCGTTACTTGAAAACTCTAAGATTTGTTGCTGCAGAAGTGAATAATGGCTATTCTACAAAGTATTAAATGAAGATTATATATTCTTTTTGTATTGTACGAATACTTTTTTACTCATTAAAATAGATAAATGGGATTTATTTGTATTAAATGAAAAAAATTCTATGCATATTTAGTTATTATTCATCTGTGTACAGTTAATTATTTGAAAATTATGTTTATTCATTAGTTGGAAATACAATAAATAAAAAAATTGTATGTGTACGAATATTTATTTGCCCCCCATATATATATATATATATATATATATATATATATATATATATATATTCAGTTCAAAAGCTTGAGGACACCCAGGGTAATGTTTTTAATTTAACCCCAAAAGTAGTTGTTTTGTACTTTAAATAAGATAAAATTATTATACATGGTTAAAAAAAAATGTGAGACATGATTTTTTTTATTAGAAATTTTATTATGACAAAAAGAAAAAAGTATTTATGATTAAATTTTGCTCTCGTCAAAATATCCTCCATCAGCATTGATTACTGCAACACAAATATCCGGCATTCGTTGCAAAAGTTTCTCAAATGTAAGTTTGATAATTGGTTCTATTCTTTTTTTTCAATGACTCTGACATCTTTTTCATTTTTTTTTTTTTTCACTCTTTTATCAAGTTCGTCCCATACTAATTCTGGGTGTGGCTTCAAACTTTTGAACTGTAGTATATATATTTATATATCTGAAACATTAAAAAATGAAATTGGTCTTGACTGTAATTAACGTAGAAAAACCATTATTGAAATGATTTATTTATATCGGATTTATATACTTAATAAAAGATAAAAATTAAAAGAATATTCGACATTGAATGGTCCAGTTTCGGTTAAAAGTTCATTAAATCCGTGTTCTTAAATAGCCTTGTCAGGTTTCATATGGATGTTATCCATGGCATCAAACCCCTTCAGAAATATTTAAACTCTCAACTGTATACAACCACTTTCTAAGATCAATGCTTAAAAATGGCTTTGAGTGAGCGAGGTCTATGGATTTAGGCAAAGACCATCCTTCTTCGAACATTGTGAATTGGCGCTACATAATCACAATCAAACTATATCAGATAAAAGAAACAACAACACTTGAGGATTTTCAGCAGCAGCTGCAGTTAAAGTGCATATCACGTGTAACTCGAAGACAAAATAATGATATATTTGTGATGCTGATATTGCCACACCCACTTCAAACAAAAAGAATGGAAGGAAATATCTGACGATAAACTACGTCCGCGTCCTGGGTAAACTATTCCTGACAGCAAGGAGTCTGATTTTGAGAAACGCGGAATCACCTCTTAATTGCTGATGTTCTCAGGTCTACCCTGTTAGGGTCCCAGCTATGGGTAAATAGTTAACCCCCAAAATGGGTTCAAAAAACACCATGAAAGTGTAAAAATAGGTTTTAATACAAGAAATACTTTGTAAAAAAAGTTATTGCCAGCAATACATTATTACCAGCAATATATTTTTGCAAATTGATTACTGGCTAGACATTTAAAAAAAACAAATATTACCAGCAATGAAAATCTTGTCGGCATTAAATAACCCATTGTGGTTGATATACCGTAAAATAAACCAAACTATACAAACTAAACTGAAGAAAATATCCCCAGCAAGACTGGAAAGAGCGATAACAAGTACTGGACTTGATAAACCTATTTTTCTGAAAAATTGTTTTAAGAGAAACATTTTATAAGTTCTAATCGAAAGCATCATTGGCTGCTCGGCCAATACTAGAAAGAGTGTTCAGTGGGCTTTAAGCGTTTTAAAAGAAAGAAACTCCAGTTTCAACTGGCAGTAACGCTAACGGTTTGACCAATGTATTTTGTTATTTTGAGGGGTGGGCGGTATTTACTAATATTGTTTTCTTTTAGTTTTATCTTTGTGTTTCATTCTTAGTTTGCTTTCTGGGTTCATCTCACCACCCCCATCATTTCATGTATCATGAAATTTTTATATATTTTGGACTGTCGCTAGATTTTTATGTCATATTGGGTTTTTGGTAGGTCCCCCTGTGAATATGCGGTATTGTGGTATATACAGGATTGAGAGGTGATGGATGAGTTCTTGTGGTAAATGAGTAAATTGTAATGAATGAATGGATCGTGAGTCAGTTTATCTAGGACTGGGATAGCTAATGAAGATCAGCCCGTCCCTATTTCCTCCTCGGCCTTATGCCACAATTCCTGTAAGATCAGAAATAAATCTCATGTCTTGCCAATGTTTCCTGTATTGAGACGGATAATCCCAACAATTATCATTACCATTTACAATTTTGTTATTTGCTTAAGCCACATTGAAGTTACGAGTGGAATTGTTTAAGTTTTTGTCATATTTGAATACAATTGCTTATAACCGAATTGCTTATAAAATCGTTTCTTTTTTTTTTACGACAGTCCGTTTGATAATTTCTTTGCTGCTGATGATCATTTATTCTAAAGAGGAAACAGTTATTCCTTTTCTGTTTGTGTCTCTTTTTGCTTTATCTGCGTTACCATAATAAAGATCCCGTTTCCTTCTGCAAATGCCATCTATACAAGTATATACCAGATTGTTCGTCTGCAATAGTTCATATCTATCTATATTTCTGAGATAAGGTATTGTAATTATTTACACTATTTACATTCCTCGGACTGTTGACCTCATCTTCCTTGCCATATTCACAACATTTCGGCCGTTGTGGGCTCCGGCCTTTTTTAGGATCTGCCTATATTTCTGGGATGAGGTATTATAACTATTTGCCCTATTAACGTTGTTTGGACTGTTGTTCTCATCTTCGTTGACATATTCACGACGTTTCAGCCGTTGTATGCTCCCACCTTCTCCAGGATCTGTCAATATTTCTGGGATGAGCTATTGTAATTATTTACACTATTTACATTGTTCGGACTGTTGCCCACATCTTTGTTGCCACGACGTTTCGGCCATTGTGCGCTCCGGCCATTTTCAAGATCTATCTATATTTCTGAGATGAGGTATTGTAATTATTTACACTATTTACACTGTTCGGACTTTTGCCATTCTCCTTGTTGCCATATTCAGGACGTCCTTAAGGATACAACACCCAGTGGATAAAAGCGTTTTGTAGAACCCAGTGATTTGACCGAAAGAGTTGTGAGTTCAATACCTGGCTACAGATGAGATTAACAGAAACTTAGAAAGTTGAGGTAAAGGGAGATAACTGATAATAAAAAATATCCGGAAAAGGCATGGCACGTGAAACTAGAACAATCTACCCCGGTGGACGAAATAAAGGGTTCAGTTCGAAATTCCAATCAACCGAAGAAGGCCGAAGTTTACAACGGCTGAAACGTCGTGAATATGGCAACGAAAATGAGGACTACAGTCCGAATGCTGTAAATAGATTAAATAATAGAAATAGTTTTTTTTTTTCTGGAGATATTTTTGTTCGCATATTTTCTTTTCTTCTTGCTTCCCCCACTCGTCCTTTTGTTTCTTTCCGTCTTTCTGCAACGTCGATCAGTTTTCATTATATTTTCGCCGTATTTTTATGCGCCATTTTCACCTCCGCTTTTAGCCATTTTGATAGTCTTCGATTCTGGTAAGTCTTCTACGCCCTTCCTTTGTTTGTCACATAGAATCTTTGGGTGCAGCCTTTGGGGTGTAGAGCTTCATTCACGGCCATTAATCTCTATCAAGTTCAATTCCTCTTTTTGTTTAGCCGAGGAAACGTCCAGAGTATCTCACTACTGATATTATCCCCGCATTTTTACCTTTGCTTATGCCATTTTAGTTTTAATTCCAAATTTTTTTTAAGGTACTCTTCCTGAAATACCAATTTCTTATCTTTGCCTTCAATTTTATCCTGCTTTAGTTTATTACTTTCGTGTACTGCTTACGTTTTATTAGTAGATCTTTGAATTGATGGATGTGTCTGTAGTATAGCGGTGGAAGTGTGATTGGCGTTTCGAGTTCAAATTCAAGCAGAGGTCGTTGCGTTTGCTTTCACACGAATACTCGAGAGAAAGCTATGAATTCACTTTTCCCTTCAGTTATGGGTTAAATAGCAGAGTAGACTGAACTCTTTAGCTGTGGTTGACAGCCAACCTAAGAAAAGGGCATATATTTAAAAAAAATATTGGATGTGGGGTTAACAACTTCACCTGCAAACGCTAAAGTTGTGTATAACACAAGAACTAGACAATTGGGTTCACTGTATTGCACTAGAAATATTTTTCTCCAGAATCTATCTTACATATTTATAAGTCTACCATTCGTCCATGCTTTTAATGTTGCTGCCACAAATGGTCTGGTTCTCCTGTTATGTATTTAGAGATTCTTGATAAAGAATCTGCAATGTTATTCGTTCTGACCTAATATCTTTGCTCCAGTCATTTTCCCCACTCTGTGCCTTTTCTATAAATAATTTCATTGTAATTGTTCTGATGAACTTTCATTTATGGTACCTAGAATTTAAGAACAATTGTAAATAACAATACAAATAATACAAAAAAGAATATATAATCTTCATTTAATACTTTGTAGAATAGCGCCATTATTCACTTCTACAGCAATAAATCTTGTAGCTTTCAAATAATGATTTGCAAAATTTTAGTTAGTATTTTGTTCCATTCTTCTTCGCATATTAATAACAAGGGCTCGTCATTTTACACTCAAAATGGCTAGATGCAACCGTAAGTTATATGCTAACAGCTTATTTTATCGTACTTACCGCTTATGGAAGTCTTTTTCGGACCCTTGCTTTCCAGGAAAGTTTGACCTTCAAAAATTTAAATGTAAAGTAAATCGTTGTTTACTGTCTTTTTGATTCCTCTTCTTTTATTTTTATTGCTCCTTAATGGTTTTTTTTTCTAATTCTTGTAACCCCTTGTGTCTTAGTGGCTTTATTCCTTGCTTGGGGTGAAATGAATACAAGAGTGTCTAATGTTTAATAATTCTTTAAATTTGTAATATTACTGCATCTTATCCTGTGTTTTCTTCGTTGTGCTCACCTGTATTTGGTTCTTTCCAAATTCTACCTTAAATTACTCCATATGCATAATGCTCTTGTGCCATCATTATCAGTAATTCGTGATCGATGTTTTCTTAGTTAAACACTCTTGCTAGCTTCGTTTTCAATCTAATATTTGTTGCTGTTTTATAATTTTTTTCGTTTATATTTCATTTCTATCAGCCACGGCTTTCCGTTTTCAAGTGATTTTTTGCGGTCTTATACGCAGTTGACTGTTAATAACATCTTACAATTTGTTGCTTTTTGATCTTTGCACGGAAGATATTTTTTCTTCTGTTTTTTTGGCTGTTTATTTCCTTTCTTTTTCTCTCTACACTGCGTCTGCCAATGAGCAGTGATTATGTTTACAATTCATTTTATCCGATGATCGTTCATATCGTCTGGGCAAAAATAGCCGCATTTTCCACAGTTTTATGGAAACACTTTTCAGAGCAAACAAATCTACGTGGTCATATCGAAAAATTTGTACTGAGTCAATCTTCCAATATAGTTCTATCTTATCGTGTTCATTTATTAAGGAAGGTTTTGTAACTAGGTGCAGAAACGGCTCTGCGATCTTTACAATGGATGACAAATTCGAGAAACGTTCCCACTTGAGATTTCTTTTTTGATGCTCAGCAAATCTGCTATCGAGACACACGAAATTATTCGTGATAGTTTTAAAGAGGTTTTCATTTTATTTTTTGATTCAGTCTCATATTTTTTCCTGTTTTTTTATTTTTAATTTTTGATTTCAATTTTTACCTCCCCCAAGAACTGTCCACTTACGTTTTGGGGCGTTAATGTCGTGTAAATCTATTTCGGATTCCAATTTTGCAGATTCCTTGGAAACAGCGTGCAGTTAATTGGCCATTTCGTGTTCGGGTACCAGTTTTAGAATCCAGTCATCGGTGCATTGCGTGTATTTATGGAGATTTTTTAAGATTAGCTTAGATGTAGCACAACCATTACATCATGTTTGATGCGTAGCTGAGATGTGGCACAAGGCTGTAAGTATGTGACACCCAGTGAGGATCGAACTCACTATTCTGTAGTAACTGATCTAAAGGGACAAACTTGTTAACCAATACACCACGTCGAAGTGCCCCATTAGATGTATTTTTACATCCAATAGTCTCCGGATTCAATGATATCTTTAATCGACATAGTCCTCTACCACTGCGGTCTCTTGGAAGATAATCTGCTTATATTTACCTTCGGATTATGTATGCAGTTCATTGTCAATAGTTTTTATATCTTGAGATCTATTTTTCGGGTCTCATTTACTGTCCAGTTTATAACGTCTAAGCCGTACATCACCGCATGTTCTGGGTATGACGATAAACTACATCCGGCAGCAAGGCCTCTGATCAGAAGGTTTCGAGGAGCATTGAACCGCTTCTTAATTGCTGGTGTTCCCAGGTCCACTCTGACCCGAGGTGGTAGCAACTGTCAGGGTCCCAGCTATGGGCAAATAGTTAACCCCAAACAATCTGGGATCAAAACACTATGAAAGTATAAAAATATATTTTTTATAGTAAAAATACCAGCGATACATATTTTGGAAAAAATATTACCAGAAATACATTTACCAGCAATAGATTTGACTCATGACAAAAACCCTTTTTTACAAAAAAATACGTCTATGATTTCTTACAAAGGTTACATATTCTATTCATACGAACCTATCCTAAAAATTCTGTCGGTATTAAATAACCCACTGAGGTTGATATGCAGCAAAACAAAATAAACCAAGCCAAATCCGCACATTACGACAGGTAGTACTATGTTGCTTATATTCTATTGTGTGCATTTAATTCACTTTTTAAGATAAAAATTCATCCATCCGTCCTTACATGGAATATTGCTGTACTCCCGCTGTACGTCTCGAAGTCCTTGACAAAATCCAGAGATGAATATGCAAGATGATAGGTACATCATCATCATCTTGCGGCCTCAGCCGAGATTGAACTCACTACACCTTTCCATTATTCCTTATCTGTCATAGCTAATACTTTGATTGGTGTAGTTCATAATCTTGTCAAATAGCTGAATTCTTGATTCTTCGCTAGGGCTATCAAGGGTGTTTTTATCGTGACACCATCACTAAATGGATTGCCAACCAAGGCTCAGAGAGACTGCATTCACCCTCCGCAGGTTTTGAATTCAGAGTTTTCCTTCTCCTAGAAGAGTTACCATCCAAGGCTATAGAACCCAGTCTGTCCTGCTATTTACCCATAGCTGGAGGGAGAAGAAGAGGATTTACATCTTTCCCAAGGGTATTAGCACGCAAGTGAATGTAATGGATTCGACTGGAATTCGAACTCGGCTCTCCGATTCCTCAATCCAAGCCGCTATCCATTACTCCACCGTGCCTCCTAAATATATGATAAGTACTGATCTGGCATCTAGTCTACATTCCGCTGTCTCTAAACGAGCTACAAGGCTGGCTTCTTGGCCCCACCATTTCACTATCAAAACAGTTAAATGTAACCCTATCTTCTACTCAAACAGCTTATTCTCCCTCACTTCCCGTCTGTGGAACCCCCTTCCCCTTACTTGTTTCACCGATGACTATAATCTTCAAACATTCAAGTGTAATGCCAATCGACATCTGACACCCTGAGCTTGTTCCCCGTCCTTCTCTATATCCTTTCCTCAAACACACTTCTTTACTCTTTTAACAATGCTCTGTGACCCCTTGCGTGCTAGTGGCTCTCTCACTTTGCTTGGGGTAAAAAAAAGAAGCGAAACATGCGAGTTGTGACTTTTAATCGAATTGCTATCGGTGAGTAAAGAATAGTTCTTCGGAAAGCTAAGCAAAGTATTAAGAAAAAGGAAAATGTCGTTAGAAACAAATAAAAGAGCACTGAACTGTTATGTAATATCTGTCCTCATTTGTGGGATTGAATGTTGAACAATCTTCTCAAAGATTGAAAACAACCTTTTTTTTTAAAAAATCATATTACCCCATGCAATGCAGCTCCACAAGCCACTAAGACACAAAACGTTACTGAATGTAAAAGAACAAGCAAAAAAGAGAAACATTAGGGAATGAAAAAAAAAAACCAGAAGATTAATCAAGACAGGAGATAATGACTGATATTGCATTTCAATTTTTAAAGCCGGAAGAGAGTTCCACAAACTAGAAGTGCGAGAGAAGAAACTGTTAGCATAGAACTTACGGTTACCTCCAGCCAAATTAACATGTGAATTGATGAGACCTTGCCGCTAAACTGCGCTTACATTCATAAAGTTGAAGAGTTCAACTGAACAATTACCAGGAAAGCATTTATAGAAAAGACACAGGGAAGCTACATTACGGCGGTGGGAAATGCACTGAAGCCGAGACGCCAGGTCAGGACCAATAATATTGCTGATTCTTCTTTGGATTTTATCAAGAATCTCTAAATATACAGAGACAGCAACAGACCAGATATGACAGCGGTATTCTAAGCATAGACGAATGGTAGACTTATAAGCATGCAAGATAGATTATGGAGAGAATAATTGTCTAGCACTACACAATAACCCGACTGTCTTAGCAGCCGACCTAGCAATGGATTCAATGTAGTCTTTCCACTTCATATCAGCTGAGAATATTAAAACGAAATGACGCAACGAGTCACTCTCATGGAAGTTAGCGTCATCCATGCTGATTGGAGTCAGAAAGGTGTCTTTCAGGTGATTGATAGAGAGCAGTTTTGGAGGCTTTAAAATTAACAAGCCATTCCTTGCCCCAGTTAACAACAAACTTTAGATAATTGATTTTAGACCAGCTGCCAATTTGACCTTATAGAAATGATCAGCGTTACTATCGAAACAGGAGTAAATGTTTGTGTCATCAGCATAGATACCAAGTTGAAAACTTGAGCCAATAGAGATATGGATGGACAGAAGGATGCTGATAATGTCATTAGCAGAGCAACTGAACAACGAAGAATTTTTTTATGAATGATCGATTCTGTGATGAGAAACAGATCCTTTATGACAATCGTAAACGATTGGATCAATTGCTTGATCATGAAGGACAAAAACATTTTCCAAAACCGAAATTGCACCAACAGATTAAGGGGACTGGCCGTCCACTATTGACGTTATCCATTACAGTATTCTGGAATCAGGAAGAGGCAGCTGAAATTTCTAGGACACGTAATGAGAAAAGAGGGCTTGGAAAATCTAATACTTACAGGACGGATAGAGGGAAAGAGGAACAAGGGAAAGCAACGCGTGACATACTTAACGGGCTTAAGCTAGTGGATGTCAGAACAGGGACTGGAAGAAATAATAAAAAGACAAAACTTATTGAAAGCTACAAGGAAGAGGTGGAGGGCCATGAAGGAACACGGCACATAAAAGAAGAACCAAGGCAACACTGCCGAAGTTTACTGCCAGAAACTGGATGAAATGTACATTAAGTTAAGCAAAATGTTACCGGCAATTGTTAAGTTCAACGACTTGGGATACGAGACTTTGCCATATTCACAATATTTTCCTGATCTCTCGTATCTTGACTACCACTTTTTCGAGCATACTGACAATTCTTTAAGCCAAAAGACATTCCGTTATAAAAAAAAAAAAAAAAAAAAAAGATGCAGAAACTGCATGCAAAGATTTCTTGGTGTCCAAACATTTAGATTTTTATCGTGAAAGCATAAATAAATGTGTAACTCAACGGCAGAAGTGTGTAGATGTTCAGGGTTTCTATTTTGACTGACATAAACCCCGTTTAAATGCGGTCATTCAGGAATAAAAGTTGGTTCTAAAATCGGGCAATATTTTCCGAATTATTTAATATTTTAAGGAAGTAATTGTATTTATTTAATGGGGGAAATAAATAAACTGTATCTATTTCAGTGGTAATGGTAATTTATAATTCACAAAATGTGTGTGTGATCGGATGTTGTTTATGCATTTCTAGTTTTCATCCGATTTTGATGAATTTTTATTTGTTTGATAGATAATTCTTCAGTGCTGGTTTTGAGTCCAAATTGTTGGTGACAATAGCTCTCCACTACTTCCTGTCCATTATAACTCTCAGCAACGTTCTAATATTTACTATCTGTTCTTGGATATATATCTTTCATAAAAACTTTAATATAAAATAAATAGTTTAAATTATTGCAATAATATTATTTATTATTATACAGTTCCCTTTTCAGGGCCACCCCGCCATTCAAATTGTTAACACCCCCCCATTTGGAGATATGCCTCAGTTGCACCCAAATGTTGTTACTAATATTGATTTTCGGGTGGGGTGACTTTAAACCTAAACTGCTCCAATTGAACGGCAAAAAATCCCAGTAATGAAAGACCCGGTCAAAGACGGGTTATACTGCTAGTATTAGTTATTTCCCTATAAGAATTCAGCATTTTTTGTACGAACTGCCAGCGCTACTCGAGTTATCCTTTTCTTGACTACCTGGCCACTGGGATGGGATCAAAGTGCAGCATCTCTTATCCTAATCACTATGGTAATGGAAATATTAAGGGTTTTCTTACAAGGAAACATTATGCATTCATTGACGGAGCAGCCATTTCTATTGTTGATTGAAATGTATAAATCTTTCTATTAAAACAATTCTTCATGAAACTAGGTTTATCAAGTCCACTGATTGTTATCGCACTTTCCAATATTGATAAGGAGGTTTCCTTCCTAACTTATTGTTTGAGGTAGTGTGGAATGGTAACATCTTGAATATGTTATTATTTTCTCTTCGTGTTGCATGTGCTATCTATATTAGCTGTTGCTGTTGTTGGTAGCCCTCAAGTGATGTGCTTTCTGTTTTTTGGTGCAGTTCTTTGCATGCGATTATGCAGCACCAGTCCATAAGGTTCGAAGAAGGATGACTTTGGCGAACACCTACCAGCTTCATTTGCTCGAATCCACTATTTAACCATTGATCTGAGAAAGCGGTTATATATAGAAGACAGTTTAGATATTTCATAATATCCATATCAAAGTCTCCAATTGACGAGGCTATTAAATAGGCTCGTCTAATGGATACCTTGATATGATAATAATAATAATCAATAGTTCTATGCTATAACAAACATTTCTCCCATGGCTATTAATCTTGGTTGATTGGAGGTGTTAAAATTAAAAATAAAATGACAACATAATTAATAAAATAAAGTTAATTAACAAAAATAAAAAGTACATGAAAAACAATTTGCGCGAGCCGTACTGTATTTATAACATAGTATAAATAAAGACAAAAGAAAAAATTATCTTAGCCGACGTATTTCGTCCTCTGAAGGGCTTTATTAAGAAAAACGCTAGGATTTTATTTTGTAACAAGTATTTATAATCAAGAGGAAAACTGTTATTGCCTTTTCGCCGGCTAAAATAAGGAATTAGTCTTTATTCGTATTTTCTTTTTTACAAAGATACTCTATCTAAAATTTTTACCCATAAAATAGTATATGTAAGTAAAGCAACTCTTGTCCCCCATCGTATAGATGTGTAGTCGTACCAACATAACAAGTTTAGTCCGATAAAATCCTGAAGGACGAAACGCGTCACAAGTAAACCTTTTCTACTTTGTCATACAATTTCCCCATTACTGTTCTTCATATATAAAGATATATTTCGTTATCTAATAAATTGTTGTGTATACGATCCCTTTGTTTTTCAAAGATAATGGGCAGCAATTCTGGTAAGTTATTTAGCCATCTCCCCCACCCCCGCCACGAGGGTTACATATGATACAAGGCCGAGTTTAACGTGGGATTTTCGAGTCCGTAGGCTCGGCCAAAAATATTCCCTCTTTGAACCCGCATAAACGGGTTCAGGGGCAAATCAACCACCCCGAACGAGACTCTGCCCTTCGGCGGAGGCTCGTCCGGGTTCCTCTTCACCCGAAAGCAGAGAGTTAGACTGTTACTTACCCCGGCAGCAATTCTGGTAATTCATTTTATATATACCTACATCAGAATTATTATTGTTATGGGTATTATTGCTTCTGATCATATCCATAATAATTATGGATGTGATTGTAATTTTTTGATGTTGTTTAGTTTTGATACATATATATATATATATATATATATATATATATATATATATATATATATATATATGTATGTATATATATAAACAGAGATTTGTACTCAGAGAACCGATATATAGCCTTAAACAAAACGAACGTCATACCTGAGGTACCTTTCGGCCAACACTTTTTCAGAGATATTCATTGGCAATATTACACAAAAATGAATACAAAGGCACATTTAATAAAGTAAATGAGGAGGGAAAGGTGGAACACGATTAAAACACAAATTTTAATTACACAAAATTAAAATTGAAATTTATATATATATATATATATATATATATATATATATAATTGTTATATATATATAGATATATATATAATTGTATATATATATATATATATATATATATATATATATGAATGTATATATATATAAGATATATATATATAATTTATATATATAAACAAAGTAAAAAATCCGTTGGTATGTAATCCAAGTGGATTCTTGTAATATGAAAATATTAGAACTGATCCACAAAAATGAACTCAATGTATTTTATTTAATTTATACAGAGCAATATAACTAATAATGAAAAAAACCTTTTACCTTATATTAGGAATAGGCTATTTCAGCAGACGACGAAAGTGATCGTCTGTCTTTTCAACCCTTTATTCCGTTGTTTTTCGTGATTTTTTTAATAAAAATCCTACCCTTTAAAATAGATACCTACCACCTTCCTTGGCCCCATCTCGTGCCTAGCGTCTGACTGAAACTGTAAAAAGTGTAAACTCTGTATTAGGTGTTTTCAGCAAGTTAAGGTTTAAATTCACTCTTTAACTTCCAATCTCAATTCCCCACTATTAACTGCTACACCCCCTTCCTCTAACCTTACAGTCATTAACTTCATTTCATTCCAAACCGGGGTTGAAAAGATATACGACCACTTTCGTCGTCTGCCAAAATAGCCTATTTCCCATATAAGGTAAAATATTTGTTTGATTATTAATTATATACACGCGCACGCACACATACATACACACACACACACACACACACACACACATACACATATCTTTGAAACATTTAAAAATACGTAATTGTTCTTAATTGTAATTGATGTAGAAACTGTTTCTTTACAATATATTTATATATTTAATTAAGAAATAAAATATGAAGAATATTCGACATTGAATGGTCCAGTTTCAGTTGAGCAGTCGTTAAGTCCATCAACCAAACCTAATGGATCTCAAAGCGTTGGTTAGATCCAGTGACAGGACCCAAAGAGTGTGAGTTCAATACCCGGTTGAGGCAGTGGAGAACTTTCAGAGGGAAATTAACAGGAGATAACTGACATCCATCAAACATGGCACGTGGAACTAGAACAGTCTACCCCAGTGAGCGAAATAAAGGGTTCAGTTCGACATTCCATCCAACGGAAGAGGGCCGGAGAGTACAACGGCCGAAACGTTGTAATAAATATGGCGACAAAGATGAGGACCATAGTCCGAATAATGTAAATAGTCTAATGGATCTGATTGTAGCAGATTTTGTATTTTCCGTCGATCACAGAGAAAATCGGGAAAAAAAAAGAAAAAAAAGGATTCTCACCTGCAAAGTTATAAACTACTCTGATGAAAATTTACCAACATATAACACATATTTGTCTCTGATGCATTTGCCTTATATACCCATATCAGACGGGGTGTTATGATGGGTATATTCGGCTTTGTATATTTACCCCCAGCATCTCTTTGTTGGTTTTCTGCTGTCTCACTCAATAATAATAATAATAATAACTATTTGGCTGTGGTGCATATGTCTGGTATAATCTTATAAAACAGGGTGTCATGAGGAGTATATTTGGTATGGTATAATCTTATAAGACACGCTGCTTGTCAATAATAATAATAATAATAATAACTATTTGGCTGTATTGTATATTTGGTAACCTTATAAGACAGGGTGTCATGATATTGGTATACCCCAGTCACACTTTCTTAGCACGCTGCTTTCTCGCTCAAAGATAATAATAATAATAATAATAATAATAATAATAATTTCTTATTTTCACATATCTTCATATTTGGGAGTTTTTTTATAAAATTCTGCATAATTTTAGTTTTTAAGAATTTGCTTTTTATCTGTTTACACATTTCTAACTGTTCGTACATTTTTATCTGTATATACACATAGTCATTTTAATCAAATTTCAAGCTACATAAAACATTCCAATAATATCATAACGTCAAGAAATAGGAGGCTAAGAATGTTGCTACATGCGCCACCAGCTGTATCAACATAATCTTTTGACTTGTGGCCTCTTGAGGTTTCTGTTTTAAACTTGGAGGCAACTCGTAAACAAATAAACAGAATTAAAACAACCTTGCCAAAATAAATTATAAAAAAACTGGGAGGACAAGGCGTTGCATGGCAAATACCTAAAAAGAACGAAAGAAGCTGATGTGGACCAAGAGAAAACACATTAGTAATTGAGGAGCACTGGGTTGAAAACTGAGACAGAAGGCCTAATTATTGCAGCTCAGGACCAAAGCCTCACAAAGATGGAACTAACCCGAAATGCAGGATCTGCGGAAAATATGATGAAACTGTCGACCATATTGTCTCAGGATGTCTGGAACTAGCAAAAAATGAATATATCCACAAACATAACAATGTAGCGACATATGTGCACGGGAAGATATGCAAGAAGCACAAAATCGAAACCACTAAGAGATGGTATGAGCATCAAACAGACACAGTTACCCAAAATAACGATGTAACTATCCTCTGGGACATGCCAATTCAAACTGACAGGGAAATAAATGCTAGAAGACCTGATATTATCATAAAACCAAGAAATTCAGAAAGTGTATGCTTATTGGCATAGTAGTATCATCTGAGAGAAACACCCCCATGAAAATTATTGAGAAATTGTCCAAATAGAATGATCTGAAATCGAGATTAACAGGATGTGGGTAATGAAAACAGAGGCTGTACCAATAGTAATCGGAGCACTGGGCCTCGTGAGAAAAGTAATGGACAATTTTACTAAGAGTTTCCTGGGTAACATCAATATACGTTACCCAGAAGATCGCCATACTAGGAACATCCCATATACTAAGAAAGGTGCTATCAATTAAATGACAATTCTTCCATAGAGCCTAAGGAACATGGTTTGAACCCGGCACTACAGGATACAAAGCAGGAAACATAACATACGCAAATAATAATAATAATAATAATAATAATAATAATGATAATAATAATAATAATAAGAAGAAGAAGAAGAAGAAGAAGAAGAAGAAGAAAATAATAAAAGAAATTGTTTAATTACCTATTCAGGCATAAACACTTTGGCTGTCCCCGTGGTGTAATACAGTTTCAACATCCTTAATTGGACCGTAGCTGACATTAACTGAATGGATGTCAAATCAAGAAAGCTTCTCACTTGCCGCAGCATGCATCATCCTATGGCTGATATTGATCGTCTGTATGTATCCAGATCCGAAGGAGGCAGAGGATTTGTTCAACTACAAAGCCACGTCTTCAAAGAGATGTCGAAGAGGTTCATATGGTTGCAAAGATCAACTACTAATAAATAAAATGATCCTGGAAATTTGCAGAAATCTCGGCACAGCATGGATAGATTACCATAAAATCTTTCATAGTGTGTCACCACCCTCTTGGATCCTGAAAGTTTTGAAATGTGCAAAGTCTCCTCGGTGATCGTAAATTTCCTTAAATATAACATGGAATTGTGAAAAATCACATCAAAGATACTGCCACTTCTAATTGAATATTCGACGAGGAATCTTTCAAGGAAACTCCCTGTCATCCCTTTTGTTATGTCTGTATTTAATCCCTCTTTTGCATGAACTAAACAGTTATAACTATGGACACAAAGTAAAAAAAGAAATTGTTTAATCACCTATTCTACATGGATGATGTGAAACTCTTTGCCAAAGACGATAATGACTTAAAGGTTATTCTCAATACTGTCAAATGTTTCACTGATGATATCAGAATGGAGTCTAAAAGAAGAGGATTCATACCTTTTCCAAGGGTATTATCACGTAATTGAACCCGAGCCGCTATCCATTACTCCACCGTGCCTTGAGCTTATGCGAGATAAGATGTCAATATTCATAAAATATCCATGCAGTCATATACTGCATATTGCGTTATAATAATTATTCACGTGGATTTTATGGCATCTATTTCCTTTAACCTAATCTATAAATCAACCATTCGCCCTTGCATGGAATACTGCTGCCATATATGGTCTGGTCCCCCTGCTATTCATCTTAAGGCCCTCAAAAAAAATACAGAGACGGATATGCAATACAATTGGCCCTGACCTGGCATCTCGTTTACAGTCGCTCTCTCACAGACGTGCCGTCGCCTCTTTCTGTCTTTTCTACAAATACTTTCACGGTAACTGCTCCGACGAGATACTTTCGCTGGTTCCCAAACTGCATGAATTTAAGCGTGCTACTAGGTTGGCATCTCGGTCCAACTCTTTCACTGTCGAAAGGGTTAAATGTAGCCGTCTCTTCTACTCCAATAGCTTCATGTCTTGCACTTCCCGTCTGTGGAATTTCCTTCCTATTACTTGGTTTCCCCGATCGTTATAACCTCCAACTATTCGACTGTAATGTCAATCGACATCTCCAGATGCCTTGATCTATTCCCTGTTCTTCTCTTCACCCTTTCCTCTATCACACCTCTCTACTCTCGCTCCCACTCTTTGTAACACTCTGTGTGCTAGTAACATCTCGCCTTGCTTGGGGTGAAATGCTTTTAAAAATGTTAAACAGGACTAGAAGGAAATACACGGTTTTCGCCAATTTTTTTATTGCTGAAATAAATATTTTATATATTATTTCATTAAAACATTAAACGCATTGGGCATTATCGCTTTCTCTATATTCCCTATCTTTCTTTCTTTCTTTCTAGAAAACATATATATATGAGGTTTGCAGTAAATTAAAAAATTGGGTTAGATATTTACACTAACAGCTATACCAAGAATTTGTGGGCAGGGGACTGGTAAGCTATATTTAAGGGTAGATGATACACAAGTAATTAGAGGGCGTAACGTACATGTTAAATAACTAATTGGCTTTCCCAGACACCATAGCTCGGGACTCAGGGCTGGACATTGAGGATCTGGGGACAGGAATGTAAAACCGAACAGTGTGGAAAGGGATTGTCAATGGAGTCCCGACCAACCATAGGGAGGTCGAAGGATGATGATGATGATGATGAAAAGGAGATGCCATATGCAAAATTATTAAGTGGTTTACGGCCGCATCTTGTTCAAACAATCACCGAAATTAAGAAACGTCGAGCCTGGTCTGTACCCAGATGAGTGACCACTTGGAAACGCCAGCTGCTGTAAGCTCAGATGCGCGAGTGGAACTGTTAATCGGAGAGTCGAGTTCCAAATTCAGTTGGGTTCGTTATATTCACTTACAAGGAAATACCCTTGGGATAGGCATGAATCCACCTCTTCTCTCTTCGGCTATGTGTTAATTAACAGAACTTGTAACAGATAATCATTATTATCTCTTAAAATCTAAAATATATTTTCTCCTCCCAACTATGAGTTATTTAATAAGACTTATACCATTAAACCATTATTATCCCCTCACCCCGCCAATTTTTTACAGTCTAAAAATATTTTCCCCGAGGACATATGGCACAGTGGATTAAAGGCGTTAGTTAGATCCAGTGACATGACCCAAAGAGTGTGAGTTCAATACCTGGTTAAGGCGGTGGAGAACTTGCAGAGGGGAATTAACAGGAGATAACAGATAACTGACATCCATTAGACATGGCACGTGGAACTAGAACAGTCTACCTCAGCAAGCGAAATAAAGGGTTCAGTTCGACATTCGAAACACCTGAAGACGGCCGGAGTATACAACTACCGAAACGTTGTGATAAATATGGCAACAAAGATGCGGACAATAGTCCGAATAATTTAAAAGTGTAAATATTTTCTGGCTTTAAATAACCTGCAAAGAAAAACGAATCAACCAAAGACTTAAAAGGTGTTTCTTTTTAAATGATAAGTAACTTTTATTATCGGACGTAGAAACTGGTGTGGTCTTTTGTTATGTTTTGTGTACAGACGTCTATTTCAGCCTTGAGACAAGCGTGTTTAAAATCAGAATTCGGGTTTGTCCATACCGTGATTGTAGAGATGTGGTCGATTCCTTCTCACGGACTGACAGCTTGACAAATAAAGATAGGAGTGAAGAAGCTTTCGCCAGTGAGCGCACTTCGTTGAAGTGCAAGTTGCAGATATTTCTGTCTTTGCCGCACCTGTTTACGAAGGCCTGTCCGCCCCGATGCTCTTTGCACGCGTCATGAATACATTATTCTGTTGTCTGGATATTTTGAGATAAAAGATTTTCAATGTTCACGGAATTAGTCGGATTGATAGCGTCATCTTCGTTTTCGAGTTTTTGTTGCACCGTTTCAGCCGAATGCCGAAAAGAGTGATGGAAACAACAAAAATGATGATACTTATCGAATTAATACAAAGTGCAAATTATTTTTGTTTGAAGAAAAGTAATTACTAAATTAAAGCTCTTGAAAGACGAGACATAGCATTTGCGACATCTCTCATTTCTAGAACATATTTGTTGGATTATCCTAATTCATATATTCTACTTTTGTATCGAGCACTATTTTTTAAAAATAATAACAAAAATACTAAAGAACTTTGGATTATTTACCTAACCAGTTCTTTCCTATTTTCTATATATTTTCACACACACACACACACACACATATATATATATATATATATATATATATATATAGATAGATAGATTGATAGATAGATAGATAGATAGATAGATAGATAGATAGAGAGAGAGAGACAGAGAGAGAGATACCGGGTGTAACAGCAAAATTGTCCAAATAGTGTAATATCATGTGATAATTGTCCATTACCACAAAATATTTAATATCTAAAACAAAAAAACACTAAATGAATTGAGTTTCGTTTACCCAGGTTTTCAGAGAAGATGTTTAGCCATCTTGGAACCATCTGTCGTAAGAATCACTGAAAAACCTTTTCAGTTATTCAGCTAGAAAGAGAACACGTTAAAATCGTTTTGTATCAGCCTCACTATCTTCCCAAATGAGCAATGATGAGAGCAAAAGGATCATTCATGCCTTCATCAATGGTACCAAAATTCATAATCTGGCTTCCATCTTCAAAGTTCATTCAAGAACCATAAGAGAACGGTGCAAAAAGGTTTTAAAAAGAGGGAACAGGTTTTCAGATAAAACTTTTAGCCATCTGAACACCATTTATCGTAAAAATCACGGAAAACCCCTTTGAGATATTCAGATAGAAAGAGAATAGATTAGAATCATTTTGTGTAAGCCACACTGTCTTCTTAACTAAGACGAAAAAGATCATTCAGGCTTTCAGTAATGATACCAACATTGATACTCTGGCTTCCGTCTTCAAAGTCCATTCAAGAACCATCAAGAGAACGGCGAATAAGTTTTAAAAAAGAATGAACACTAGAGAGGAAAACTGGATCAATAGGTTACAACAGCAAGGGATCATCATTTCAATTTAGAGTTAAATACATTCTTATTGTTCAAAGTAGAGTCCAATAGTGTTATAAAAAAACTCGGAGAATTCCAGTATGATATCTTTAATCATTTCTAGGATACAAGGGTTCAATGCTTAATCTAACAATTGAACAATTTTGTTGTTACTCAATTTGAACAATTTTGCTGTTACACTCGGTATATATATATGATAAAATATAGTTTTAAGGTATGCTATATTTCTGGGTTAAAGTGCTCAATATCAGGAATAGAGCGTATGTAAATACAAAAGTGGAGGTTGAAGTCAACACTCAGAGGTGACAGTTTGTTTCATCCTAAACGCATCGCCTGACGATTGTGTTTAGCATGAAACAGAGTGTCGCCTCAGGGTGTTGACTTCAATGTCCACTTATAGTGATATATATATATATATATATAGATATATAGTGATTTTCCAAACATAGCTTAGATGCGGCACAAGGCCCAGTGAGGATCGAACTTGCTAACCATTACACCGCCTCGAGGTGCCATATATATATATATTCTTAGGCAGTAAGTGACATAAACGGTGTTTCTTAACTCCCATTGACTTAACAAGATTTTCATTCAGCCTCTAAATCAAAATGCAATATTGTAGGATATGTCATAGGTCATCATTGTGTCATATTGTAGCATTGTAGCATTATGTCATAGGTCAAAACTCAAACCTTAAAGTCGACTGAGAATTCTCGGGTCTTCTGTCTTCCCCACCCGCTACGCCACCATTACATGTTCATAATTTTTAATCTTTTCTTCTCTTTTTCTCACTCTCTCCCTCTCCGTCAATTCAATATCCGACGAGGTACTGCGGTTAAATTTTTTTTATTTACTTTTTTTTGTGTTCTTATAATTTTTTTTTTCTGGACATGAATTTATGTTATGTAGAAATTGTCCGAATATTCTGTATTTCCGAGCGCTTTCAGCTATAGATCAAGATACATACATTTTTAAAAAAAATCCATACACTCAGTTAAAAGTAAAAAATAAATTATCCTTGATAATGGCTAAAAAAATAGCTGAAAGTGCTGGGAGATACAGAACATTTGGACAATTTCTACATAATTTCTGTCCAGAAAAGAAAAAAACATTATAGAAATACAAGAAAAATAATTAAATAAAATCTTAAGCACATTATACCTTGTGACAGACACACACATAGACAGACACACACACAAACACACACACACGCACACACACACACATACATACATACATATATATATATATATATATATATATATATATATATATATATATATATATATATATGACAATAAAAAGAACAGTAAGATATATAATTCGGTGTTCTTATTGATATTTTTATTTTTACAAAACAGTGCTCAATGTAAATTTACAGACCATAATTATTATAAATTAACTGATTTAAAATATGGTTTCTTCTGCTACACATGAATTACCATGTTTCAAAAACTGAAGCTAAAAATTTTTTTTTATATATATATATATATATATATATATATATATATATATATATATATATATATATATATATATATATATATATATATATATATATATATCTTATCGGCATAAGAACGTCGAATCTAGAGACGGTTTCTCCAGCCAAGCGGGTTGCATGTTCGAATCCTGCTGGTGAGCGCATATTTTTCTTTAACAAGATTTCTCGAATATTCGGGTCGGTACGCGAAAATAAATAAATATACTGTTTAATAAATAAACGGGGCGTCTACTCAAATATGGGTATCCACTAATAATAAGGCTTAAGTAATAAAATCTGTCGGGTTAATAAAAAAATCCATCAATTCTTTCGAAATTGCTTTACGTTAGGATACGAAACTGATTAGATATGTATGTTTCGAGAGACGAGGAAAGAATTGCGTTTATAGGTTACGATTTAAACTTTTTTTCTTTTATCATTATTATCGTCGATGCATTCCGTGGTTGATACGATCTAAAAGCACATAGGAATTAACGACGGTTTCCCCTGCCTAGGGGAGAAAATCACAGGTTCAAATCCTACTGGAGAGCGAATAGTTTTCGTTAATAAGATTTTTCGAATATTCAGGCCGGTAGACAAAACAAATCTCCAAATTTTTTTTTTTCTTTTTTTAAAGCGGAGTGGAAATACTAATAAAAAAGCAAAAAGTAAATCAAGTGACTACTTAAGTCTGACGCTATTCTCTCTCTCTCTCTCTCTCTGTCTGTCTGTCTGTCTGTCTGTATCTATCTATCTATCTATATATATATATATATATATATATATATATATATATATATATATATATATATATATATATATATATCCCCACATCTATCTACCTATCTATAAGATGAAGAACAAATATGAAATGTTTAGCAAGCGGAGAGGAAATACTAATAAAAAAGCAAAACCCAAATCAAGTGACTACTTTAAGTCTCACGCTCTTTCGCTACCTCTCTCGCTCCCTATCTATCTCTCTCTCTCTCTCTCTCTATATATATATATATATATATATATATATATATATATATATATATATATATATATATATATATATATATATATATATATATATATATATATATATATCCCACACATCTAACTATCTACCTACCTATAAGATGAAGAACAAATAGGAAATGTTTAGCAATCTAACATGTTTCCCTTTTATTAAAGCTTTATCAAAGAATGCGGGAAAAAGAAAGGAATTCAGGTATTTTTATTTTCGTGTTGTTTGATTTTTATTAGTTAATCAGGTTTCACGTTCATTTGACTTGTTAAACAAATGTTAGTATATTTTGTAGAGTTCCGAATTCAAGGAGAATCGACCCGTCCTTTCGAAGTCCCAAGAAATTTACGGATTTTAAGCCTAACTGAAAAACCGTAAATATTTCTTTATGTATGTAAGTGTATAATAATTCAAGATAGTCTATGTGGGATTAGGATGATAATTTGTGTGTGTGTGTGTAGTAGTAGTAGTAGACCCTTTGTTTGGTGGTTTTGCACATATCGATTAGAGAATATTTTTACATACGCCCCGTTTGTTTTAGATAAACATAATGTTAGATTCTTTAAGAATGGATTCATTAAAGGTTGGTGTGATGTAATATAATGTTTTTGACCAACCTTTATTGAATCCATTCTTAAAGAACCTAACGTATATTTACCTAAAATAAACGGTGTGTAGGTAAAAACTTATTGCTTTTATTTCCTTCTCTCTCTCGTTCTTTTTTTTCTCTTCTTCTTCTTCTTAGGTAAAGAAAATTCTCATCTATAATTTTTTTCCTTTTTTTTGTCTGGTTCTGTATTTTAGTTTTCTGTATATTTTTTTTTTGCCAGACATTTTTGTCAGTCTTTCTTTTTTTTCTATCAAATTGTCTTTCTTTATTTTTTTGTTCCAAATTATCTTTTACTAAATTAACCTCTTTTTGTTCCCTATTTTTTCTTCCTTTCTTTTCTTGCCTCTTTTTTCTGTCCTTTTCTTTTCTCTTCTCTTTCGTTTTATTTCCTTTTCTTCTTCTTTTCTTTCCTCATTTTTCCTCTTCTCTTTCCTTTTATTTCCTTTTTCTTTCTTCTTCTTTTCTTTCCTCTTTTTCTTTTTTCTTTCTTTTTCCTTTTCTTTTCGTTCCTGTTCTTTTCTTTTCTCTTTTTCTTTCATTTCTTTCCTCATTTTTCTTTACTCTTCTTTCTTCTTTTTTTCTTCTTTCTTTCATTTTCATTCTTCTTTTCTTTCCTCTTCTTTTCATTTTCTTTCTTCTTTTTCCTTCCTTTTCTTTCCTCTTCTTTTTCCTTTTCTTTCTTCTTCTTTTCTTTCCTCTTTTTTCTCTCTTTCTTTCCTCTTCTTTTCAAACATTCCATTACGTTATTCTAATTCCCTCCCCATCGTTTATTTCCTTTTCTCTCTCTCTCTCTCTCTCTCTCTCTCTCTCTCTCTCTCTCTCTTTCCTACAAAAAAAGAAATCACCATTTCTTTCGATCTGCCAGATGTCGTTATTTTTTTTTCGAGTTAAAAGTAGATTTCCAACTCAAAGAAAAGCCAACACCATGAATCTGTTTCTGCGACAAAAATGAATACAATTTGCGTGGTAAATTGGTTCGCTTCAGGGCAGACACGTCTTCCGAAATATATTGCAAAAAAAAAAAAAACGCAGCAAAAAAGATTCCAGTAACTAATTCCATAAATAGATATAAGCAAAAGAAAGCGAGATTCGTGCGAAAAGACTTTGCCCACAAAACTTTCTCCAGTTACAACAGGAAGTAAATAAACGAATCACCTGTTGACAAATGGATGATCATTGTTGCTAGATAAGGTGACATCTACATTTCGTTATTTTCTGTGGGTTGTCAGGTTGAAAGACATGTGTTACCAAATTTTGAATTTAGCTTTTCACAAGTCCGGTTAACAATTAGGGTCGCAGGTGCACCACATATATCGCAGCTCCAGTACTCGTGATATGTCGTAGTCTGACGGAGCCCATCCTTCCTCAGGCTGGTTTTGAATCTAGAGTTTTCCTTTGCCTAGATTAATTGTCATCTCAAGGCAGGAGAGTGATTGATTTCTTTTTTACGGCTTGTCAATCCTTCATAGGTTATTTCTAGGTACCTCCAAAGATTCGCTAAAAACTGAGCATGCCATAATGAAAAATGTCCCAAAATGAATAAAAGCAAAGTTTTATCATCAAAAGCTTTACGTTATTATTAAGAAAGAAAGATCAAAAGATTTTTTTTAATTATATTTTTATCCTTTTTAAAACGTCCGAAATTTTGGTTAAAAATTTAAATTTTTCTTGCGTCACTGGAAGACCAAATATTAGTATAAGAAATTTTAGCTTTTTTTCTTGCGGAGAATACACATTAATTTGGAAATTCTTGCAAATATCAAATAATTCTCGGATTTTAATGAAACTTTTAGGACTTATTCACAAATGAATAAAATTGTTTTAAAAATGCGTTTTTTAGAATATTTTGGTAAAAATATTTTTACATCTATTATACACACACACTTATTTAATTTTATGAAATTTCAAGAAATTAAATGTTTATATTAGTTAAAAGCAGAACGCCACGGAGAATTTAAATCACCAATTTACTTTTATAACGCAGGTTACCGAAAATTTGCTCTGAATCGTAAAATAAAAACGCAATAAAAAACTAAAACATTATTTAATTGGAAAAGCTTTTAATTGCTTTTATGAATAAGATATATTAAGGATATTATTGCCTTAAGAAAAAAAATCCGATGAATTTTACAAGAATTGTTTTCATATTTTTAAAATTTTAATTATAATAATTTATAAAGTTTTAAATATTTAAATTTTTACATTACTTTGCACTGCTTAGGCGACAATGTTATTAAGTAAAAACTATATTTATTAATCATAAATGTAAAAGCGTAGTACAATTTATCGAACGCGAATATTTTAAAAAGAATTTTGAATTTTTTGTGTGTATAAACGTGTCTATTTTTGTAAGTACGAACGTCTATACACGACATTATCAGAAAATAAGAGCGATATGTAAATGTAAAACCATAGTACCTAAAATTCAATAAAACATTTTTGGGTAGATAAAAATTATATAAAAGGGCTCTCACGTTATATTACGTAAGTAAATTTTGCAGATATGTACAACGTCCAAAATTAAAACTTCAAATAGTGATGGTTTCAACCTGTCAACATTATAAATAAACAGCTACCCACGTGTTAAATATGCATTTCTGTGATATTGTAAACTAAAAATAATTAATATTTGTTTCAAATCAGATTAATTAAACTTTAAATCAACTAATATTACTCAAATAAAGTTTCAGAAAAGTATATCTAATTTTTAACAAAAAAAATTAATAAAAATAATTATATTGTGATGGAAGACGGCTAAAATTGGCGTTAGAATCAGTGATTTTAGCAAATTAGAAACGAAAACTCCTTCCAGGCAATTTAATATTAGTTTTGAATTACAGTATAGGTATTGCGTTTCTACGTAAGTCACACACACACACACACACACACATATATATATATATATATATATATATATATATATATATATATATATATATATATATAATGTATTGCACCCCAAACAAGGCGGGAGTGCCACAAACACGTGAGGGGTTACAGAGAGAGGGAGCGAGAGTAAAGAGGTGTGATAGATAAAAGGATGTTGAGAAGGACGAGGAATAGATCAAGGCATCCGGAGATGTTGCATTTGAATATTCGAAGATTATAGCAAGTAAGAGGAAGGAGATCCACAAACAGGAAGTGCGAGACATGAAGCTATTGGAGTAAGTGATATATATATATATATATATATATATATATATATATATATATATATATATATATATATGCACATTTCATTGACTACGACAAACAAGGTGCTTTTACTTAGTTTTTTTTATACAATTTCTCATGCGATCTAATAATGAAACTAATAATGAGAAATTGTATAAAAAAAATAAATCAAAGAACCTTGTCTGTCGTATTCAATGATATGTGCATGAAAAAGAAGGATTGCTGCCTAAGTACACAATATATATATATATATATATATATATATATATATATATATATATATATATATATGACTGGGTTCTTTTGCTTAAGCAGAAGAACCCAGTCATGGCTGTCAGACAATATCTGCGACCACATTACCCCGTTTGCCAGACATAGGGTCTTCCAGGATCCACTCTCTTGCCCCAGGCACTTGACATAGGCCTCCGTGTTGAGTCTGAGGCCTCACCAACAAATTCGGTAGTTCGTTTCTTATCAGAACAATCAGAATGAGTTTTCCGAACTGCAGTACCTTCGTAATCAGCATTAGACTCATTCAACTCTTTCCGAATCCTCTGTACTGTCCTCAGATTGACACCCAAACATTCTGAAATGTTCATATTGGAGCTTTCGGCGCCGGTGTCAAGCAGCACAGTATGCCGTTTTCAAATTTCTGGCGGAGTGAATTGCATCATGGTGCTCTTTTTCCCACAGACGGTACCTAACTGACCCTACTATACTGTGTAGTCGACAAAAGAGAAAACAAACACCGCGCATGTGCGAAATTCAAAATATAAAATGGCGATAACTAGCCCATTGCACCCCATGTACATTCAATTATATATATATATATTGAATACGGCCGACAAGGAAGAATTAAGTTTTTTCAGCATCCCAACATCCTAATATTTTTCCATTTGTAGGAGTTTAGAGAATATAAAAATTGTCCATAATTTTTATTGGTTCGAGCGCTTTCGGACACTTTTAGAGCCATTTTCAAGGCTGCTTTGCCTCTGGTGTTGTTATTTTTTCTCATTTTCTAACTGTTACGTTGTAAATTATGTTTGTGTTGTTTTATGAAGATTATGATGATCGTGTGGAAATGTGTGATTCACTCCTCGCACATTAAATAAAGAATCTTCAGCTCTTGGAAAACTTATGGTTCACCGATGAGTCTATCTTTTATCACTCTGGTCGGGTAAACCGATACAGTTGTCGAATTTGGTGAAAATCAAACTCAGTAGAAATTCTCGAGAATGAACAAAACTCTCCGAACATGTTGGTTTGGTGTGCCATGTCTAGCATTGGGGTGACTGGACCATTTTTCTTCCGCATCCGGTAACACGACCGCCGCTACAGGAGGAAATTACCTGAAGATGCTGTAAGTGTTTGTTGTGCCACAACTTCAGGTGAGGAGTGAAATTGGTAGTCTTTTTTTCTTTTTTTTTTTTTCAAAAGAAGAGCCCCTACCCAGTTTGACAGGTTAGTGATGGATTCCTTGAACATCAAGATTCCTGACCGATGGATCGGTAGGAATCCTCTCAAATGGACTCCGCGCTCCTCTGACCTCACAAATAACTTTTTTTTTTCTGTGGAGCTATATCAAAAGCAAGCTGTATCGAACTAAGCCACGTGACTCGTCACAGCTTGAGGAAAGATTTTGCACGGCCTGCAGCGAAGATCGAGGAAAAGCTGCTGCAAAATTTCGGAGGGAGCCTGCGTCCAAAGTTGTCCGAAGGTTGTCGAAAATGGAAGCGCTATACAGTTAGTCTTTGAGGCCTTGGAACGTGATGGCATATCTATCAAGTAATCAAGATGTTGGTTTGGTGTGCTATGTCTAGCATTGGGGTGACTGGACCATTTTTCTTCCGCGATACCCCCAGTAACTCGACCACCGTTACAGAGAGAAGAAGAAGAAGAAGAAGAAGAAGAAGAAGAAGAAGAAGAAGAAGAAGAAGAAGAAGAGAGGCCTGCGTCCAAAGATGACTGAAAGTTGTTGAAAATGGAGGCGCTCATGTGAAAATATACAGCTCTATCGTTAAACCCAAATGCCTGTTAAATCCTTTAACGTTTGATTTTGTTTTAAAATAATACTCTTCATTATAATAATTAATAGCAGTATAACCTGTCTTCGACCAGGTCTTTCATTACTGGGAATTTTTACCATTGACTTGAAGCAGTTTAAGTTTAAAGTCAACCCACCCGAAAATCAATATTAGTAACAACAATTGGGTGCAACTGAGGCACATCCCCAATTTGAAGCGGGAGGTGTGGTTCTGAAAAGGGCCGTTTTTGCGTTTTCAGTCTTGCTTGGAAGTAACCTCTTTATTGGACCGTCATAATAATAATATACGATAATTTTTATTTATAATATAATTTTTTTTATAATTCTAATAATCTTTTGCGTTAGATTTCAACTCTATAAATTGATTATATGCTGTTTGTTTACAGACATTAAATTTTGCCTTTGATTTTTGCGCAAAGTGTAAAAAAAATCAGTTTTTTCGATTTTTCACCTTCAAGGTTGTAATTTTTCCAGCCAATTTGAACTCGAAACCATCACTGAAGAATTATCTATCAAACAAAAAAGAAATTCATTGAAAACGGATGAAAACTGTGGAAACACATAAACAACATCCGATCACACACGCACATACATATACACACACATTTTGAGAATTATAGATATAAATAATACGCTTTTTAATCATATTAACAATGTATTTCATTTTGATGCAACAGACTCGGCTGAAAATTTGATCTGATCATATCCATTCTACTTTTCACGTCGATAACTGTGATGCCACCCAACATCAAATTAAATTTATAATTGAGAGGACAGTATTGAAAATGATAGTCACAAGAAAAATAATAATAATAATAATGTCAATATCAATAGCAACGCCGATGTTGATCGAATTGACGATGATGTTGGAAGTGGTGAGAATCACTTCGATTCTGATAATGCAGCTCTGAATCGATGTATTGGCGAATAATTGAATTGATTTCATTTTTGCTCTCTGCAAATTTTCTTTCATTTCTTAATTAGGCTTCAACAATAACATCACTGATTAGAAAAATGGCCATGAAACAGTACAACATCGCAGAAATTAATTTCTGACCGCATTTTCAATTTGCGAGTTCATATCTTTGTAGTGAATGTCTATTCGAAACAACAACAAAATAATTATATATTTTCATATAACAATTTGCAAACAGACTTAAGTTTACGATATAAAGGTCTGTTTCTTCATTACGGCCTTTGCAATGTTATGATTACGAGTATGCTTGTGTTTTTTTGTATTACTCGTTTATTTTTAATTACATTTTATACTTTTTGTTACGGGAGTGCTGGTTGTGTTTAGGTAGAAAACACGTGTCTCTTGTATATATATTTTCCCCATAACAATTATTGCGGACTCGAATGTGAGTCCGGGTAATAAATGAATAAAGTAACAAGAAAGCTATATATAAAGGGTGTTCCAATAAGTTGGACCGATTTTAAATGTGAATTAAGTTTAAGCGTCTAATGATTTTTTTTTCTTTTTCTTTCACATTTAACAACTTAAGTCTTTGGAAATTTCAACCATAGAAAGATTAACAATCAAACAACGTGTTAAAGTTATCAAAACCTATTACGAAAATGGCCGTTCAAACAGAAATGCAATGAGAAGTTCCCAGGTTGCATCATCTCTCGAATCAGCGAAGTCAATTTGCCTCCACGATCGTTCGACTTGACGCCTTTCTTCCTTTGGGGTCATCTCAAAGAGTAAGGTCTATGCCAACAAGCCAAAAACAATTCAACAGCTGAAGGATGAGATAATAAGGCATATTGGCGAGATCGAGGAGCAACTATGCAGAGACGTCATCAAAAATGTTGACCATCGAGTGGAGGTGTGCCGCTGAAGTCTTGGCTGATATTTGGGTGATATTATTTTTCACACATAATTGCCATAACCTAAATAACATGATCCAATAGAAAAATAAATAATTTTTCACTAATAACACTGATTTATTTACTGCTGATTTTGATCCGTCTTAATGAAACACCCTTAATAAGCAAACGACAATGCATGTATTAAAAAAGGTATACATAGACAATAACAGAAGATTGTTGAATGTGACAAAACAATGAATAAAAAAGAAGAAAACATTAAAACTAGAGAATGTGTTCGTGTATATGAAGTTTGTGTAGTAGTAGACCTAGAGACAAGTAAATGACAGTAAAGTGAAAGGTGCGTGCGGGACGCTTTTCTCCACGTGCTGCGTAGATTTTACCGTGTAATAGAAAAATAGAAAAGAGAGTATGACAGAGACTCTCATTACCTATTCAAGATAAACACGCGGACATAATTGTAGACATCTGTGGAGAACGAGTCAAGTCGATAATGGCTAGCAGTCTGGTACATTTTTGTTTGTTTTAAAATTTGTTTGTATTAGTGTTGAAACTTGACTAATGCATGGAATAATAATGCAACACAAAATGTACTTAGAACAAAATGTATTGAAACAAGAAAATGTACACAATATTTACATATAGTCTTTTGTATATTCCTGGTAAGACCGTTCCTGGAGAATGTGTTGACTGAGTCGCAGTCGGACAGAGTCTCTGGTTGAATCTCTTGATTCCTCCCTGGCTTCCCGGTACCAACCATATTTATATGGTCGGTACTCCACTATGCAAATTAGGTGGATCCTACCACAACAATTAGAGTGCGCTGTGTGTAACTTAGCGAGACAAAAATTGGTGTGTAGTTAGATATATATTTCTAATAACTGTATAAATTTAGTTTTAAATTGTGTAATTTGTGTTTTTCCGCAACACCTTCGTTTAATTGTATTACACTCTTCATTTCTTCTTATTAAACTGTACACCATTTATTCTTAGTCTTTCACTTTACGCCCTTCGTTTCTTTGCATTTCACTTTACGCCCTTCATTGTTTTGCATTTCACTTTACGTCTTTCATTTCTTAGTATTTCAGTTTACGCCCTTCATTTCTTTGCATTTCACTTTACGCCTTTCATTGTTTTGCATTTCACTTTACGTCTTTCATTTCTTAGTATTTCAGTTTACGCCCTTCGTCTCTTTGCATTTCATTTTAAGCCCTTAATTTCTTTGCATTTCACTTTACGGCTTTTCATTTCTTAGTATTTCTGTTTACGCCTTTCGTTTCTTTGCATTTCACTTTACGCCTTTCATTGTTTTGCATTTCACTTTACGTCTTTCATTTCTTAGTATTTCAGTTTAAGCCCTTCGTCTCTTTGCATTTCATTTTACGCCCTTAATTTCTTTGCATTTCACTTTACGGCTTTCCTTTCTTAGTATTTCAGTTTAAGCCCTTCGTTTCTTTGCATTTCATTTTAAGCCCTTAATTTCTTTGCATTTCACTTTACGGCTTTTCATTTCTTAGTATTTCTGTTTACGCCTTTCGTTTCTTTGCATTTCACTTTACGCCTTTCATTGTTTTGCATTTCACTTTACGTCTTTCATTTCTTAGTATTTCAGTTTACGCCCTTCATTTCTTTGCATTTCACTTTACGTCTTTAATTTCTTAGTATTTCAATTTTCGCTTTTCGTTTCTTTACATTTTATTTCACACTTTTGACTTCTTTGTATCAATCTTTACACCCTTCATTTCTTTGCCTTTCATTTACATCTTTCGTTTCTTTGAATTTCCATTTACACCCTTCATTTCTTTGCCTTTCATTTACATCTTTCGTTTCTTTGAATTTCCATTTACACCCTTCATTTCTTTGTATCACAGTAGGTTTACCGAAACGTGGAACATCGTGAATATTTCTAAAACACTTTAGACACTTCCAAACATTCCAATGCATCCTCCATAAAATGAACAAATTTGAATAGCTTATGGTCTGGATTCGAATTTTATCAGCGTTCTTAAAAGAAAAAAAAAAGAAGAAAAACGCATAATATTCTGAAATATGCTTAAAATAAATTTTATTTATTTTGTTCCATCTTCAAGTCAGAAATAATGCACAAACATACATCTATTTTCATAATTTATTTAAAAAAACAACCAAGGAAACAAAACCGACTTTGAATGACAGAAAAGAACGAGGAGGTGACTGACGAATGCTGAGAATATGAAAGGACAGAATATATGAGGAACAAGGAAGTCTTTAGAATAATATAAAGTATACAGAAACCTACAAAGAAACGTACACTTACAATCAGAAAGAGCCAATAAACATTTCAGAGATAATAAGGCGGAAAAAGAGCTCAGGCAATTTAACACTTACAGGAAGTTAACACTTACATATATAAAAGTTAAGAGGAATTTAACACTTACAGGAAGTTAACACTTACATATATAAAACGTATTACATATTTAACAAGTTAAAACAGGCATTTAACATTACAAGAATTTAACACTTACAGGAAATTAACACTTACATATATAAAATGTGTTATATATATGAAAGAGTTAAACAGAAATTTAACACTTACATGAAGCTTTTAGAACAATAGGAAGTACAAAGAAACGTATACTTACAATCAGAAAGAGACATTAAACATATCTGAGATACATAACGTGGGAAAAGTACCCAGGGAATTTAACAGTTCCAGGACGATAGAAGTACTTTGAAACAACGATTAAGCTGCTTAGAGGGTGTGGATGGCAGGACAGGGACAAAGAGAGATTGTAAAGGGTTAAAAGTTGAAGCAGTTGTATTGGGTAATGATCACTGACGCCGTCAAGGGATTTGTGCGTAGTAGTAGTAGTAGTAGTAGTAGTAGTAACATATTAATACCACGGTTATCAGATCCAAGGTGCATCAATAAGTGGTCGAGCATTGCTGCGGAAATGTATCAACCACAATCGCCTAGTTTTGGAACGAGAGAAAATGAGACCAGAAAGCAGCATGAGAAATCAGATAAAGGAGATCTCATTTTACTGCTGGTCATCTTGTAAAGCCGGTACTGTACGCCAGCTGAGCTTGCTAGAACATCACGCCGACGACCCATCTGAACCTTTAACGTGCAGAACGCAGAGATAATCGAATTAGGATTGGAAGTGTTATTTTAGGAGAACAACGTCAGAGTTGCCAGTTAGTCAGTTGTCTTTAAATGGGAAAATTATTAATTTGAACATCATCCCAGATGAGTGATGTTATAAAAATTCAAAATCATACTTCGATATCATATTGATCAAAATCAATCAAATATTAAAAAGAAAAATTATATATATATATATATATATATATATATATATATGGGGCTGATGATAGCCGCGTACAGAAAGGCTTGGAATAGAATATACCATGGTGAGGTAATTTTTGCTTTGTTCTAATAAATACATCGAGTTCTCTGTGGATTAGTTTTAATAATTAATATTACTAAGATCCACCCGGATTATATACCAACGGATTGATTACCTGTAATATATATATATATATATATATATATATATATATATATGAAGAAAATATAAGGAAAAACAAACAAAAATCCTAATATGCGACGTTTCGGTCTAGTAGAACATCTTCAGTACATATTCATTAAAATATTAAAACAGCATAATTGCATATTAGGATATTTGTTTGTTTTTTCCGTATATTTTTCTTCATACTGTCGGATCTATATCCATATATTTGCTTACGTGTATATATATATATATATATATATATATATATATATATATATATATATATATATATACCTACATTTTAACGCAACTTAAAGTTTTTCATGGTTTCCCAAGTGGAACATGCCACACAAATAGCAAATGAACCACTTAATACAGGTGGTTTTTAAAATACTTTTAAAATAACAAATATATTAAGTATTTATTTATTTTTCTGTATTTATTTAAAAAAAAAAAACTGTATGAAGTGGTTCATTGGCCATTTGTGGCTAACGACTTGGGAAACCATGAAATTTTAAGTTACCTACAAATGTAGGTATATGTGTATTTATTAATATATACTTCGTAGTTTAAGTACAATGAGCACTGTTTCTTTGCATTATAAATTAAATTAGATAAATATTTATTTGTTTATCTGTGTATGAACGCTCTCGCATGCTTATGCAGTTGCTAATATCTCGTTATTTAATTTATACTTACCAAACCCACCATATATATATATATATATATATATATATATATATATATATATATATATATATATAAACTGCAGTTCAAAAGTTTGAGGGTACCATAATAATTTTTTTACATTGGTCCAAAAAGTAGTTGTTTTGTACTTTAAATGAGAGACAATTATTATACGTGGTTAAAAAAGAGAGACAGGATTTTTATTAGAAATTTTATTATGAAAAAAAGCATTTTGTGAACAAATTTTGCTCTCCTCAAAATATCCTCTTTTATCCTTATTTACTGCAGCACATATTTTTGGCATTCATTGCAAAAGCTTCCCAAAGTATAATTCTAATAATTGAATACATTTTTTTTTTTTTCACGCTTCTGTCAAGTTCATCCAATGCTAATTCTGGGGGTTTCTTCAAACGTTTGTACTGGAGTGTGTGTGTGTGTGTATGTGTGTGTGTGTGTGTGTGTGTGTGTCTGTACGTTTATATATTGGATCGGATTTCCTACATTTTTCAACCGATTTCAACTAAATTTCACAGGACTACGTAAAATTACCTTGGTTCTGACAATGCCAAAAATTGGGAAAACACAATTGTTTTTGCACGAAATCAATTTGAAAACACGATTAAGAGGCGTTAATGAAATGGAGACAACTCATATCGAGTTATACTTATTAATATCGCGTTATACTTATTATAAAACCCAGGTTGGCTCTCTCTCTCTCTCTCCCTTGTGTGTGTGTGTGTGTGTGTGTGTGTGTGTGTGTGTGTGTGTTCGTTTATATATGGGATCAGATTTCCTACATTTTTCATCTGATTTCAACAAAACTTCACCTTTTTTGGGCAGGTAGTGTTTCTTATTGTCTTGCACACTTTTTTCTTTATTTTTACATTCAGAATGCTTTAAAAATTCCATTTACAAGACAATTGTTTATAATAAAATTCTATTCAATCGGTAGACTCATAACGATTGAAAACAATGTTTTTGTTTGAGTTTGGGTTTGACCAATTCGTAAAAAAAACAAAAAAACAAAAAAAACTAATCAAGACATGCGTGTCCGTCAACCTTAAACAATAATCTTTGTCAATTTTATTTTTCAGTCTTCATGATGGTCGATACTTGATCTATCTCTTACATTGTTATATCCCGGGCAACGCCGGGCTCTACTATATATATATATATATATATATATATATATATATATATATATATATATATGTCCCATCAGGAAGTAGTCGATCAAGACTCTTTACAGCATCCCTTTCTTTATTATGTGTGAATGTGCATGAATTCTTCGGAAAGTGAGTAGCAAGTTTTGACTTTAACTTTTTCACGGTTATGAATTCAGTGTAGTTCTTTTCCCTTCACGACGAACGCGATCGCGACTCTCCACAGCTTCCTTTCTATATTACCTCTGAACTGTCATGACTTCTTTAAAAAGATACTTTCCGACTGCAAGGTTTTGAATCTAGAATAGTCTTTCTCTCATAAGGACGTTTGCAGTCATTACTCTCCACAAGTTCTTTTTCTTTATTGTTTGCACATCGTCGTGACTTCTTGGAAACGATAGAGTCTGGTTATTCTTTTCATTCTCTTCGGCTTTGTGTTCCGTGTAGCCTTTCTTCTTTTTGGTTTATAATGCAACTTTGCCGGGCGAAACATAGTTACAGTTTCTGGGAGGGAGACAGTGAGTTATCTAGCGTGAACAGCAGTCTGAACTCGGTCACGATGACTTGTGACTTCGTGCTAGCGCAATCACCAATTTAACTCACTCATTAAAAAAGTGAAAACTTTTTTTAATATAATTAATTTGTCTGACGATCGCAAAAGCGTGAAACCCAGGGTCACAAACTCATATCAATCCAACCAAATATGTTAGCTCTATCTCTGATATTGAGCGCTTTCTAATAAGTACCGCGCATATAATATATAAATAATTATATATATATATATATATATATATATATATATACACTTTTCACACACATATATATATATATATATATATATATATATATATATATATACAATGTAACCCGGATATAAGAGAGTTGTCGGGACTGGAGAAGAAGTCTCTTATATCCGGATTTCTCTTATACCCAGGTTTGGTCTATTTTATATACATTAACACAGGCTCTAATTTGGGACCAGAGAAAATCTCTCTTATATCCGGGTTTCTCTTATATCCGGGTCTCTTATATCCGGGTTACACTGTATATATATATATATTTGAATGTATATCAGCTCGATCTTACGTGCACAGATTGTGGTAGAATCCGTTTGTCGATGACTGGTCCAAGTAGTCATTTGAGAGCGCTCCGACGGAAAGTGGCAATTGACTATAAAATCGTAGACGCCCAGCAATTGAAATGTCATATTTGTGGTAAGATATGTGTGTCCAGAAGCGGTTTCATGCGACATTTTAAATTGCATTATAATGTCCCACCCACTGTTGCACCTCATTCGTTCAGCACTTCAGTAGATATTCTCAAAAACATATGTAGTAATGGTCGTACTCGGACACGAGTTCGCAACCAATATATATATATATATATATATATATATATATATATATATGTGTGTGTGTGTGTGTGTGTGTGAAAAAAATATATAAAAAATAGGAAAGAACTCGTTATGTAAATAATCCAAAGTTCTTTAGTTTTGTTTGGAAACATGAGAACATTTATGTTGCGTGTTAGAATCATAATCTTAAATAAATAATTATATATATATATTTGTTGATTTGTCAGGTAGGAGACTTTCTGATGTTATCGGTCTGGAGGGGGGGGTCCCAGCGTGCAGCACCTTTGGAAAGTCCTGAAAACAATATCACGAGTTGACCCAAGCCTTGTTATTGAAAATTGTGTATACGGAACAACTGAGCGACCGTCGATAGATGTTCTAGCACAAGTCATCGTGACCGAGGGTTTGAGTGTGCTGGCCTTGTTCAGATTGTTGATCACGCTAGATAACACGATCTCTCCCAGAAACTGTAAGTAAGGTCTGCTCAGCATAGTTGCAGTATAAACCGCAGGTCGGCTCTGTGAGTGTTGAACAAACACAAATGTGCCTGAACGAGCGTCTGTATTAGGGATTGGCTAGCCGCCCTAGTAGACGGGTATCCTCGACTGCGAAGACGAGTGGCCAGCTATTATATATAATACAAGACTCTTCGGTAAAGTGAATCGAGTTCTCTCAGTCACTGCGTGTTTATCCAAAAATAAATACGCTTAAATTCACCTTCAGGGGTAAAATCTCCGACTGACACCAATTCAGCCGGATTTTGAAGGCAAACGGCAACCGGATGTCTAGCCACACTGATGAGCGAAACAGTCTCTCTGTGGATGACAATATATATATATATATATATATATAACTATATATATATATATATATATATATATATATATATATATATATATATATATATATATATATATAAGTGCGCAGTTATGCAGAAAATAGAAAAAGAACACGTTGGGTGCATAATCCGGAGTTCCGTAGTATTTTTTTTTTATTTTTAAGAAGACAGTGCTCCATACAGAAGTAGAGCTTATATTATAATATTTTTTGTTTAAAAAATATGATTCCTTCGCTACATAAGAGTTCTCATGTTTCAAAAACGAGAGCCGAAACCATCCAAATAATTATTAAAATTCACATCATTAAGTTTCTAAATAATAAAAAATTATTAAACCATAGGCAGGAGTTAACAGTTTTTTGCCGACATCAACAAATTTTTGCATTAAATAATTAGCATAAAAAAATATTATAAATATATATATATATATATATATATATATATATATATGAATGTAGCGTAGCAGTTATTGCGGTAAGTGAATTGGCACGCGAGTTCTAATCCATGTCGAATATACTCTTGGAAAGATTTATATCACCCTCTTCTCCATGCATGGGTCAAATAACATAGCAGATTTGGTTCACTATGCTTGATTGACAACCAGCCTAAGAGAAGGACAACCCTCAATTTAAAACCGGTTTTGCGTTGGGCTGACTATTCCACCGCGTATCAACCTACTTGCTTCGATAACCACCGTACCACCATACGGCCGTATACTCTAATAGAGAAGCCTACAGGGTTAACACAATAGGAAGCGAGTGGTCTAGAACATTTCGTTAAGGTTATTATACGGTGAAATCACCTAAGAAATATTACTTATCGATAGTAATAGGATAAGATTTAAGAAGTCTAGACTCGATAAAGAAATCCAATATCTGTGAAGAAGGACTATTCAATCAATTATCAACAATTTTCCCGCTTAGTCTGCATAAATAATAGTCTGGCTGCCAAATAAGACAAAAAAAAAATTTTTTGGTTTAACAATTCTTTCCAAGGAGATGGAATATATTTTGTGGCATATATTTTGAAAACATTAATTTCAATTTTCCTTAAAAGCGATTTTAAAATTGACTATGATTATTACTGGATTGATTGATATACGCCTTATCAACCTTTTCAGGTTATTTACATTTTTAGATTGTAAGAATGTTTTGGAGATAATAACGATTTACTGATACAAGCCATACAATTTAATCCGTATCTGGGGAGAAGAGGTGGATGCATACATGTCCCAAGGGTATTGCACGTAAATGAATATAAAGAACTCAACTAGAATTGGAACTCGGCTCTTGACTTTTCTTTGTCAAAAAATCCCTAATTTCCGACGGAAACAGGTCTAGTTCTATCTTCCAAAAATAGGAAGAGACATAGAATGATCAGGTAACAATTGGTAGAATTGCGAAAAAGATGCTCCTTGCGACGAATCAGAACAGACGAGTGGTCAACAATAGTAGCCGCTTCGTTTTATGAACAGGGCCCCTTTTAAGCCCTAAAGGACAATGACATGCGGGAAAAAACGAGAAGATTTAATCAAATCTCCCTAGTACCAACAGCAATGCCTCCACCCCTATGGGAAGAATTCATCGCTGGTAACTTTTATTTTCCACAGAGCAGATTAGTTTGACAGAAGGCCACGATAGCGTGACGTAAAATCATGTTTTTATTCTCTCTATGAATTTATGGTCTGCCAGACTGTTCGAAAGGTGAGGACGTTTTACCGGAATTGATATAAAAACAAATGAAATATTTTTTTGGTTTTTGTTTATGTTTTTTTTAATTATTCCACTCCAAGCAAGGCAACAAAACCACTAAGACCCAGGAGGGGGGTACTCAGTATGTAAAAATATAAGAAAAAGGAAAACATTATTAAGGAAAGAAAACAATAAAAGAACATGAATTAAAAAGACAGAAGATAACGATTGACATTGCATTTAAATCTTTGAAGACTAAAGTTGACTGGAAGTCAAGAAGCCGTTCCACAAGCAAGAAATGCAATAGAAGAAACTGTTAGAAACTGATACAAGTCATACTATTTAATCCATAGCTGGGGAGAAAAGGTGGGTTCATACGTATCCCAAGGATATTTGCACGTCAGTGGGTATGACGAAATTCGGCTCGACTCTTGAATTTTCTTTGTTTAAAATTCTCTAATTTTCGACGAAAACGAGTTCAATCTAACAATTAGTAGAAAAGACATAGAATGCCCATCTAACAATTGGTAGAGTTGAGAAAATGATGCACTTCGCGACGAAGCAGAATAAACGAGTGGTCAACAATAGAAGCCGTTTCGTTTTATGAACAGAGCCCCTTCTAAGCCCCCAAAGGACAATGACATGTTAACCAGGATGGGGGAAAAACAAGATTTAGTCAAAGCTCCCTAGCAACTAACAGCAGTGCCTCCACATCTATGGGGAGAATTCATTGCTGGTAACTTTTTTCCATATCTTACGCTCATGCGACACCACACAATAACCCTCTACCTTGAGTGGCTCTTGGGCTTTCGTTGAAGATTTGTAAAAAAAATTAATGGGACGAGAAACTGAGAAAATACGAACTTTATAAGATCTTTAGAAGAAAAAAATTATTTAGGCACGAAACGGCATCACCAGTGGAAAAAATTTATTTTAACAAAATCTACGTGAGCGAGACAAAGCGTGATTTACGTTAAACCCTTGAACACTTGTGTTATTTTTACTTTAACTTTCACGTTACAGAAAATAGAATTTAACTAGAATTCAACCCATTTTTATTTATTTATTATTCATTTATTTATTTGAAGGCTTACGCATTCCACATTGTTTCAGTGGTGAGTAAAGGCGATAAACTGATATAGGCCAGTCGGATATTAATCGTAGGAGATCCGTACATTAACACTCAGACGATGTATTGCATGTGACATGATATACGATGTTTCTCTGGTGTATTTCTGTACGCCATATTTTTTTAAAGCATTTCATCCCAAGCAAGCCTAGATGCTACTAGTACGCAAGGAGTTTACAGAGTGGGAGCGAGAGTAAAGAGATGGCGAAAAGGATGAAGAGAAGGACAGGGAATAGGTCAGAGTATCTGGAGATGTCGATTGGCATTACATTTGAATAATTGGAGATTATAGCTATCAGGGAAACAAGTAATAGGAAGGGAATTCCACAGACGAGAGGTGCGAGACATGAAGCTATTGGAGTAGAAGAGACAGTCACATTTAACCGTTTCGACAGTGAAAGGGTGGGACCGTGATGCCAGCCTAGTAGCACGCTTAAATTCATGCAGTCTGGGAACTAGCGAAAGTAGCTCGTCGGAGCAGTTACCGCGAAAGTATTTGTAGAAAAGACGTCATTTTTACACCCTGTTTGCAAGACTTCTGCTTGTTTCTTTTATTTTTATTACAATTTTAATTGTTTTAGAAATTCTTTTGATGATTCTATGTCGAGATTAGCTAAATTTCTCTCAAGTTAGTTATCGAGTTTGTTGGTAATATAATACGCCTGCTTTTTCTGTTTAAAAAAATCCAGCGGTTATATATCTAATACGAATCACGTTATATCACATCAATATAGATTTAGTTTTCTTTATTACTTTGCGAAGGGGTCCCCGCAGTTCTATTTTGGTCCTGACATCAGCTCGTTGTCCTATTATGTACTTTTATATAACACGCGTATTTTAAGATTGTATCAGTCAATAATAAATCCTGATAGGACTCTTAGTGTTCTTAGGACCGCCTTATTGTATAGGTTATCGTATTTTCCAGATAAAATTAATTGAAAATGCTGAATGTCTTACAATAAATAGAACAATGGTTAGCATAAAAAATAACATAGAATAGTCTTCCCTGAGAGTAGTTTCGCCGAACACCGCCAATTGTCACAAAACCAAAACATTAACCTGAAAACTCGAGTCCTATTCTTAAATAGACCCGTCAGATCGAAATTTTCATGTGGATGTCATGTATAGCACCAAATCCGTTCAGAAATATCCCAACTGTCAGCTGTATAAAACCGCTTCATAAGACCAATAGGGAAAAAGAGCTTTGAGCTAGTAAAGCCGAAGGGTATTGGCAAAGGTCGTCCGTCTTTGAACATTGTGGACTGGCGCTAAAGAATCTCATAACAGAAATCACATCATTTGAGGACAACGAATAGCAGCAACAACAATCAAGACAAACAAACCTCCATCAATACTGGAAAGACCAATAACAGTTAATGATTTTGAGAAAACTATTTTCCTGAAAGAATGTTTTAATAGAAAGCTTTTATAAATGTCAGTCGGCAGTAACGGAATGTTTCCTTATAAGAAAAACGGTGCTGTACCTGCTTAAGGTTTGCGTTTTATTTGTTAATATTTTTGCTTCTCAGTTTCTTTCTTTATTTCTTTCTATTTATCTTTCTTTCGTTTTTACTTTTTTCTTTCTTTCTGTTTTCTTTCTTTCTTTCATTTTTCTTTTCGTTCTGTATTCATCCATTTTGTTAATATATCTGACTTCTGTCTTTCTCCATTTCTGTCTCTCTTTTCCTTTCTTTCCTTAATTCTGCTTTCTTTCGTTTTGTCACGTTTTTCTTTCTTTCAATCTATATCTAATTTTTCTTTCTTTCTGTTTGTCTGTCTGCCTCCTTTCTTCCCTCATTTTTGTCTTCTTTTTCTTTTCTTTCCTTTGTTCGGTCTTATTTCTTTTGTCCTGTCTTCTTTTCTTTCTTACCATCTGTCTTTAATTTTTCTCTCTTCTCTATCTCTCTTTTTTTCTTTTGTTCTGTCTTCTTTTTTATCTATCTATCTATCTATCTATCTATCTATCTATCTATCTATCTATCTATCTATCTGTTTGTCTTCTTTATATTTCTTTCTCTGAATTGTATTAATTCTAGCAATGAGGATTAAAATGAAATTCAATGCATGGAGCACAATTCAGTGGCAACAGGCGATAATAACACAAGTAATAATTCTTTTTTTCACCACCGAATGCAATTCTCTCTGAAAGGAAGGAAGAATTTCTTTCTCATTTTAAAAATCTTTTTAAAGTTAAACGTGATTCGCAGCTGTCTTTTTTTGTGAATCACATTTACCTCCCGCCACCTTTCGAAAAAAAAAGAAGAAATTTTACTGATATTTTACTGCGTACCACGAAAATCACGCGATTTCTCATTGGATGAGACTTAAAATTGATCAGATCTCATGCAGCCGTGATAAATGCCAGGTGGGTTTGAATACTATATTAATGAACAAAGTTTTTCATTTTCTTAAAGGAGGTAACTGGAAAAAAATAGCTCGTAGAACTTTTCTAATTGTCCTCCACCATCCCCGGAATTTTCATTATGGGAGTGCATTTTTTATTCAAAGAATAGCGAAACACGTTAACCAAATTTTAAATTCCGGACTGTTAATAGCATAAACGCCATATTCTCGGCATCTTTTTGGAAAACAACAAACGTTTGGTCGAGAGTAAACGGAACAATTTTTTTTATTTTTTTTTTTACGTCTTTGTGTTTTAACATTTCTGTCTGAATACTTTTTTATGGAAAGTTATCATTATTTCTATTGTTTACATGCAGACTATTGTGCTAATCTTTATTATCATTATTATCACAACGTTTCGGCCGTTATGCCTTTCGGCCTTCATCAGGTACTTGTTTACTGAGCCCTTTGATTAATCTGCAGCAGGAGATCTATCTTGTTCCACTGACAATGAACAGTACCTTTATAGATTAAATAAGGATCTAGGTAAATTGCTCGGAATCAATTGCTCGACAGTAATTTCTCGAACTATCAATTGCTCGAAAGGCAGATTGCTTGAAGTGTTTTCGAAGCTCGAAGCACCACGTAAACTGCGCCGTCTCATGGCACGTCAACGGAGCTGGATATAAAAGGAGCCACAACACTCAACCTTAGCAGGCCTTTTTTTTTTTTCTATATTTGTTTTCTATTTATATTTCAGTAATTTTGGAGATCTCGAACCCTAGAATAAATATACTCGTTCTTCAATTTTAACTGTTCAGTTTACAACAATAAAGTTGTATTATTTTATTTTATACTAAATATTAGAAACAACGTAGCCTTATTTTTTTTAATCACAGGTTTCGAGTAAACTGTCTTTCGAGAGAAAAAATAAGACCTGCCATATAAATGTACTCGTTCTTTAATTCTAACTGTTCAGTTAACAACAATAAAGTTGTATTATTTTATCTTATAGTAAATACTAGCAATAGAGCCCGGCGTTGCCCGGTGATATAGCAGTAAGAGATAGATCAAGTATCGACGATCATAAAGACTGAAAAATAAAATTGACAAAGATTATTGTTTAAGGTTGACGGACACGCATGTCTTAATTAGTTTTTTTTTTTACGAATTGGTCAAACCCAAACTCAAACAAAAACATTGTTTTCAATCGTTATGAGTCTACCGATTGAATAGAATTTTATTATAAACAATTGTCTTGTAAATGGAATTTTTAAAGTATTCTGAATAGTAAAAATAAAGAAAAAAAAGTGTGCAAGACAATAAGAAACACTACCTGCCAAAAAAAAGTGAAGTTTTGTTGAAATCGGTTGAAAAATGTAGGAAATCCGATCCCATATATAAACGAACACACACACACACACACACACACACAAACAAACAAACAAACAACTTGAGTTTTATAATAAGTATAACTCGATATGAGTTGTCCCCCTTTAATTCTCGCGACAGCGATGCCTCTTAATCGTGTTTTCAAATTGATTTCGTGCAAAGATAATTGTGTTTTTCCAATTTTTGGTGCTGTCAGAACCACCGCAAGGTAATTTTACGTAGTCATGTGAAATTTAGTTGAAATCGGTTGAAAAATGTAGGAAATCCGATCCAATATATAAACGAACAGACACACACACACACACACACACACACACACACACACACACACACACACACACACACACAACCTGGGTTTTATAATAAGTATGATTAGAAACAATGTAGTTTTATTTTTTTTAACCACAGGTTTCGGGCAAACTGCTTTTCGAGAAATTGATAGTCCGAGAAATTATTTTTCGAGCAATTGATGTCAAGCAATTGACCGGATACCATTAAATAGAGAGTTCGGTTCGTAATTCCCACACGGTTACTGGGATCGTCAAGTACCTGATGAAGGCAGAAAAGCGCAAAGGTCGAAATGTTATGGTAACAGCAACAACAATGAGGAGAAAACTCGTCCGCATATAAAATAAGACATAAAGTTTGTTATTTTTTTAAACTGATATCCTATTATGCCACACGCGCGCGCAGACACGCACATACACACACGCACACACAAGCACACATACACACACACAAGCACACATACACTTACATATTTGCTTAAAGGCACTATTCAAGTTTGCTAGATCGACGCACTTCATAGCCGAGGCGGTGAGAACATCGGATCTAACGACGATTTCCTCTGTCCAGGGGAACGCAGGTTCAAATCCTGCTGGAGAGCGCATATTTTTCGTTAATAAGATTTCTCGAATTTTCAGGCCAGTAGACGAAATTAAATAAATATACTGTGTAAAAAATAAAGGGTGCTTTTACTCAAATGCTGGTACCCACTAATATAACTTTCAATATATATATATATATCGGTCGTTGGCGACGTCTTCCCACCTATCGATGTCCATGTCAATCGCGCTCATATGGCATGTATGTATGTATGCGTGTGTGTGTGTGTATATATATATATATATATAGTGTTCCAATAACTTAGAGTGATTTTAAATGCGAATTAAGTTTAAGTGTCTAATGATTTTTTCTTTTTCATACAGATTTAACAACTTAAGTCGTTGGCAATTTCAACCATGGAAAGATTAACAATCAAACAACTTGTTAACGTTATCGAAGCCTATTATGAAAATGGACGTTCAAACAGAAATGCATTTCGCGCACTTTGCGAGTTTTTGGGTCAACATGATCTACCAACCGAGAGTGCATTTGGAAAAATTTTTCCTGAATTCAAAGAAACTGGGTCGGTGGCAGATGTGAAAAAAAACCCAGTGTGTTCGTTTACGCCGTTCAGCTGAAAATATTGCTGCAGTGCACGTGAATGTGGCCGAAAATCCTGACACCTCTCTTTGTTACCGCACGCAGGAATTGAACCTCTCCACAACAACGTTACATCGAATTTTGACAAAAGATTTATCTCTACACGCTTATAAAATTCAATTGACACACGAACTGAAAAGTGCTGACCCTCTGGAGCGCCGTACATTCGTCAATTGGGTGCACGAGCAAAGACAATCCGATGAAGATTTTTCCCCCAAAATCCTCTTTAGTGATGAAGCCTATTTTCATCTTGGTGGATTCGTTAATAAACTGAATTTTAGCATTTGGGCTCATGAAAATCCAAGGAAGATTGTTGAGAATCCACAAAAGGTCAGAGTGTGGTGTGCATTTTTTTGCTAGCGGAATCATTGGGTTGTGTATTTATAAATTTGAACGCCCATTTTCGTAATAGGCTTCGATAACTTTAACACGTTGTTTGATTGTTAATTTTTCTATGGTTAAAATTGCCAAAGATTTAAGTTGGTAAATCTGAAAGAGAAAGAAAAAAAAACATTATTAGACGGTTAAACTTAATTCACATTAAAAATCGGTCCAAGTTATTGGAACACCCTCTTTCTTTCTCTCTCTCTCTCTCTCTCTCTCTCTCTCTCTCTCTATATATATATATATATATATATATATATATATGATGTAAATCTATTTAAACTCGATGGGTAAATATATATAATATAAATATATTTATATATATATATATATATATATATATATATATATATATATATATATATAAATGGCCGGCTTCTCTGGACAAAAACTTATATCGATTCCGTGTTTCGCAACTATAACTTCGCTCTTCAGTGAATCTTCTTTTGAATTTTGTAAGCGTGTAGTAATAAATCTTTTGTGAAAATTCGATGTGACGTTGTTGTAAAGAGGTTCAATTCCTGCGTGCGATGACGAAGAGAGGTGTCAGGATTTTCGGCCACATTCACATGCACTGCAGCAATATCAATGAATCAATTCTTAAATAAATCAAATATTGATAACTCAATAAATCATTGATTTATATCGTTCCCGATGAGTGCAGATATTGCTTAGAAACTCGGAGTCGTGAGATAAGTCATTGGACATTTTACAAAATCCTTAAAAGTAGGTACCTCTACCAAAAAACAGAAAGAAAAAAAAGATACCGAAAGGTCAAGATGAATTTTAAAATACGAAAAAAATCTTCCTTCAAGTTTTTATTTTAGCTTTAATTTGACGCTAATAGATTAAATTTAATATTTCCAGTAAGCAAAGTACTTTGATGTATTTCAAAAAATCAATTTAAAACTAATATAAATTTACTGGAAGGATATTTTTGCTAATATCGTCTTTCATCGCAATGTAATTCTCTTTATTAAAAAAAGTCTTCAAAAAATAAAATATACTTTTCTGAAACTTTATTTGAAGAATATTAGCTGATGTGATGTGTAATTAATTTAATTTAAAACAAATATTATTTACTTAAGTTTAAAATCTCGCAGAAATGTATTTTTTAACCCGACAGTAGCCGTGTTGACGTGTTTGACAGCCTGATGACAGGATTAATGTTGTTCTACAGAGACTTTATCTCTAAAACATAATTGAAGAAAATGATGTGGACGTCATTTATTATATAATTTTTAAGTACTCAGTAATCCTAAAAGTTGTTGAAAATATTCTACGTAAACTAATTCGTTGATTTTAAATTTACTGGAGTCATCGCACTTATTTTCTGATAATGTCGTGTATGGTCGCCAGTACTTACAAAAATGGGCACGTATTTACACATTAAAAAATTCAAAATTCTTTTAAAAATCTTAATGTTTGCTGATTTATATTAAACTTTTTTATTTATGATTAGTAAATGTAGTTTTCAGTATATTTAGATTTAGATTATATATCAATGCGAAAATTAATACTGAATTTTAAAATTTAAAACTTTTAAATTGTATTAATTAAAATTTATAAAACTGAAAAAATAAAGTTCATTATTCATAAAAAAAAGTTTTTTCTTAATACAACAATGTCCTTAATAAATTTTATTTATATAAGCAATTAAAAGCTTTTCTAATTAGATAATATCAGTTTTAGTGCATTTTTTACTTTACGATTCAGAGCAAATTATCGGTAAATGGTTTTTTTTTTTTTTGTTTTTTTTTTTTTTTTTAACTTGAAAATTTAAATTCTCCAAGGAGTTCTTTTAACTGATGTAAATATGAAGATGCTGAAAATTTGATTTCTCGAAATTTCACAAAATTAATTAAGTGGGGTTAACAGATGTAAAAAAAAAACAATTAATTTTACCAAGGTTTTATAAAGATAAAATTTCAAAAGTAATTTCATGCATTTGTTAATAAGTCCTGGAAATCTAA
>CAHIKZ030001558.1:1785000-1837500 GCA_903632075.3 Acanthosepion pharaonis
ATTGTTCGTAATATTTTTTAAAAATATATTGTTGGTAATATTTTTTTATATATATTGTTGGTAATATTTTTTTTTAAATATATTGTTGGTAATATTTTTTTTAAATATATTGTTGGTAATATTTTTTTAAATATATTGTTGGTAATATTTTTTTAAAATATATTGTTGGTAATATTTTTGTTAAATATATTACCGGTATTTTATTTTACTTTATTTTTCAAAAATGTATGAACCCTAATAGGTGTTACTAACTCCGGTAAAACCGGAATTAATAGGTGATTCCACTATCCCCCAAACCTTGCTACCGGATGCAGTTTATCGTTATATTCAGGACGGTTCATTTTTCTTTCTATCATCAACACACTGTCATCTGCATAGCATATAGGGTTAAGTTCGTATCCGATGATAATAAATCCTGTTTGCGCCTCTCTGTGCAGATTAAAACGATCAAATGAAAAAGGCCTACAATATGGACGTTAGAATCTTTTAGAAACATATATCCAGCAATCTCGGAGATAAATCTATAAAGTGACTTTTAGAAAGTAAACAATAGCAAATGCAAAAAAAAAAAAAGAAAAAATTAATTCCATTTTGAAAGGGGGACTTTTTTGTAGTTTTGTCTTTGACAAGTAGTATAGAACATGTCTTAAAAGAAAGAAAATGTAAAAGAACAAACAAAAAGCAAACAAAAAATTCGTATTCGTAAACAGACAATTTCTCGCCAGTGTCTTCAAAACCCACGACGTGTTTTAAATGCCAACAATTTTACCCAGCAGAGCATAAAAAGCTGGCGTCGAAAGCAAATAGTATGATCTTTGTTTGTTTTTATTTTTTATTTTTTATTTTATTTATTTTTTTATTTATTTATTTTTTTGTAAGTCGGGAAATAAAATTGAGGTGAGGACTTGAATAATATGTCAAAACAATATGAATTACGAAAAAAAAAAACAAAAGTAAGAAAAGAAATAATCTGTTATCGTAGGCTGCATCACTGGAGAATTTAATTTGTAAAAACTCTTGCATCACAGACATTGTTTCATTGGTTCAATCATTGTCGAATTTTACAAGTTTTTTTTTAAGATGTCCGTAAAAAACTTGAAAATTACAATTTAAAAATATGTACTTATTATTATTATTATTTGAACGTTATGTTTCCTGCTTTGTATCCTGTAGAGCCGTATTCAAACTATGGTCCTTAGGTCCGATAGGAGAATTGTCATTTAATTGATATCTCTTTTCTTATAAGTATATGGGATGTTCCTCGTAGGGTGATCTTCTGGGCAACACTGTTAGTAAAAATGTCCATTTTTTTTTCTCACGAGACCTCGAGTTCTGATTATTGGTACAGTCTCGGTCTTCATTCCCTACATCCTGTTAATCCCGATCTCCAGGTCCTTGTATTTGGATATTATTTCTCGAGAATTTTCATGAAGGTATTCCTCTCAGATGGTACTGTTATGCCAATAAGGATACACTTCCTGAATCACTTGTCTTTTGTGATAATATCAGTTCTGTTGGCTTTTATTTCCTTGTCAGTTTGAATTGGCATATCCCAGAGGATAGTTACATCGTTGTTTTGGGTAACTGTGTCTAGTTGGTGCTCATAACATCACTCAGCGCTTTCGATTTTGTGCTTGTTGCATATCTTCCAGTGCGCATATGTCGCTACCTTGTTATGTCTGTGGGTATATAAATATATATATTTATTTATTAAAGACATTTTTATGTTTAACGTTGTTATTTTATAGATACAAGTATTTAAGCAAATGCTCTGTTTATGATAAACAGTATTAAATAACATTTACCGGCCTGAATGTCAGAGAAATTTTCATAGAAAATATTCGTCCTTAGACAGGATTCGAACCTGCATCCTATACGGAACCGTCATTTACGCTGACGTGCCTTGACCGCTCGGCCACAAAGGATCGTTCGGCAAGGTTGAATTTACTGCTTATAAACTTCAATCTTCCATGAATCTCGTACATTCATAACTGCTCTGGCGTATCAAATGTAAATACTTAAATACTTGTATCTATAAAAAGAACGTTAAACATAAAAATGTCTTTAATAAATAAATTGTCGGACTTTGTCCATTTCTTAATATATATATATATATATATATATATATATATATATATATATACACACACACACATATATATATATATATATATATATATTGCTAGTTCCGGACATCCTGAGATAATATGGTTGACAGTTTCATCATATTTTCCTCAGATCCTGCATTTCAGGTTAGTTCTATTATTTGTTAGTTCTTGATTATGTGACAAAGATAGGATCTGGTTTCGAGGCTTTGGTCCTAAGCTGCAATAATTAGTTAGGCCTTCTGTCTCAGTTTTCAACCTGGTGTTGCTCAGTCACAGATGTGGTTTCTGTTGGTTCACATCTGCTTCTTTCATTCTTTTTAGGTGTTTGCCATGCAATGTTTTGTCCTCTCAGTTTTTTGTAATTTCATTTGGCCAAGTTTCTTTGTTTATTATTATTATTATTATTATTAAATTTCGATTTCTGCTATGGTCACACTACCTACCAAGTCTGAGGGAAGACCAAAGGCAAGTAGTGATACGTTGTTATGTCTACGTTTCATTTATTTTTCCAACTCACATAACATCACTAGCGTTACATGGACAAAGTTCTTCTTAGTGTGTGTGTGTAAGACAATTTGTTGTATTTCTCTGAAGCCGTGATTGATTATTATTATTATCATTTTTATTTTCTTTGATTTCTGACGTTTACACATTTCTTTCCGGGTCCCGCCCAGGGACCTAAGGTTAGAAATGGCGTCATGACACTTTCCACTGACAAAAAAAAAAAAAAAAATTAAATTACATAGATAAAGCCCTTCGTAAGGTGTGGGCTGTACTTGTCAGAACAATTTTTTGTATCTCCTTGAGGCATTGACTTCCAGGAATCCCTTCAATTAGTCTACTGCAATCTTTTCCAACCAGTCCTAGGGCTCCAACTACAACAGGGATTGTTGATGTTCCCATATGCCACATTTTCGAGACTTCTATTTCAAGGTCCTTGTACTTTTGACAGCTTTTTGAATATCTTCAAAGATACATTGCAGTCAGCAGGTACTACCATATCTATAAGGAGGCACCGTTTTTGTTTGTGGTCTTTAATAACAATATCTGGCCGGTTGGCCTTGATTGTTCTGTCAGTGTGTATCGTGTAATATTATTATTATTATTATTATTATTATTATTATTATTATTATTATTATTACTATTCCCTTTAATTTCTGTTGTATACACATTTCCTTCCGGGTCCCAACCACAAACCTAAGGTCAGAAATGGCATCATGACATTTTCCACTGAACATTTTAAAAAAATATAAAAGAAAACCTAAGATCACATAGATTTTACATAAATAAAGCCCTTCGTAAGGTGTGAGCTATACGTGTAAGTACAATTTTTTTATATTTCTTTAAGGAAAAGGCTACCAGGAATCCCTTCAATGTGATTATCGAAATCTTTTCCAATCAATCTACGGGTTCCAACTACAACTGGAATTATTGATGTCCTCACGTGCCACATTTTTCAGATTTCCATTTCAAGATCCTTTAATTTGATAGTTTGTCGAAGATGTTCAAAGATACAATATTTATTATTATTATTATTATTATTATTATTATTATTATTATTATTATTTCCTTTGAGTTATGTTGTATACACATTTCCTTCCGTGTCCTAAACAGAAGCCTAAAGTCAGAAATTGCTTCATGACAACTTCCACTGATAAAAAAAAAAAAAAAAACATCCCAAGATCAAACACATTTTACATAGATAAAACTCTTCGTAATGCGTGAGGTATACTTGAAAGGCAATATGGCCTACCATGGATCCCTTCAATTAGTCTATCGGAACCTTCAAATCGAGGGCTCCAATTACAACTACATTTATTGATGTCCTCATATATCATATTTTTTTCACTTAAGTTTTGGAATACACTTTGGTACTTTAAGTTCTCTGTCAAATACCTCAAACAGATAACACTTTCCTCAAAATATGTGTAGTGCTAAAAAAAACCGTTTTTTGTTTGTTTGTTTGTTTGTTTTTACTCCATATATATATATATATATATATATATATATATATATAAACTACGGCGCCTCCCTTAATGAATTTTATCTTAACATCAAGAATCTGATTATACAATGAAAAGGGCCAGTATAAAAATAAGTAGACAAAATAAGTCTATATTATTCAATGAAACATGTTTGAATGAAGATATGATGCCTAAAAATTTCGCTTGAAGATGGAACAGAGCTTATTTTAACTCAATTTAATTCAAATAATTATATTGAAGTTTTCGGCTCTTGTTTTGAAACATGAGACTTCTTATGTCGCGATTTGGAATCATATTTTTAAATAAATAATATATATATATATATATATATATATATATATATATATATATATGGGGGTAATCATTTAACCCCAAGCAAGACACTATGACAATTGCACGCGTTAAAATTAACAAGCCATTCCTTGACCCAATTAACAACAGATCGTGGGTAATTTTTTAGATTAGCTGCCAATTTGACCTTATCGAACTGATAAGAAAGATTGAATCAGTTAAAAAATTCGGCCAGAAATAACATAACCTTTCAACTTGTAAAGGAGACCGGTATGCCAATCCCTTCGAGATGTGCAAAGCAACAGCTTTAGATAAGGATGTTGAAGCTTGGTAGACTCTTTCAACAATAATCGCTTATACATCAGCAGTTAATCTAGAGAAGCAAAAGTCGTATTGCTAATCTGAAAGAAGACGCTGCGATGTGAGATTAACCAATTCAGATTTTATCAAGGCCTTTAGGACTTTAAACTGATATTCAGAAGGATCATTCGGTTTACTTGAGTTCTTAAAGACTGGAATTACGGAAAAGAATTTCCTACAAGTAGAAAATCAAGAGGTTTTAAGTTTTCTGCGTATAGCGAACACACAGCTAAAAATCATATACACATTTATTACAAAAACCAAATGCATATTAATTACAAACAAGACGAATCTTCTCTAAGGTATATTATAAAGAAATATACTACTCCTATTGATCCGAATAAAAATTCAAACATTATCTATTATAAAAAATTTAAGACGGCCAACCTTATCCTCAAAAAAAAAAAAAAAAAATATATATATATAATAGCGTAAACGTTATATTGACTGCTTGGGACGTGGGAAATATTACAGAATTGGTGAAAAGCTACAGCATTATTTATTCACTGTATCCTTGACATAATGTTTAGATTTGAAAAACCACAAAACGAAAAAAACACTTTCTTTCTTTCACGTTGTAATTTCTTCCTTTTTCTTTTTATTCGCTCACTCCTCCATCTTTCTTCTCGATCTTCTCTCTCTTTCAGTTCCTGTCTGCATTGATTTATCATTTACCCTCCCCTCTTTTCTCTCTCTCTCTCTCTCTCTCTCTCTCTCTCTCTCTCTCTCTACTATCTATCTATCTTTTTGCCTAGTTTCAAAATCCTAACTCTACCATTATCTCTGATCACTTCCTTCCTCGCCGTTGTCGTTACTCGTTTTTTTTTTGTTTTTTTTTTGTTTTTTTTTGTTTTTTTTAACCAGGAACGCCCACTCTTCTACTTTTTTGAATATTTCTTTCTCTTTTTCCACCTTTCGCTTTTTGCCCAGTGTTGCATCTCCTTGCCTCCTTCGTTTTATAAACTTATTCTTTGTCCATCTCACTTTCAATTCCCCTCTTTTCCCTTGATTCTAACTTACTATTTATAAACTAAAACTAAAAAGAAAAAATAGACGCAACTTACTTCATTACAAACTCCCAGTTGTTAAAACTATGGCAGGTCAAAGGTGCTTAACTAAAGGTTTGTCAGATAAGAGTTAGTTTCAAAACAACGTGTATAAAATATCAATTCTTACTCCTAAGACATTTCATTTGTGCACTTAATTTTAAAATTCTTGTCGCAAAAAAAAAAAAAGAAAAAAAACGACAAAAGTGATTTTGCGCCTAACATTAAACGTCATTTCCAAATTACAACTAGTTTCTAAGTATGCACATAAACTTTTTTATTTGACGATGTTATAGATTTTACAAGCATCATACCAGATGAATTAATTTTACAAGAATATTTTATATTATAGTTTGTATTTATTTTTTAATGCGGACAGCTTATTAAATCAGATATGAAACAGCAATCCAGTTAGTTTTGCAACGAGAAAAATTTTCAATTTTCCTTTTAACTTTATACCGAAGACTTTGAAACACAAAGTTATTTATGGATTCGGTCGAGCTAGCTCTGACATTCATAAGTCTGTCATGCCAACCATCACGGCCATTCGTCAATGTCAGAAGGTCATGAGGGTGGCATTCTGTGTCAATGTAGGTGGTTGCTGGACGACCATCCAGTCTTGCTCCATGGTTAAATAAATAAACATTCCCATCACTCTAGAAAATTTATGGACAAAATCTCTACATTCAGTTAAAAAAAAGTAATCTATATATATAAAGTAGTAGTCTCTGTCTGTCGAACTCGTCTTAGGGTTTTGGAGATAGACCCCTATAAACATATATATTCTGAAACTACATTGCCCGGGGTACTGAGATAAGTATATTTCATTTTGATCAAAGGAGGTCCCCGGGAGCACCCCCACTGATTTTTTTTCCCTTTGAGTTAAATTAAATTTAAATTTGAACAAGAAAATGACTCCTATCCAAAATATAGAAGGAGAAAGTCAGAAGATTGAGATCACATCGGCATGATCAAAATGAGAGACAATACAGACGTCAAGTTGAGCAAGAAATCACCAATCATTGGGTAGTGCCTTACAATACATATTTGTTGCGACAATTCAACTGTTCATATAAATGTTGCAATCTGCTCATCAATTCATTCAAGTATTGCATCAAGCATCAAATACATATCAAAGGGGGTCAGATCACGCTGTTTTTGCACAAAGAGAATTACTCCTATCCAAAATATAGAAGGAGAAAGCCAGAAGATGGAGGTCACACCAGCAAGATTATTGATTAATATTGAAATGCATCATTTTTCTCCACAAATTGCAATGATTTAAAATCAATCATTATTTTCCTACAAAAAATGTGTGGCACACAGCAAAACGCGGGTAATTCGGCTAGTAATAAATAAATAAAAAATCCTTGAAGATGGCTAACAGAATAGGCGAAAGTGCTCGGATATGCAGAACATTCGCACAATTTTTACACATTTTGTGTCCAGGAAAGAAATCACTTATACGATCACAAAATAAAATTGAATAAAAAGCATAATTGCAGCATCTTGTGAGCCGTCTTTAATGAAACTTAGAAAATTATATAAATGTGGTATTGCTGACCAAATACACAATTACATATATATGGTGGGCTCTCCCATGGTGAACGATAAATGGGGGATCAGCATTGGATGGTACCTTCCGTTTTACATTTATGCATGCTAGCAGGGGCTATTGTGGAGAAAATCAGGTAAGGGAAAGACATATATCATTTGTGCTTTCTAAAGTGTGATGCTAGCCTAGCCTTGCTGCGGGCGGCAAAGCCACATTGAGATATGAAATTTGTTAAAGCAGGATTTTGATGGCGTCTCTGCTTCAGAGATTGATGAAGCTGATCAAGGTGCTTCAAACTACTGTCTTCCAAACTCTTTAACTTAATGAAACATGTCTTACGCCACTCCTTTGGGTTTGATGCTGGGGCTCCACAGGTTTTCAGTTCAAAGTTGATGATAGATGTGCTGATGAGAGACGTTTTCCTATCCCTACATTACCACCTAGACCAAACCTAATTATTTTATTATCACTTAGGCAGAAATTCACTTTTGCCAACAGTCCAAAAATTAGATCAAATACAGAAAATGAACAATGAAGTATTAAAAGAGCATAAGTAAAATGTATTCTTTTAAAAATTGATTCCTTTTATTTGCCTGGAGAAGGTCACGAGACCGGAAACCCGTGTAGCCAAAACATGAAGAATAAAGTATAATATATACATTAAAACAAATCCACATTATAACCAAAAAAGTTAGCAGTTTCTCTCTTATTTTAATATATATATATATATATATATATATATATATATATATATATATATATATATATATATATATATGTATGTATGTATAATGTATGACAATGTGTAATTTTTTCGTATGACGCTTTTCGTCCTTTAGGACATCATCGGACATTTTATATCAAAATTGTGGTCAGTCTTGTTACGGTGAGCAACTAATGCGTTTGATGTATTGTTTTTTTGTAAAATGCATTTGTTGATCACCGTAATGAGACTGACCACAATTTTGTCATAAAATGCTACACTGATCAGAATAAACAATTCACTAGGACGAAAATGTTTACAGAGTGTCTTGATCGCTAGATCACCCACAGTAGATTTGCGACCTGGCTCTTTCAATATCTCACCATGCCTGGCAGATCTTCTATCATCACAGTGTGGGATATCTAGTAAGAAAATTGATGGCAATAAAAGAACAAGAATCTAAATGAAATCGTCCAGATTATATATAAAAAAAAAAATTCCGAGCATCCCTTGTTTGTGCGCATGTGTAGTCGCACCAACATAATAATTTTAGTCTGATGAAGTCCTAAAACACACACACACACACACTCATACATACATATATATATATATATATATATATATATATATATATATATATATATATATATATATATATAATATCAAATATGGCGTCGGTGGTATTGAATCCTTTCTGATGCAATCACAGTTCAGATGGGCTGGTCATGTCATGAGAATGAGTGATATTCAGATGTCGAAAATCCTCATATATTGCCAACTTTTTTATGGTAAGCGTAATGTAGGCCGTCCTTGTTTCGCTTCAAGGACAAACTGAAATACAACTTAAATGCTGCAAACATCCCTATAGAGGAGTTCGAAGTTGCTGTTGAAAACCGAGCAAACTGGAGAAACACCTGCTACCGATGTATAACTAACTTTGAAAATAATCGTCTCAACCATCTGAGAGAATTAAGAATTAACACTAAATCTCGGGCTAATACATCTGCCCATATGATGGTCAACCCTTCAGCATTTCCATCGTGTGGATTTGTTTGCAAATCCTGTGCAGGATTGTTGTCTCATACGAAACATAAAAACTGAACTGAAAGACACTCATATGTCGAAAATGACGGGAGAGTCCATCATATATATATGTCAGAATTCATTGAAAAATACATCCTTACCCCTACCAAAACGTAACTAATAACTGATACATCAAAATACAGCGACAATGAACACGCAAACACCCCTTGTCTAGATGAATAAATTTCTCTGTATCCTTGGAAACGTGAAATAATATTTTTACTGGGTTTTTACTGGGTTTTAAATATTATTTTTACTGGGTTTAAAAAAAAAACCCAGTAAAAATTCGCTTGAGGATGAAATGGAACTAATGTCTTTAATTACAAAATTAAATTCGAGGCTTTTAGCTTCCATGGTTAGAACTGTGTAGCGGAAAAACCATATTTTAAATCAATTAATTTATAATATTAATGCTCTGTAAATTTACATTGAGCCCTATTTCGTAAAAGTAAAAATATCTATAAGAACACCGGATTATATATCTTACTGTTCTTTCTTTTTATATACATACATAGATAGAATAAACTACAACAACCAACCCCAGAACCGAACAAATAGCTTTGATTAAATTCTCAAGCCAAAACAAAACTATTAAATAAGTGATATAAACAAATTTTTACTACGTTACTAAAAATACACCGATTAGAAAAAAAAAAAAAAATTTTTAAAAAAAAATAAATAAATAAATAAATAAGATAAGAAACAAAAAATAAAAATAAATAAAAACAAGCAAACTAATTTAACCCAAATAAATAAATAAACGACTTCCCGTAAAATAACCGCAATAATAGACTACCCACAATGCACCATTGACCCGTATATATATATATATATATATATATATATATATATATATATATATATATATATACATAGAAATACAGGCACGGTGGAGTAATGGATAGCGGCACGGATTGAGGAATCTGGATATTTAAAACCTTTCTCTCTGTGCTTCATTTCTGTCATATAGTTAATATTTAATAAATGTTTATCGTACTGATTATATTGGTACCCTTTCCTTTGTCCTTGTTTTATTACCTATCTATAATATATACTCGTTCACCCCTAGAATCTTGAAAATGTCATAGAAAGCAAAAAAAAAAGAACATTTAAAAATCACTGGTCATCTACTTAATTAAATAAATGCTTCACCACTTACAATATATCTTTTTTTTTTGAGAATTACCAGGATTTCTTGGCAAAGTAGTGCGGTTTCCTGTTGCAATCTCCACATTTTCGAATTCCGTATTGTTCTTCTAGTGCTAAAAAGTGACTACTATTTAACACATAGTTGAAAGGAGAATAGATGGATTCCTAACTTTCCAAAGCCCATTTGTGCGAAGGTGAACACGACAGACAAGCTGGGAATTTGAACTCAATGTTGTATAGCCTCCTGGTTATGGGGAGGTCTTGGGCGATGGTATCAATTTGATAATAAAGTTGCAATCTTCTTTCGCAGCGATCTGGTTGTTTTGAGTTCAGATTTCAACAACAGAGAATTTTGACTTAGCTATTTTATTAACGTTTATGTCGACACGTTCTCTCTACCCAGTGTGGCTCGTTCTCCCTCCACTGGGGAGTCGTTTCAGACACGAAAGAAAACACGTCTACATTGTTTGACGGTTAAGAAACAACTCACTGAAAAACTTTTCTCTGTATCTCTCATTCCCACGTTGGCTCAGCCAGTCAAAATCGACTACTTTATTTTTTGTTCCATCTGACCTCGAAGGTCAACCTCGGGAAGTCCGAGGAGAGATATATTAAAAAAATAATAGTCTGCTAAACTATTATTAAACATTCAACTCCTCTAGCCCACTTTCTGTGCCGATAACCGCTACGCAATCCGAACGTCTCATGTGGTCGTTACCTTAATCCATCAATGGCTAAGGTAAAATTCAATATTAATTATAAAAGTTAAAAAAAGAAAATTGGTTATTAATAATAAGTTTCTACCTATGAGACATTAATACCCCCCGAAAATTGATGGTTTTAAAGAAAATGAATAGCCTTTTGCCAGAAACATTAAATTAAGAGGAAGGAAATACTTGACAAAAAATAATAATGGTAGTTGTGCTATTACATGATCTCTAACGAGGGCCACTAAATTCTACTGGTTTGGAAATTAAGCTAGTACACAATAATAATAATAATAATAATAAGAAGAAGAAGAAGAAGAAGAAGAAGAAGAACAACAACAACAACAACAAGAAAGACGTTGGTTTCTTCCACTATTCCTGGAGATTCACACAAACAAGGCTCTACCTGTAGTAAGTGGTACTATTTTTAGATTACTGTTTCAGCGAGAGAGACAGAGACAGAGAGAGAGACAGAGAGAGAGAGACAGAGAGAGAGAGTGAAAGAGAGAGGCTTCATATTGTTTTATTTTATTACAACGTAAATTTTGTCAGTTCAGACACTTTGGTTTGGTTTTACAATCTTTTTTTTTTTCGACATTATGTTAAATTTCAATCATTTTGGCTATTTAAAGCTGTTTATTCTTTTAAAGCCTTTTGTTGAGACTTTTCTTTTTGTTTTTTGTTTTGTTTTTTCTGCATCACTCAAACTAATGCATTCGACGGAAAGTTGATAGCGAATGTTTCAATTTCCGTGAAGCGAGAATCGCGCCAAGAGAATTTTAAGAACTATTCCAGACCGAATCGACAAATATAGAAGGTACTGAATAGGAGAATTAAAAAAAAAAGGGAGTATAAAATAAACGAAGATGATTTGAAAGAAAGACAAATGAAAGGAAGATGTGAAAACAATGGAGGACAGATTGAGAAGAAAGAAAGAAAGAAAGAAAGAAAGAAAGAAAGAAAGAAAGAAAGAAAGAAAGAAAGAAAGAAAAAGAACGATAGAAAGAAAAGAAAATCCCTAAAAATAAGCGCCATTATAGAAATGGACAAATAGAAGTTTAATTCGATAAAGAATAAAATAAAGAACAAATTGAAGGGTATAAAGCTGGGGCTAATAAAAGTAGAAAAAAAAAACAGGATAAAAAGAGAGAAAGAAGTAAGCGAAAAGAAAGAAAACAGAAAAATAAACAATAAAATGAAATAAACAAAGAACTGTTTCAAAAAGGAAGAAAGACTTCAAGGAAAAATGGGAAAGAACGTGGAGGGAAAGAAAGAAAGAAAAATATTAAAACGAGAAAAAAAAGAGAAAGAAAAGAAGTCACAATAAAATGTCATCGACCAATAAAAATGAATTTATATAACGGGATTCAGGAAGATGAATGATTCCCAGTGGTATGTGACATTAGAGCCATTGAAAAGAGTGATCGAAAGAAAAAAAAAGTCAAATGTATTAAAATGGCGGAAAGAAATCAAAATGGCGACGAAGTGGAAACGGAAATGTGACGTAAAGCATAGTATTTATATGTCTCCATATCATTCGCGACCTTTTAGATCCATTGTGGAGACAAATAAATCCCATCGCTCAAATATAAACTGGAAAAGAAAAAAGAATTTTAAACGAAAGTATCTTTTTCTTTATTTCTTTTGAACACTTTGTTTTCTGTTTGATTTAATTTTTCTTCTTCTTCTTCTTCTTCTTCTTCTGTCCTTCCGATATTGGAGTCATTATATAGAGTGTATTCTTTTCACGAGCTTTATTTGCATTTAACCGCAGCCATTATGCGTCACGTGACTTTTTGACAAATATGCGTTCACGAACACACGTTTAACCGACAAACAACGTTACAAGAAAAAGTTGATTTCAATCTTTTTTTATTGAAAAATATTCGCTAGGTTCGATGACTACGCTAGGCCCTCGGTTTAAAATCCGTTTTAATATTTCATTGGAATATAAACACTTTAAAGATGAGACATTTTGTTTGCATTCACATTTTTAACTCTATCCTCAGTTATCCAGTCGATGCATTTTCCATTTCAGTCTTCTGAATCATGTCATAGCGTCATCTGTAATTTACTTAAATACGCATGCGCGTGTATACTGAATACATTTCTTCGAAAAAAGTGAACTATATTTCTTCGAAAAAAAAAATGAACTATTTTTTTTATTATTCTAATGTGCCAGACACCAAATGGGTCACATTAGACACGGAACATAGGTCTGGCATTAGAAATTTTAACAGTATTACAAGGTATGTCTATAATTAACAGCTTTCTCCAAAAATTCGAAAATAATTTTTGAAACGGAAATTAGAAGAAATATATTCAGTATACACGCCATGCGCACTTAATTCCTAACATCTTTTCTATTTGATATAATATTACACAATAATAATTAATAAACTATGAAAAAAATTGTCTTTCATTAAGAATGAAGAAAACCTTATAGAAAAAATAAGAAAATCGCGCCAAACTTTATCAAGTGATCAAAACTGAGTGTATTTGCAATCTGGCTGTTTCAAATATGAGTTTTTTTAAGCTGAGTAAAAAATTTTTTTTAAAATGTGTATTGTGTATAATACGGGCCCGTTTTTATCTTTAATTTTCCTTCAAAATTTCTCGTATTATGCAGAAGAAAATACGGTATATATATATATATATATAGTGTTCCATATATATTGAACAATAACAAATTTTAAAAAATTAAAATTTTCAAACACATTAATATTTTTCTTTTATTATTTCAATTTGGTTCCTCGACTAGGCCATCATGGCCATCATCAGGGGAAAAAATCCCTGCTTGTTAGTAGCAGTGAACTACAGAAGTGAATGACTGTCTCTGAAGAAAGTGAAATTTATCTGTAGTTTTCATTTGTTTTTTATCGTTAATTTTGGTCAGTCCTTGTATCTTTCAAGTTGTTTTTAAGATGGAGGATGCGAGATTGCCGACTCACAAAATTACCTCCTTGGTCATTTTGACAGTTTTATTGGCTGATGGGAATGGGGTGTGCGTGTTAAGTGTATGTTATCTTTTAGTTTTTTAGGAGTGTGTGTGATGTCTGTATGTTTATATATTTGTGTGAGTATATGTATATGTGTGAGACCTCAACACCTCTGCAAGCATGTTTGTCTTGTGTGGGTGAGAAATGTGGGTAGGGCTTGATTTATGGGATTATATATTAATTCTATCTGTGTTGTTAAATTTGTGGACAAATTGTTTTGAGGCGCAAAATCCATTTGTCTTCATGTTCCTCTAGTATTTTTCCAAGGTTACCTTATATATATATATATATATATATATATATATATATATATATATATATGTGTGTGTGTGTGTGTGTGTGTGTGTGTGTGCGTGTGTGTGTGTGTGTGTGTGCAGCAGCTCATCTTTAACAAATGTTTCACTGAAAAGGATTGAGTATACTTCTTTTAAGTTTTTTTTTTTAGTTATTTTTTTTGTGTGTGTGAGAACAAGAGATTCTTTTTGGGAAATCATGTATGTAAAATTGTCGAAAGTATTGTTCGTTCCGAGCATTTTAGGATAATCCATTATCCATTTTCAGGGATTTTTGATGTGCTGTTGCATATAGTGACTAAGTTTTTTATTCGTAGATATCATTTTTGTCAATAATTATAAGAAAAAGAAAAGCTTAAAACATTTTACCCACCAGCAAAAAAAAAAACAACATTTGACCACCCACTAAAAACAACATTTGACCACCCACCAAAAAGCAATATTTGTCCCCCCCCCCACCAAAAAAATTATAATTTGATCCTCCGACCTCTGTTTTCAAATTTAGTTACGAATTAGTAACAACAAAGTTCCATTCCGAGATATTTTCGCAGAATCTAAAAATAACACATTTACTAATGCGCTGTACAAAAACTCACAAGTCAAAGTTCCTACCATCTTAATTAAGATAGCGAATGTCAATTTAGATACAAATTAATGATAAGAAAGAAATACGTAACAAGAATGCACGAGATCTCCACCCGCGTAAAACAAACGCTAGACAATAAGAATTTCCTGAATTCTACTTCCTTTCAAGACGAAAGCGATCATGACTCTCCACAATTTCCTATCGTTTGTAGCTCTTAGTAAAGTTTGTCTTTTCGCTGTACCTCCTAAACCCAACTCTGCCATTCATTTAAACAATCACGTTGTCTTCCATGTATCGTATACAGTCAGGGCGTTGGTGAACATGGCCCTCCACAATTTCCTGTTATTTCTAACTCTTAGTAAAGTTTGTTTTTTCGCTATTTCTCCTAAAACCAAACTCTACCATACATTTAAAAAAATCTCTTTCTTTTTCTTCTTTTATGCACCGTGTCTCTTCACGCCGTTGTATATCATGGCTCTCTACAAATTCCTTTTTAGCTCTTACTAAATTCTGTCTTTTACTTATCTCTTCTAAACTCTGTCCTGCCAATCATTTAAACAAGTTCGCTAGGTAGATTATGCATTATTTTCCTCTGTCCCTCTCGCCTTTAATATGTCCTGTGAGTGTGAATTTTTCTAAAATTCTCTTTCCTCATTAAGCTCCCGAGAAGCTTCAAATTTCTCTTTCTGATATTATGTGTCCTTTTTGTTTCCATTTTCTATAAAATCAATAGGTCAATGGCATTCTTAGCATCCTTCTGTAGAAGCACATTTATGTTGTTTCAAGTCTCTTCTTCATCTTCGAGGAAATTTTCTAGCATTCAATGACATATAGGATGGTTGATATTACATAACAGTTCAGTACTCATTACTTTGCTTCTAACGAAATTTTCCTGTTTCCTAATACTCTGCTTAGCATTTGGAAGGCATATTTCGCTATCCCAATACGCCATCGGATTTCAGTGTTGCGCTTTCTGTTCTCTTTTCAAAGACTTCCTAGATATTTAAATTGATGTATTTGTTTGATTTTGATATCTCCAATTCGTAATTTGTTAGTTTTTTTGGCAACTATGCCTTTTGTCTTTTTGATGTTTTATTCCTTTCTTCTCGCTTTCATTTACTATCTTCTGTAGGAGTTCTTGTAGATTCCTTTCCGTTTTCGCTATCAAATCTATGCCATTTTCATATCTTATGTTGTTGAGATTGTGAGCACCAATAAGGAATTTTCGCAGGAGTTCTAATTTTCTCAGAATCGCCTCACTGTAAAGTTTAAATAAGTCCGGTGAGAAGACACCTTTTTGTCTTACACACCTTTCTATTTTTGTATATTTACGGAATTCATTTTCTGTCTGTATGCAGGCGGTTTGCTGTCAATTTAAAATCTGGATTATTCGATTATCCTTCCCAAGCATGTTAAAGTTAACGAGCAGTTCAGCCAGTTGTGACGTACGTTATCAAACGCTTTTGTCATAATCTATAAAACATAGGCATATCTCCTTTTGCATTTGTATTTCGCTTTCTGATATCATTCTGAGCATAAAAATTGCATTCCTTGTTCCAGTGCCTTTAACGAACACGCACTGTTCTATTTACGGTTCAGTTCTATTTATTAGCATTTGGATGATGAGTTTTATTATATGGCACATTTGGCTGATTGTCCGATAGCGTTCACATTTGATTGCACCTGGCTTCTTAGGCAGTACTATGGAAATAGATCTGCTTAGGTCTTCCGGTATATCACAACAGTTGTTTGTTTTTCTTCTTCTTCTTTTTAATTACTTCACATCAAGCAAGATAACGCTAAAACAGAAGGGCCTACTGGTAGAGAAAGAGAATGAAAGACTCTAGAGGGAATCGGAAACCCAATCCTAAACAGTAGTCAAGGGGTAAACCTATACTCCTGTTCAAAAGACCGGGGTGAAGTATGAACCAGATGGTAGGTGAACCTCTCTATTCCTATTGCATGGCAATTCCGTCAGGTCCTGCTGCTATTCAGGTACTTCACGGCACACTATACGCGTCGGATGTTTAAAAATTATATATGATGCGTAAATTTCGAGTGATTTTAGACAATCAATTTGCTTCTTAAAGTATGTTTTATACAAGTCGCCAGGGTTGGCAGCAGACGACAGATTATAGTCTACTTATATTAGTCTTCAAAGAAATGTTTTATTATTGAATAAACGATGGAGGCAATTATCACCTGATACTATTAATTCAGCCAAAGAATTTGAAGGAAAAGTATTTTGGAAGATATGTTTTTGTTGACAATGTTTAATTAATTGAATTATTTTAAATATTAAAATTACCCGATTGATTTTGTTTTACCTCAATAAAAGGTTACGGAGATAAATAGGCGGGGAACGCTTTAGAATATAGGTCGATTGGCATATTCCAACAGGGTGTTAGGAGATAACGTGAGAAAGAGAGGGAGATAAAGTGTGTGTGTGTAATAGAGAAAGAGAGAATAATAGAAAAAGAGAGAGATAGAGTGATAGAATGATAGAGAAAATATATATAGAGAGAGTGAGTGACAGAGAAACACAGAGAGAGAGAGAGTGATAGAGAAAGTGAAAGAGAAAAAAGTAAAAGAAAAAAGTAGACAGAAAAAAGAGAAAAAAGAAAAGAGAAAAGAGAAGGTAAAAACACAGAAAAAGGGGGAAAAGAAAAAAGATGAAATAAAAAGAGCAAAAAAGAAAAAGAGTGAAAAAATAAAATAGAGAAAAAAAGAAAATTGAAGAGAGAAAGGGAGAAAAAAGAAAGAAAAACATATAAAACAAAAAAGAAGAGTAAAAAAGAAAAGGAAGAAAAGAAGAGAAGAAGGAGAAAGAGAAAAAGAAAAACATAGAAACATATAAACATAATATAATAAACATAAATATAAAACATACACCCCCTTAAAACCAAATGGTAAGAAATAAGTTAGGACAAAAATTCCTTGCATTAATTGATAAACATTTTTCTAGAGATAGTAAACTTAGTACAATTTTTAATAAAAATACCTTAAAATTAAGTTACAGTTGTACTGAAAACTTAGAAATGATTATTAAGAAACACAATGCTAATATCTTGAATAAACACATGCCAAAATTAAAAAAATATAAATCCTAAAATAAAAAGAAATGAAGATAAAGAAAAATTATGTATCTGCATAAATACTCAAAACTGTCCTCTTAATAATAAATGCCGTGTTGAATCAGTAATTTATCAATGCAATATCTCATCTACTGAAGATCCAGACATAGTTATATTTTTCATTGGATGCACACGGTATGAATTCAGAAGGAGGAACCAACATCAAAGTCCTTTAATAATAATAAATACCTTAATTAAACGTCCCTATCTAAATATTCCTTAAAAGAAACCAATAAAACACTACCGGTAAAATGAAAATTAATAAGAAAAGCTAGAGCTTGTAGGTCATTAAATCACCCATGGCTTTTGTGCATACATGAAAAATTATACATTATTAAGTTTCTGAAAAATAAAAATTTACTAAATCAAAGAAATGAAATAGCTTTTTGGTAGGCACTGTCAAATATTTTCCTTAAGTAATAATTAATTTTGGAAAAAAATAATAAAGAAGACAGATGAAACATACATTTTTATATTTGATCATTAATTAGCAATTAAATTCTAATATATTTATTTGTAAAAATACCATATAGTATATTAGTTATTAGAAGGAATAATGGTACTTTAAATCTGTAAGAATAACATTTAAATATTAAAAATATAACTTACACATATTTAAATGACCCTTTTAGAAAATCTTTGTGTAAAAAAATATGAATTAAGCGGATGAATAAAAATGCAAAAAATTTTTTGTCATTGAAAACCTAGACGACTCACTGAATAATGGATGCATACGTTTGTTAGCAGGCACCCTCATCCCACCTAAATTTAACATGACTTTGCAAGTAACATATATTGGATACATAAGTTGTCTAAGGAAATTAAAACCTTACCACCGCTAATCAAAAGGGATTGAATTTTCATTAACCTTAACAACTCATAATATTAATATTGTCTGCGCTTATAAATTAAGTAAATTTCTTAGAAAGTTATTCTCAATATCGCTTGACAAGGGAACGAGACTATGGATTTTTAGTTGAATTTTTATAATTAAATTTATAAATTTAGTTTCAGTTTTGAATCATGAAAATTTTCTGTGTCGCGATGGAATCATATTTTTAGATAAGAAAATAATTATAAAATTACATATATATATATATATATACTACATTGTAGTCACGAGGAAGACCTTTTACGCATGCAAAGATCGTGTAAAATGTTTTTACGCTTGTGTATCGATGTTTGGAAATTAAAGAACTTGTAATGTGTGAATAGAACGTTGTTTATTCTACAAAGGAGAACAATGGCGAACTAATGTTGGGTAATATAAACTCTAACCTTGAACCATCAGTAAAACACTTGCAAATAACAAAAAAGAAATATTGAATTCTCAAAAGATATATTTCCATGATCTTCAATCATATATCGAAAAAAAGAGAACTTATTGCTAAAAGAAACATACAAACGTTCACACACACATTAAATGAGAAGAGATAAATTCAGGTATTTTTATTTTCGTTCTGTTAGTGTCCTCAAGGACACATGGCACAGTGGATAAAGGCGTTGGTTAGATCCGGTGACAGACCCAAAAGAAGGTGAGTTCAATACCTGGTTAAGGCAGTGGAGAACTTTCAGAGGGAAAATTAGCAGGAGATTACTGATAACTGACATCCATCGAACGTGGAACTAGAACAGTCTACTCCAGTAATCGAAATAAAGGGTTCAGTTCGAAATTCCAACCACCTGAAGAAGGCCGGAGCGTACAACGGCCGAAACGTTGTGACAAATATGGCGACAAAGATGAGGACAATAGTCCGACTAATGTAAATACTGTACATAATACCTCATCTCAGAAATATAGACAGACTCTGTTAGATTTTTATTGGTTACACGTACATTCAACTTGTTAAGTGAGCGTTAGTATAATCTGTGGTGTTCCGAATTCAAGAAGAGACGACGCGTCTTTTCGAAGTTCCAAGAAATTAACGGATTCCAAGCGTAACTGAAAAACCGTAAATAATATGTATGTAAGTGTATAATGATTTTAGTTTGTCTTTTTGGGATTCAGGTGATGATATATATTCCTAAGTCTGTGTTTGTGCGTGTGTATGCGTCTAGTAGACATTATGTGTGGTGGTTTTTCGCATGTTGTTCTGGGAATGTTTTTACGTACATACCAGTTGTTTTAAATAAATATGCATTAGATTCTTTAAGAATGGATTCAATAAAAGTTGGTGATGTAATAGAATATTTTTTATAGTTGATAATATTGTTATTAATAGGCCCTCCTCAAAATCCTTTCGGTGTAAAGAATTATGTTCTTTTTTTAATTTGGGTAGCATTTGTAAAATCAAAGTAGTAGCCTGTCTTGTTTCCGTGTATTAGGAGAGAGTCTAAATGATTGTCTAAACGTAAATATCTTTCATGCTCGTAGATACGGGCTTTTAGATTTTATGATATCGTTCCGATATAAATTCTTTTACATTGTAAAACATTTATTTGACTCTTGCTTAAAACCAGCACTTCGTGCGGACTTTTAAAATAACTCTAGTGTAAAGATAAGTGATAAAAATAAAAAAAGTAAAAATAAAGGAACCTCTGGTCCAGCTTAGAAAACAGCAATGATAATTTTGAAGAAATAACTTTGAATTTTTCAATTCTCTCCAGAGAACTTCAAAACGTCACTTTAACCCTGATTCGGGCTATAAGTTCAATTCCGACCAAAAGACTGCTTTGGATCGAAACTCCGATTTAGGCCGAAATTCCGATTCAGGCAGAAAATTGAGTTTTTCAAATCACAAACTCTGCGAAACTTCAATTGAGTTGAGTTCTTCAAATGACAAATTCTAGCGAACTACAAAAGCTCACGTTACGAATCCTCTCACTTTAACTCTGATATCTTGGCATTTTGAAGAAATAACTTTGAATTCGTCAATTCTCTCCAGGGAACTTCAAAACGTCACTTTAACTCTGGTTCGGGTTATAAGTCCAATTCCGAACAAAAGACCGGTTTGGATTCCAAATTCCAATTCAATCCGATGAATTGTGATCATCAAATCAAAAATTCTAGAGAACTTCAAAACCTCACATCACGAAACCTCTCACTTTAATTCTGATTCCTTGGCATTTTGAAGAAATAAAATTGATTTCCTCAATTCACATAGTTTTGGTGATATTTTAAACTGAATTTAAATCAAACATTTTGCGTTATATATCAAAAACCTTTTAAAATTACTAATTTTTTTCATCTATTTTAAAATTTGAATGTTTAACTGTTCCTTCATTATCCGAACAGAGATCCCAATGCTATATGTGCTATATGTGCACCAGATGAAGTGCAAATTTTCAATTCCTGGATCATACTGATCCCAAAAAAGTACAATATGACTATGTAGAGCAAGTGTGGTCTGAGTAAGAGGGATTTCAGACACACGGACAGACAGACAAAATTTGCCGTTTATTTATTTAGAAGATAGAATCTGAATTAGTGCGTAATATATTAATATTATTAATAATAAAAATAGTTTAACTGTTCCTAAATTTAAATGTTGTGATGCTTCTAACGAAACTCTAGTGTGGTAAGAATTTCAAATTTGAAATTCAAAATTTATGTTTATCGTTCGTTCCGAGGAGTATAAATACGATAATCTAAAAACACGGTGGGGTAATGGATAGCGGCTCGGACTGATGAATCGGAGAGCCGAGTTCGAATTCCAGTCGAATCCATTACTTTCACTTACGTTCTAATACCCTTGGGAAAGGTAGTAATCCCATACTTCTCCCCCCGCCAGCTATGGGTAAATAGCATGACAGACCGGGTTGTGTAGCCTTGGATGGCAACAAGTCTACCGCAGAAAGAAATGGCAACCTACTGCGAGAAAAATCTGCATTGTCAATCATGTAGCGAAAGATACATGATCGCCTAGGCATGCATCACGCATGGCACATAAGTGATTGAATCTAAAACTAATTTAAGTAGATTTATCGAACATCTGAACATGATGCAAAACTCTTGAGTCGGTCTATCAGATGAGTCACTTCAAACTTTTCTCTTTGCTATTACTAGACGCTCCGTTTAATTTAAACAATATTTATTTCATCTACTGGTATACTTACTGGAGAAAAAGTAGGTCTTTTTAATATAAAATATTAAAAAGATATACCCATAAAGAGAGTTCAATATATAGTATACAGAGAAAAATGAAATTTAAACCATTTTGTAAAATTAAGCTATTTGTAATATCGGTCTGATGAGACAAGTATTAAAAACTTACTTGTCGAAATAAATTATAATTGTTTTCGATGATGAGTTAAAATTTCCTTTGATATATATAGTCATCCATATAGCTCCGATTGCTTCAAACCGAGATCGAAACCAGACCGATTTGTCCGACCCTAGACTATCGTCACACGGCAGAAAGAAAGGGAAAGTTTAACGTTTTATATACGATAAACGCCAGTAGTCAGGAGAGCTCAATTCATAGTTGAAGAGCAATGCGTTAATAGCAGTATATATAGTAGTTTCTTCCTTCCCAAATACATTCGATCTCCTCCAAGATCATCCTCAGGGGTGAATTACAATGATCTCCTTTACCTTCGTTAAAGTATCCAACTAGGAGAAGGAAAACTACTCAGATTTAAGGCCTGTGGCTTGACAGCATCCAGTGACGTTGATTGGTTCTACTTTATGGGTGCGTGCTATTCTTGCTTACCGAGTGGGACTGACCCAGCATAATGTCTTTCTTTGTATTTATTTTTTTATACACAGACATTGCTTGATATCATAAGTTATTATGAAGGATAATTTGAGATGGTCATACTCAACAACGACGTGGCAGTCGTAATATATATATATATATATATATATATATATATATATATATATATATATAGTGGCAGTCATAATATATATATATATATATATATATGTGTGTGTGTGTGTGTGTGTGTATTTAGGCAGTAATCCATCTTTCATGCACATTTCATTGAATACGACAGACAAGGTGCTTTGATTTAGTTTTTTATACAATTTCTCATGCGATCTAATAATTGTTTTCTTTTCGAATGATAAATTATATAAAAAAACTGCCCGAATGTTCTTTCATTCCGAGCGCTTTCAGCTATACATTTAGCCATTTTCAAGGATTAAATATTTTAACTGTTAAATAAGAAATAGTTTGTTGTATGTATGTTTTATAAGATGTTTTCATTTTTCAAAACACGGTCAAGACATGGTGTCCATGTTCAAAATTAATATTATTAAATGTTGTTTTTTTTGTTTTTATTAAGGCTTCCATTATTTTTAGCCTTTTTTTTGCATGTAGATGATGCTATTATATTAGTGTTGTTAACAAGTATATTACGAATAGTGTCCGGTGGGTCTCCGTGAGTATTTAAATGAGATCTAATTGAGCTATAGTCAGAAAAGTGTAAAGTGAGTCTGCGTGTCGAAATGTAGCTTTCAGATTTTCTATTTCTTTCTTGTTTTCAGCTAAAATAAATATATCGTCTACATATATATATATATATATATTAGTGAATATACATAATATCCAACGTCGGTAACACGACTCGGAGTTTCATGCAGTTCTTGCAATCTTCAGGTGCGGAGATATTCTGACCGTTATATAGTTCGCGATCTCGTTGTGATGACTCACAATGATGTGTTAAAACTTGTTTATTTAATTATTGTTGTATGAAATATAAGAATTAACCATGAACAATTTATATCATTCAAATTCATAAATACATGAATTCGACAGGCGAAGAATTTAAAAAATAAATAAATAAATACAATTTTTAACTCTTTTAAATTTGAATTTGGATTCAAAATTAAACAAAGTGCGTAACTCCCGCTTTTTATGGTTTTTTTTTTTTGTTTTTTTTTACATAAGATACCATAATTATACCGATTACCTTAAACACAGGTTAGAAATATAATATAAGGGCGTAAATATAAAAAAATATTTATAGGTCGGGACTATATATCCAATGAACTTATAAAGGTGAAATTATATATACACACACGTTATAAATTAATCCATTACAGTAATATTGGATTGTATTTGTGTATAGGTCTATAAGAAATGTTATTAATGATGTGTTCTAAGAATATTAAAAGTTATTGCATGTTATATTAACATTAGTAAAATCTATTTTGCAATCTCTTTTAATCGGGGTCAATATATTTCCGCAATTTCTTGGAGTTATGGATACATGTAAACATTAATTCGGACCTCGCATTCAGCAAGTTAGGGTTATTTAACTGTTTTAATATAATAAGCTTTTCCAACGAACACAAGTTACATTGTATGCCTTAGCTTTCACGATTATTTCCCAGTTAATGGTTGAGTTCTTGTGGTTGTTTTTTAATCGCTAAATATACTTTGAAAGTGTTGAATTTGTGTCAATTTACAACTGTTCTAGGTGGATCCAAAGTAATATTTAACATCATGCTAGGTCTGTATGTAATGCCTTCAGTCATGCACTGGCCGTTTAATGGACAGGTTACGTTTTTACGGCAGTTGCATTGATTTTTAGGAGGATTATTTTTTAGTGTTTTGTTTGGGAGCTTGCTTAATACATGATTGTTATGTTGGGATATGTAATTATCTGTTTTTGTTTGGGGTGGGGTGTACAGCTATAGTTTACCTTAATGTTATTTTTGTTGAAAATCTTTTTTTTTTAATGTTGGAGAATGACCAAAGTGTTTGTGAATTAAATTCAGGAAAATTCTACCTATTAGGTTGGTGCAAAAATAATGTCGTTTTTTGACGTTCAACTTAACGTCAAAAACGACATTATTTTTGCACCAACCTAATACATTGCTTATGCCATTACTGTGGTATGACGGGTTGTACCATATTATGCCGATTTCTACAAATTGTCAGGTATCCTTTTATGGTGGTTGGATCTTTTGTCGACGTACCCGTGGTTGTATAAATCCCTAGTGTATGGTTTGTACATGCCCTTACTCTGTCGTGTAGCAACATGGGATAATTGTCCATCCCACAAAATATTTAATATCTAAAAAGCCACTAAACTAATTGAGTTTCTTTTCTCCTGGTTTTCAGATAAAACTTTTAGCCATCTGAACACCATTTATCGTAAAAATCACGGAAAACCCCTTTGAGATTTTCAGATAGAAAGAGAATAGATTAGAATCATTTTGTGTCAGCCACACTGTCTTCTCAACTAAGACGAAAAAGATCATTCAGGTTTTCAGTAATGATACCAACATTGATACTCTGGCTTCCGTCTTCAAAGTCCATTCAAGAACCATCAAGAGAACGGCGAATAAGTTTTAAAAAAGAATGAACACTAGAGAGGAAAACTGGATCAATAGGTTACAACAGCAAGGGATCATCATTTCAATTTAGAGTTAAATACATTCTTATTGTTCAAAGTAGAGTCCAATAGTGTTATAAAATCCTCAGCGAATTCCGGTAAGATATCTTTAATCATTTCTAAGAAACAACGGTTCAAGGCTTAATCTAACAATTGGAAAGGGATTCTTAGTCGGCCTGAGAACTTTTCGGTATCCGTTGATGCAAGAGAATTTGATAAGCTATATCGAATTGACAAACCTAAACAGGATTTAGACAGCTTGAATTGTGCAAACGGCAACAAACTTTCTGACATTTTTCTTCAAGTCATGTTATGTGAGAAACATTTTCAAGAATGTCTTTCTTTCTTTTTTCTCACTTTCTTTTTTGTTTTTCTCACTTTCATTCTTTCTTTCTCGCAGTCTTTCTTTTTTCTAAAAAAAAATAATGTGAGAAAAAAGAAAGAAAATGTTGTTTCTTTCTCAATTTCTTTTTCTTTTTTTCTCTCTGTCTTTCTTTCTTTCTTTCTCAATTTTTTCTTTTTATCTATCTGTTTCTTTTTTTCTTTGTTTCTTTTTTCACACTCTTTTTTCTCAATTTCTTTTTCTTTCTTTTTTCTTTCTTTCTTTCTGAATTTATTCATTTTTCTTGTTTTCTTTTACTCAAATTCTTTCTTTCTCAATTTCTTTTTTGTTACTTTCTTTTTTCTTTCTTTCTTTCTTTCGTTCTGAATGTATTTGTTTCTTTTTCAATTTCTTTATTTTCTTTCTTTCTTTTTTCTTACTTTTTTCCTTCTCAATTTACCTCTTTTTTCTTACATTCTTTCTTTCTCTCTTTTTTCTCACTTTCTTTCTCAGTTTCTTTTTTTCTTTTTCTTTTTATCTATCTTTCTTTTTACTTTCTTTTTCTCATTTTCTTTCTTTCTTAATTTCCTTCTTTTTTTCTTTCTATTCTCATTTTCTTTCTCAATTTCTTTCTTTCATTTTCTTTCTTTCTTTCTTTCTCAATTAATTTTTTTTCTCACTTTCTTTCCTTGTTTTTCAACATTTTTTAAACTATCTTGTTTTTTACTCTATATTTGAAGTGAAAATATTTGCACTGCGTTGTTTATCTAACTGGAATGTAATCATATCCAATTTGATCTTTATTCTGACGAGAAGTCGTGTTTAACGAACCTTTGTAATCTAGACGATTGTATCCCAACGTGCAGAATACACCCATCTCTCAGTCGGGCATTGGTGTCGAGAAGAATTGGGTTGGTCATATGTTAGCATTATGGTGTTTTGGTTACGTAAACTGGTATATAACTAAATCAGCCTGTTCTGAGTCCCGCGTCTCTTCAGGGCGTTTGCGATCATCTTTCGCTATTCCAATGAGCTTTCGGATTTCACTTTCTCATTTTTCATACTCTGTTAAAACATTTCCCAGATATTTAAATTGTTGTACTTCTTTGATTTTTTTGTGTCTTCAATTTGTAATTTACATGTTAATCTAGTTTTTTTTTGTTTTTTTTTTCCTAACAACCATGCATTCTTTCTTCTTCTAATTGATGTTTAGTCCTTTTCTTCTCGTTTTCCTTCACAATCTTCTGTTGGAGTTCTTGTAGTGTTCTTTCTTATGTTGCTAAGATGGCGGCCGCCAAAAATGAATCCTCTCAGAATAGCCTCGCTATATAGTTTGAATATGTCCGGCGAGAAGACACATCCTTGTCTTACACTGCTTTCTATTTTTGTATATTTACTGAGTATTTTTCATTGAGTCATGTTATGTGAGAAACATTTTCAAGAACCTTTCTTTCTTTCTTTCTTTTTCTCACTTTCTTTCTTTCTTTTTCTCTCCTTATTTCTTTCTTTTCTCTCACTTTCTTTCTTTCTCGATACATTTTTTCTTTCTTTTACTGTATGTCTTCTTTCTTTCTTTTTCTTACTTTCTCTCTTTCTCAATGCATTTCTTCTTTCTTTCTCACTTTTTTTCTCTCTTTCTCAATGTATTTCTTCTTTCTTTCTCACTTTCTTTCTCTCTTTCTCAATGTATTTCTTTTCTTCCTTTCCTTTTCTCAGTTTCTTTCTTTTTCTCACTTTCTTTCTTTCTTTTTCTTTCTCTCTTTTTCCTTTCTTTCTTTCTTTCTTTTTCAATGCATTTCTTTTTTCTTTCTCTCTTTCATTCTCTCTGAATGTATTTCTTTCTTTCATTCTTTTTCTTACTTTCTTTCTCTCTTTCTTAATGTATTTATATTTCTTTCTCTCTTTTTGCTCACTTTCCTTTTGTCTTTCTTTTTCTCACTTTATTTCTTTCTCAATGCATTTCTTTTTTCTTTCGTTTTTCTCACTTTCATTCTTTCTCAATATTTTTTCTTTTTCTTTCTTACTTTTTCTCGCTTTTTTTCTCAGTACATTTCCCCTTTCTTTCTTTTTCCACTTCCCTTCTTTCTTTATCAATTTATTTCTTTTCTTTCTTTTTCTGACTTTCTTCTTTTCTTAATGCATTTTTCTTTCTTTTTCCCACTTTCTTGCTTTCTTTGTTTTTCTCTCTTTCGTTCTTTTTTCTCACTTTCTTTCTTCATCGATGGATTTCTTTTTTCTATTTCGATGTATTTCGTTTTTTTCTCAATTTCTTTCTTTCTCAGTGCATTTCTTCTTTCTTTCTTTCTCACTTTCTTTCTTTCTTCCTCAATGTATTTCTTTTCTTTCTTCCTTCCTTTTCTCAATTTCTTTCTTTTTCTCACTTTCTTTCTTTCTTTCTTTCTTTCTTTCTTTCTTCCTCAATGTATTTCTTTTCTTTCTTCCTTCCTTTTCTCAATTTCTTTCTTTTTCTCACTTTCTTTCTTTCTTTCTTTCTTTCTTTCTTTCTTTCTTTCTTCCTCAATGTATTTCTTTTCTTTCTTCCTTCCTTTTCTCAATTTCTTTCTTTTTCTCATTTTCTTTCTTTCTTTCTCATTTTCTTTCTTTTTTTATTCTTTCTTCCGTTCTTTCTTTCTCAATGTATTTATTTTTCTCCTTTTTCTCACTTTCTTTCTTTCTTTTTCCTCACTTCCTTCCTTACTTTCTCGATGCATTTCTTTTTCTTTCTTTCTCAATGTATTTCTTTTCTTTCTTTCTTTCCTTCTTTCTCAATGTATTTCTTTTCTTTCTTTCTTTCTTTCTTTCTTTCTTTATGAAACTTTCCTTCTTTCCTAATGCATTTCTTTTTCTTTGTTTTTCCCATTTTCTTTCTTTCTCGATACATTTCGTTTCTCTTTCTTTCTTTTTCACTGTATTGCTTTTTTCTTTTTTTTCTCACTTTCTTTCTTCTTTCTCAATGCAATTCTAACAGTTCTTTGTGGCGTACATAGTTGTACATCCTTTTGTCTCTCTATTGATAACATATTATAGCATATTCATGCGTCATTGTCACATATACACACAGCAATCTACAGCGTGTTCATCTTAATGTAACTCAAGTACACGCTCTTACCAGGATTCATTATCGGCGGGCAAAGTCTCAATCATATACGATACGCAGGTGACACTATGTTGACAGCAGACACAAAATGGAAACTGAAGGACCTCTTAAACAAGGTCGTAGAGGAATGCCAGAAGAAAGGACTAATTATCTATTGTAAGGAGACTGATTTCTTCGATTTCTCAGTTTTCTTCTTTTTAGAATACATCTTTCGCTATTCCAATGCGCGTTCGAATTTCGGTGCCAGATTTTCCATCCTCTGTTAAAACACTTCCCAGATATTTAAACTTCTGTACTTGTGTGGTGTTGACTTGTAAAATGAAATAATGGTTAACGAGGTTATCCTGTTTGACCATTACTACTGATTAGAGAATCCGAAGAAGACAGAATGTATAGTTGTCAGCAAAAGGGGACAAACGCTAGTGCGAACTACAAATTGGAGACACCAAAGTCAAGCAAGTGCAAAAATTTAAGCATCCAGGAAGTGTTTTAACGGAAGACGGAAATGTGAAACCGAAATCCGAAGGCGCTTTGAAATGGTCAAAGAGGCTTTCCAAAAGCTAAGCAAAGTATTAAGAAACAGGAAAAATTCGTGAGAAACTTAAAAAAAAAGAAGAAGAAAGTACTGAACTGTTACGTGATATCGGTCCTCCTCTATGGTAGTGAATGCTGGACTATCTCCACAAAGATGAAGAAGGGACTTGAGATAACAGAAATAGAATAACGGATTGAAGATGTGAGCAACAAAGACGTTTTCGGGAAAATGGAAACAAAAAGGACGCATACTTTGAATCGGAATGAGACAATTGAAATTTCTTGGGTATATAACGAGGCAACAAATCTTGAAGAATTTTACTCTCACAGAAATACAGAAAACCATGGGGACAAATAAAAGAAGCAAATAACCTACATAGCTAGCTTTTGTAAATAGCTGAGAGAACATGGATTAGAAGAGAGAGAGAGCAAAACGGCAAAATTCACTGAGAGCTAAAACAGACAGGAAGTTGCAGAGGGCCATAATCGTCCACGCTCTGAACATAGAAGAAAATTTAGGAATATCTTGCACGTCCTTTGCAAACTTCCTGATGGTTATCCAGGAGAGGCAACAGAAGCATAATAAAACCTTTAACGTGTTGGAATTTACATTTATATATCTATTAACCTATTTTTTCTCCCAAAAGCAAAAGACGCCATCCCTTGAGATTTAGTGTGGCAACACGTCGACTGAATGAGTCATCAATTTTGCAAACGATCGCCATTTTGATAACTTTAGGCATCAATGTTGTAGAAGGAAAAATTGCTTACATTGCAATGTTCTCACATTTCATTGGAAACTGACATTGATTTTTTTTAAACAACCATAAATATAAATTTACTATTTATATTCGGACAATTATCCTCATCTTTGTTATTATTATCCTCACAACGCCCCCCGGCCTTCTTCTGGTGCATATTGATCTGGGTAAGGTACGAGGAATTTTGAACTGTACCCTTTATTTAATCTACGGGGTGTAGACTGTTCTCATTCCACTGCTCGTGTCTAGGAATATCATCTAATTCTTATTTTTATTTAGTGATGTTCGGGTATTGCTCGCCCGTTTCAAGAGTTCAGTTCAAAATTCCCACTAGGTTACCCAGATCGATATACACCCGAGGAAGTACCGTGTGTACTAGCAAAATTGTCCAAACCGTGTAACAGCAAAATTGTCCAATTGTTAAATTAAGATTTGAACCGATGTATCTTAGAAATGATTAAAGATATCTTACTGGACTTCTTCGAGGTTTTATAGCGTTATTGGACTCTACTTTGAGCAATAAGAATGTATAATTACTCGCCAAGCAAAACAGAAGAATCGTGATGAAATCGATCATAAACGAAAAAGACATGTTGATCACTAATTAATCATAGCTAAGGATCGGAAGCTCATGAAGGATTTAAATTAAGTTCAAATATATATATTATTCCAGGATCATTTCACAGCTTATTCAAAATGATTTTCGCCCTCTCTACCCTTCTAACTTTCTGTCCTGGAGTAACAAGGTGTCTCACACGTTTTACGTACGATTTCATTTTCAAGTCTTTTTTCACTGTTCATTGGACTGTCATAGCTGAAACTACTCTCTCACGTGTCAAGCGTCTTATGGGGTGAGTTGGATATTTTCTAATTAATCTTGTTAGCTCTAAGTTGAAATGATGATCCCTCCAGATCCAGTTTTCCTCTCTGTTGTTCCCTCTTTTTTAAACTTTTTCCCCGTTCTCTTGGTTCTTGAATGGACTTTTGAAGATGAAAGCCAGAATAAGAATTTTGGCACCGTTACTGAAGGCCTGAATGATTTTTCGTCTCATCATTGCGCAGCTGAGAAGACAGTAGGGCTGACACAAAACGATTTTAACCTATTATCTTTCTAGTTGAATAACTCAAAGAGTTTTTCCATGATTCTTACGACAAATGGAATTCAGATGGCTGAACCTCTGATCAGAAAACTTGGAAAAAAAGAAACTCAATTTGTTTAGCGTTCTTTTTTTTTTCTTTTTTTTTTTTGTAGATATTAAACATTTTGTGGGATGGACAATTATCCTATGCTGTTACCCGATTTGGACAAGTTTGCTGTTACACCCAGTATATCAAGCGTTTTTTTAGTCAATTTCACCCCAAGCAAAGCAGTAAAGCCACTAACAAGGTGTGGAAGAAAAAAATTCTAATAAAGTATATATATATATATATATAAGATAGAGGTTATTAGTGGTTCCAACGAGAGAAAAGTATGTATATTAAAAAGAAGAGAAGAGAGGTGCCGCAAACGTTTTTGGTTGTAATGTGGATTTATTTAGAAAAAAATATTATGCTTTATTTTCCATAATTTTACTACACGTGTTTCTGGTCTCGCGACCGTCTTCAGGTAAAAGCGGAGATGTCCACATATTATTAAAAATAATTAATTTTTTCCTTACGTTTTTCAATGTTGAATATTCTCGATATGAGACATTTTCTGTTTTTGTGTTAGTAATCCGAATGTCTTTCTTGAATTGGCAATGAAGAGTTCTGCGCGAAGGGTCATAAAACAATAAGTAATTCATCATTTCGCTTGGACCAACCTCTATTCTCTTCTTTTTAACATATATATATAGAGAGACAGACAGACAGACAGACAGAGGTATTTTTCATATTCTATCTTGAAAATTTATAGGTCTACCATTCGTCCATACATTGAATATTTCTGCCACATCTGATCTGGTGCTACTATTTAGAGATTATTGATAAAATACAAAGAATCTGCAATGTTATTGGTCATGACATAGCATCTCGGCCTCAGTCACTTTCCTACTGTCATAATGTAGCTTCCCTGTGCGTCTTCTATAAATATCTTCATGGTTATTGTTATGATGAGCTTTCCTCTTTGGTACCTAGATTTTATAGATTTAAGCGTACTACTAGCTTGGCGACAATGTCTCACCATCTTACAGTTGAATTGACTACATGTAACCGTAAGTTCTTTGGTAACAGTTTCTTCTATCGCACTTCTCGCACGTGGAACTCTCTTCCAGCTTCTTGCTTTCTATTCAACTTTGATCTTCAACATTTTAAATACAATGTTAATCGTTATCTTGTTTTCCTAATTCCTATTCTTTTATTCTTCACTCTCTTTAATAATGTTTTCTTTTTCCAATATTCTCTCACACTCAGTAACCCCTCGCATCTTAGTAGCTTTACCCCTTTTCTTAGAGTGAAATGATTTAAAATATATACCGTATATACTCGCGTATCATGCGACTTTTAAAGACCTAATTTTGCAGCTAATTTTAAGGGGGTAGCATTATACACGAGATATAAAATTAGCGTATGTACTGCTGGCCCTGGCTATGCTGTTGTACTATTTTGATAAAACTGATGTTTTACTTAAGTGTATTCAATAATAATGCATGTAATATTCACATATTAGCATCGTATTATAAAATACAAACATAGCAAATATGTATCTTTTCCATTGTTTACGTTTATAAGATGTGTAGCTGTTTCTCGTTCGATTGTTTATGGCTGTACGCGTTTACACAACGAGTATAGCGTTACTAACGATATTTTTATCATTCTCTTTTACTTTTTTAACTTATTTAACTAGAAGATGGGATGAAGAGATGGAGGAAAAGATGTTAGTCTATTGTAATTTGGCCTCTCAAATAAGGAACTCACAAAATACACGGGATACATGATAAAATCATTTTTTATAAGTGGAAATTTGGGGATCCCACGATACGCGCAAGGTCGCACGTTAATCCCGCCTTTTCCGATTAAAGCAGACCAGCTCACCATCGATAACAAAGAATCGTTTTTACTACTGTGAGAACAAGACTTGAACAGTTACCCGGTATAGAAGGGTGTTTCAGATAGCCTGCATGAATATATCAAGAAGAGAATATCAGTATTTTATACCTATCTCTTGCCCGGTAGCAATTAGTTCGATTAATATTAATACTAATGGCTTGTTATTTGTGCCATTATAATTATAGCCACCTTTTTGCTATTAATCCTTTCACCCCAAGTAAGATAATAAAGCCACTAAGACGTAGGTGGTTACAGGGAATGAAAGTGAAAGAAAATAAGAAGACTGAGATTGGAGAGGAGTGAGGAAAGGACAAAAAAGAGCAGGGTTCAGAAGACAGAACAAGAGAGATGGTTATTGATGTTGTATTTCTGAAGATTGTAGTTATCAAGGAAGCAAGAAATCGAAAGGCAGTTCCACAGGTGGGAAGTGCAAGAAAAGAAACTGTTAGCTTAGAAGTTGCGGTTGCATCTAGCTAGTAAAACGGTGACACCTAGTTGCCAACCTTTCGCACGATGAAATTCTTTTAGTCGGGGCACATGAGAGAAAAAAAATACTTACCAGCGTAGTCACCGTGAAAATATTTGTATAAAAGGTATAGAGAAACCACGTCACGTCAGTGAGCAAGTAACTGAAGTCGAGATGCCAGGTCAGGATCGATTATATTACAGACCATTCTTTGGATTTTCTCAAGAATCTCGAGATATACAGCAGGACCTGCAGATCAGATATGGCAACAGTATTCAATGCAATGACGAAAGGTAGATTTATATCTACAAGATGGTTGTTCGTCTTTGTCTCTTTAACTATTGAGAGAAACAGAAAATCAAACAAGTAATTTAAATATCTAAGTTTTTTTTTAACAGGGGACGTAAATTGCGACAATGAAATCCGAAGGCGCACTGGGATAGCTAAAGATGACTTCCAAAAGCTAAGCAAAGTATTAAAAAACAGGAAAATATCTGGAAAGTGTTTTAACAGAGGACGGAAAGTATGACAGTGAAATCCGAAAGCGCATTGGAATAACGAAAGACACCTTCCAAAAGCTAAGCAAAGTATTAAGAAACAGGAAAATATCTGGAAAGTGTTTTAACAGAGGATGGAAAGTGTGACACTAAAATCCGAAGGCGCATTGGAATAGCAAAAGATGTCTTCCAAAAGCTAAGCAAAGAATTAAGAAACAGTAAAATATCTATGAAGTGTTTTAACACAGGACGGACAGTGCGACACTGCAATCCGAAGGCGCACTGGGATAGCGAGAGATGCTTTCCAACGTATTAAGAAACAGAAAAATAGTAGTGAATTGTTACACAAGGAAAAGAGTAGTGAACTGTTATGTAATATTGGTCTTCGTATATGGCAGTGAATGCTGAACAATCTCCTCGCAGATGAAAAAGAGACTTGAAGCAACAAAAATATGGTTCTACAGAAGTAGTACTGAGAATACCATGGACTGAACATGTGAGCAACGATGCAGTTTTAACGAAAATAGATAACAAATAGGACGCATACTTAACATCAGGAAGAGAGGGTTGAAGTTTCTAGGACACATAATAAGGAAAGAATGCTTGGAAAATCTGATACTCACAAGGCACGAGAGACAGAGTCAAACAACGCATAACCAACCTAGCTTTTAAATATAATGTATTTGAAATAAAATTCATAAATGACTTCTTTTTTGATGGTTGGGTAAAGAGTGTTAAATAATAGTTTCAGACTATAATTTTTTAGTTGCAGAGTACCTTATCTCAGACCTTCAGAGGCTGACCTTTGAGGTCAGATGGTAGACAATATTAGGGAAGTCGATTTTGATTGGCTGAGCCGAACGTGGGAATGAGTTATAGATTAAGGTTTTTCGGGAGTTGCTGTTTGGACTTCACGCTAGCTAGACGTGTTAGATTGCGTTTCTGTACCACACCCGCCAGTGGGGAAGGGTCTTTTGAGTGTTGGTCGTTATACGTCAAAGGAAATGGACATGTCAGATTTCGGTTTCGAAAGCAGTTCCCTAATAGGGGGTGTAGTAACCAGCACTTGATAGATGTACCTGTCGACGTGGTTAATAAAATTATTTCTCTTTGTTGATGCATTTCGTCACCGAACCCAAGGAACATTTCGCGACACCGACCAAGAGAAGAAGAGGATTGAACGACCGGTGATCACCGGCCAGACGAGATTAGACCGACCAAAATCACCCCCACCCCAATGAGGGATATACACCACCTAGCGGGCTTGAGTAAATTGAAAGCGGAACAAGTTTTAGGGGAGATAACAAAAAGGCCAGATTTATTAAGAGCTGCAAAGGACGGGAAATTGTGGAGAGCCATGTTCGCCAACGTCATGAAGGGGCATGGCACATAGAAGAAGAAGATTGCTATTAATATCGACATTGTGTTAACTGAAGCGATTATAATAACGCCGAGAGAATCATTTCTCTCTGTCCCTTGCAATGGCGTAAATTAGGTTGAAACACAAAGGCGAGAAGCTGATAGCAGACGAGAATTGTATTTTTTTTTTTTTGCAACTCGCTCCGAAGTGCATACGAAATTATTTCTGGCTTCGAGATAATCCGAAGCTTCAAGTAAATTGCAAAATAAGTAAGCTACACTTATCCAAAAGTGGTTCATTTGGATTTATGGCACAGAAACAGAATATGAAATCAATTAACGAACAAAAAATACCCCCCTGTCTAAAGAAAAAAAAACGATAGTCATTAGCGTTTGATTGATTAAATCGGATAGAAATTGCCTGGTGAACAGTGATAGGAAGAATTTCTGGAAGGTGATAGCTCGAAGCGATATAATACATACAACTCAGACTTGGGCAACTCGACGTGGAGGTGATGGTTAACAAGCTTGTCTTGCTAATAATGTCTTCGACCCTCACAGTATGACCCGTATTTTTGACCCTGCGCCATATCTAAGCTACGTTTACAAAATTCCCATAAAGCTGAAACTTGGCCATTTGTAATGGTTAGCAAGCTTGTCTCGCTAGCTCAGTTACGACTAAGTAATGAGTTCGATACTCATTGGGTTCCCCTTACATTCAGCCTTGTGCCCTATCTATGTGGTCTTTAGAAATTCACCATAAAACTCAAACGTGGGCATCTCGATGTGAGGATATGGCCTTGTGTTCGATCCTCACTGGGGGGTCCCGTATTTTCGGCTTTGTGCCGCTTCTAAGCTACGCTCAGAAAAAAAAATCACCATAAATCACAAACTTTATGTATATGTTTGTCCACCCGAAACCCTGATAATATATTTAATATAAAATTGGCTCTCTGTTCGCAGCTTAGATGAATGGGGCAGTGAAGATCGAACTCATTACCCAGTTGTAGTGGTTTTAATTTTCTAACCATTACACCACGTAGAAGTGCCCCTGTCTCTTAGTATGTGTGCAAATATTAGTGTGACAACAAAGAAATTGTTTTGTTTTTTTTTTAGTTATTTATATTTACTACATGGAGGCAGGGTGAAGGTTGGATGCACGGTGGGGTTCGCATTGAGGATTCGGAGGACCGGGTTTGTTATATTCACTTATAGGAAAGGAATGAATCCATCTCTTCCGCCGCCCAGCTACGGACAGAATAATAACAGTAATAACAGTAACAGTAATTCATAGTTGCCACCCAAGCCTATAGGCTTGCGTGGCAACTATGAATTCAAAACCTGTACCTATGGGTAAACTTTTTTTTGTTTACTGATGTATGCTTCTGTTTATTTATCACAACGCTTCGGCCGTTGTACGCTCCGATCGTCTTCAGGTGGTTGGAATGTCGAACTGAACCCTTTATTACGCTCGCTGGGGTGCATGTCTAATGGATGTCAGTTATCTGTTATCTCCTGTTAATTCCCGTCTGCAAGTTCTCCACCGCCTTAACCAGGTATTGAACTCACACTCTTTGGGTCCTGTCACTAACTAACTTTATCCACTGTGCCATGTGTCCTTGAGGACATCTGTATATGAATTTCTGGGACTTTTAAACCGACTATCTTCAGCAACCATTTTTTACCAGTGTTCATATTGCAATTTTTGCTATTATCATTGTGTTTTTTTTTTACCAGAGCACATATTGCAATTTTTGTTGTCATTATTGCTTTTCTCTGGCACTCATTATTACTGGTTGCCATATTGTATTCATTTCTATGCTTGGTCGGCTCAGGAGATATTTGTGGCCTAGCTTATGTGCTGATTCCTTAAGTTAACGAATTTTCCAATGAAGTTCTATGTCAAAGATGAGGATGATAGTCCGAGCAATGTAAATAGTGTACTGTACAACATATATTCAAGTTTAAATATCCGTCAACATTTTCTATTGCTTTTAAATCTGTAACCCTAACCCCTATAAAAATAATCCATATAAATGTATATGTAGTAATATGGGAAAAAAGTGAAAATTTTCAATGATATATATGTATATTATTTGGAATACACCTTTTGAGTCCGGCAATCTTTAAAGGAGGGGAATGACATTCTGACTTATGGTGAAAAGAGGTGAATTGGGGAAAATGCACAATCCATTACACCACACTAAACATAATAAAAGGGGGTAAAGTCTCTGGTATATGAGATAAGGAAGATGGGATTTAGATCCATTTTCATAGCAAAAATCCAAGTGTATACGAAGGTGACCTCCATCGTGCAATCAGTCTAATGAGCCATATAACAAAACTTATCATCCGAATTCTGATGAACAGAACGCGCGGCAGAATCAGACCGGGAATAGGACAAAAACAGTAGGGGTTCGTTAAAGACACTGGAACAAGGAACGCGATATTTTAGCTCAGAATGATATGAAAAAGAGCAATAAAAATGCAGAAGGACGTGTACTGGTGTTTTATAGATGATGCTGTCAGTGTCAGATAAGTGTTCGATAAAGTACTTTTATTTATTGAAGCATGCTTCAGTTTACTTATTTAATAATCAGTTACGAATTAAAACAAATTACTGTACAATATGAATTTAAGTTAAAAAAAATCCATCAACATTTTCTATTGCTATTAAATCTGTAACCCTACCCCCTATAAAAATAATCCATATAAATGTATATGTAGTAATATGGAAAAGAATGAAGATTTTTCAATAATATATAAATATTATTTACAATGCACCTTTTGAGTCGAATAATCTTGAAAAGGTAGGGAATGACATTCTGACTAACAGGGAAACGGTGTATTGGGCAAAAAGGTTAAGGATTAATGATGTGTGGAATAGATCTAACATGTAATATGTACACTCCACAGATACGTCCATCTTTAAGTTGATCAAGTTTGTTTACAAGTTTGTTAGAAGAATCGTACTGTGACGATGTAAATTGGTCGTTTCCAACTAGTGTCACATACTAGAAGGTACCACAATTATTTAGACATTTTAGAACAGCGAAAATATTACTCAATTCATTGCTATCAGGTTTCGTCCATTACATATAACGTTTACCTAATAGCATACATTATTAACATCGAGGCATTTCAGAATAATGAAAATATCATTCAAACTATTACTATCGGATTTCAAGCATTATTTATGGGATGTCTTAATGATTACCGATACATATCCAATGTGTTTCGGTAATAGAATATGCAAAAGAAATCATATTGAATAAGAGACGAGCATTTATATATATATATATATATATATATATATATATATATATATATATATATTTAGCGTTACCTGAAGACTCGAAATTCAAGGTTCGGAAATGAAATGAATAAAACCAATAGAATGGGCCTGAATTATGTCACCCAGGCAACTCGCATTGAATACGATCGTATCATTTGTATATATCTGAACGCATGAACACACGAATAGAATGAATCAAATTGCGTCTTGATTTGCCAATCCAGCATAAAGAAAATAATGGCGTTTCTATTGATTAATGTATTTTGGTGCCACGCACAGTCAAACAAATTCTTCTGTTCAGAAAACAGAATGGAATCAATGCAGCGTTTAAAGGCCCCAATCATTTCCCGCCAAATGTTACGTGTTTATCATTCTTAGTAAGCCCTTTCCAAAACCGTTTACGCCAAACTCTCGTGAGAATTTTATTATTAAGCAAGTCCACTTATTCAGAACCGATTGAAAGTGAGTGACGGTGAGAACACTACCGATGCGTCCATATTCACTTTGACGCGGACTTTTTTGTCTTTTTTTTTTTTTATTTTTTTTATTTAGTGTCGTTCTTTTTAATTTTATTCTTGTTAATTTTTATGTCTGTATCAAAATGTATCTGGATTATTTAACAAATCTTTAAACATTTCAAATATACAAATTCCGTACACCCATCCCGTTAAAATTACAACCTCTGAAAAAAAAATCGTTCATTGCCACCGTTAAACTTATTCAGTAGTCTTTTTTTCATTAACCCTCATATAAATGACGAAATATAAGAGCTAAAATGATTTTTTTCTGTTTGAATTTCTGGAATGAGGTGTTATTATCATTTACACTATTTATAGTCGGACAATTGTCCTCATCTTTGATGATGGTATCACAACGTTTCGACCGTTGAGCTTTCCGGCCTTCATCAGGTGCCTATCGATCTAGGTAACTTACCGTGATTCGGAACTAAACCCTTTATTTAATTTACGGGAAGTAGACTGTTCTCGTTTCACTGCCCATGTCGAGATACATCTCGTCTAGTTCTTATTTTTATTTAGTACTGCTCAGTTATTGCTCGTTCGTTTCCATTGAGTGCAAATACATACTGTTTGGCCCAGGGCTTAAAATCACAATCGCTGTGTCACCAAATTCACAAAACAAAGTTTTAATCCACTAGACCATTATCCGGTAGGAAGGCCGAAACGTTGTCATTACAACAAAGATAAGTTCTTATTTTTTGAATTGCTTAGTTATAGTTCGGCCATTTCTACTGAGTCCGATATAGACCCGAGAAAGGCCGTAGAGCAAAACGGCCGAAACGTTGTGATAACAGCAACATAGATTCGGATATTAGTCCGAATATAAAGAGTGTAAATAAAAGGATTTTATTTGAAAATTTCAGTGAATAAATATCTTTTCTCTGGAATATTGCATTATTTTTTTTATTTTATGTGATTGATTGATTTGTTTTTTTTACGGCTTATCAACCTTTTGCATGTCATTTCGAGCCAGAGAATATTTTTAGATTGTAAGAATTTGGGGGGAGATAATGATGATTTACTGATACAATTCTTACAAATTAACCCGCAGCTAGAATAGAAGAGGCGGATTCGTACATTTCCAACATGTTGGCCCGAATAGCAAAGTATATAATAATGATAATTCCTCATCTCAAAAAATATGATAAAGATTGATTAAACAACTAAGATGAAGATGTTGGTCTGAATAGCAAAGTATATAATAATGATAATTCTCATCTCAAAAATACTGATAAAGATTATTAAATCGGTACGAGTCGAAACCTTGTGATTATAACAACTAAGATGAAGATGCTGGTCTGAATATTCCTCATTAAAAATACAAAGTATATAATAATGATAATTCCTCATCTCAAAAATACTGATAAAGATTATTAAAATCGAGTCGAAACCGATTATAACAACTAAGATGAAGATGCTCTGAATAGCAAAGTATATAATTATAACATCTCAAAATAGATAAAGATTATTAAAAGAGTGCTTGTGATTATAACAACCAAGATGAAGATGCTGGTCTGAATAGCAAAGTATATAATAATGATAATTCCTCATCTCAAAAATACTGATAAAGATTATTAAATCGGTACGAGTCGAAACCTTGTGATTATAACAACCAAGATGAAGATGCTGGTCTGAATAGCAAAGTATATAATAATGATAACATCTCAAAAATACTGATGAATTAAATGCTGGTCTTGTGATTATAACAAAAGATGAAGATGAATAGCAAAGTATATAATAATGATAATTCCTCATCTCAAAAAATACTGATAAAGATTATTAAATCGGTACGAGTCGAAACGAGTAAGATGAAATGGTGGTCTGAATAGCAAAGTATATAATAATGATAATTCCTCATCTCAAAAATACTGATAAAGATTATTAAAGATAACAACTAAGATGAAGATGCTGGTCTGAATAGTAAAATATAATAATGATAACTCATCTCAAAAATACTGATAAAGAATTATCGAAACCTTGTGAATGAAGTCTGAATAGTAAAGTATATAATAATGATAATTCCTCATCTCAAAAATACTGATAAAGATTATTAAATCGGTACGAGTCGAAACCTTGTGATTATAACAACTAAGATGAAGATGCTGGTCTGAATAGCAAAGTATATAATAATGATAATTCCTCATCTCAAAAATACTGATAAAGATTATTAAATCGGTACGAGTCGAAACCTTGTGATTATTAAGATGAAATGCTGGTCTGAATAGCAAAGTATATAATAATGATAATCCTCATCTCAAAAAAGATGAAGATGCTGGTCTGAATAGCAAAGTATATAATAATGATAATTCCTCATCTCAAAAATACTGATAAAGATTATTAAATCGGTACGAGTCGAAACCTTGTGATTATAACAACTAAGATGAAGATGCTGGTCTGAATAGCAAAGTATATAATAATGATAATTCCTCATCTCAAAAATACTGATAAAGATTATTAAATCGGTACGAGTCGAAATTATAACAACTAAGATTGTGATTAGCAAAGTATATAATAATGATAATTCCTCATCTCAAAAATACTGATAATTAAAACTAAACCAAGATGAAGATGCTGGTCTGAATAGCAAAGTATATAATAATGATAATTCCTCATCTCAAAAATACTGATAAAATTATTAAATCGGTACGAGTCGAAATGTTGTGATTATAAATAACTAAGATGAAGATGCTGGTCTGAATAGCAAAAGTATATAATAATGATAATTCCTCATCTCAAAAATACTGATAAAGATTATTAAATCGGTACGAGCCGAAAAAGATTGTGAATAATATAATAATGCCAAGATAAGATGAAGATGCTGGTCTGAATAGCAAAAGTATATAATGAAGATCTCAAAATACTGATTGATTATTGAAGCCAAGAGTATAAGATGAAGATGCTGGTCTGAAAAGCAAATATATAATAATGATAATTCCTCATCTCAAAAAATACTGATAAAGATTATTAAATCGGTACGAGTCGAAACCTTGTGATTATAACAACTAAGATGAAGATGCTGGTCTAAATAGCTAAAGTATATAATAATGATAATTCCTCATCTCAAAAATACTGATAAAGATTATTAAATCGGTACGAGTCGAAACCTTGTGATTATAACAACTAAGATGAAGATGCTGGTCTGAATAGCAAAATATAATAATGATAATAATGATAATTCCTGATAATCTCAAAATCGGTAAAGACCGAAAAAGTCTAATTAGTAAAGCAATCTATTTCTGTCATAGCATTTAATGATAATTCCTCATCTCAAAATCTGATAAAGATTACTTCTGAATAGCAAAGTATATAATAATGTTAAAGAATATGTAAAATGGCGGACCATATTGTGTTTAATAACAGGACGAAAGATTTATCATTGCTATTATTTAACGTATCATTGCAATAGTCGAGGATAATGAGCTTTGCAACTTCAAAAGTCTTGCTGTCGAAATGATTTGTGAGTATAACGACCAAGATGAAGGTCTGAATCATTAATGGCATCAAAAATACTGATAAAGATTATTAAATTTAATCTTTTCAAAATGCGTTCTGTATTTATGAAAGAAACAAAGTATATAATAAAAATTTAAATGACTCAAAAATGCAATTTAGAAAGAACAAAGAGATAAAAATCTACTTCACTGTGAAATGAAACGTTAAATGTAAAATGGCGGACCATATTGTGTTTAATAACAGGACGAAAGATCATTGGATTATTTAATATCATTGCAATAGTCGAGGATAATGAGCTTTGCAACTCAAAAGTCTTTAGACAGGATTTTTTGATAGAATTTAATTTTTAAATCAATGCAACACAAAGAGATATCTCACTGTGAAAGACATTTTGCGTGACAGAGTAATTAATTCTAAATCAATACACTATCTAGACATTTTCAGAGCCAGGCAAGCTTCAAATCAGTTTTATCAAAGGATATGACGCACCGATCATATTATACGTTTTAATGTAATCTTAACGTTAAAAAGTTGCTTAGAAATATCTTTCCCCATATTGTTTCAACTTTATAATAATAATAATAATAATAGCTGCCTGATCGCTTCCGAGTATAACTATTTGCTAGGGTGTCTAGCTAATCCCGTTTGAAGACACCTGCTCAGACACATTTGCGTTTCTTTGGCATTCACAGAAGAAACCCGTTACTTATACCGCTTACACCTTAGTTAAATCAGTCACTTTTTTCACAGGCGCGCCGTCGCCTCTCTCTCTGTCTGTTCTACAAATACTTTCATGGCAATTGCTCCGAGGAGCTGCATTCGCTGGTTCCCAGACGTCATGAGTTCCAGCGCCCTACGAGGCTGGCATCCCGCTCTCAACCCTTCACTGTCGAAACTCCTAAATGTAGCCGTCTCTTCTACTCCAATAGCTTCATGTCTCGCCCCTCTCGCCTGTGGAACTCCCTTCCCTGAGTTTCCCTGAAAGCTATAATCCCCAGCTATTCAAATGTAATATCAATCGACATCTCCAGTTGCCTTGATCTATCCACTACCCTTCTCCTCATCCTTTCTTCTATCACTCCTATCTGATCTTGCTCCAAATTTTCTGTAACCCCTTGCGTCCTCGTGGCTTCCCGCCTTGCTTGGAGTGAAACGCTTAAAAAAAAATGTTCTGTGAACAATACTTTGAACGAGGCTAGTATCTTCCGTGCTGTCAGACTGACAGGATCATCGCCGTCTTCCGAACTGTTCTGTCTAAGTAGTTTCACTCATAAGTCTCAGGTCAACCCGTCTTATAATTTTTAGGCAATTACAAACGAAAACGCCGCACACTTAAGTCGTTTCCCCAGGCCGATATTATCAAGATATCACCTCTCTTGACAAATCGAACGTACCGTGGTGGGATCAGAACCCGGGTTTTATGGGCGTAACGCTAATGCAGTGGATGCGTGGCTAGAACCACGCGTTCACTGCTTAGTAGCTAGTAATGAGAAAATTAGACACTACGAGAAAATGAACGTCCAGTAGAAAATAAATGGTTAAAATATTCTAAACTCGCTAAACCACAACTGAAAACGGACCTCGATCGAAGAAAAAAAGAAAAGTTTTGGAATGGTGTCGATATTGTCCAGTTTGAAATGCCATGTCACAGTTCATGGTAATTGTTCTGATGAAATTTCCTCTTTGGTACCCAGACGCTATGAATTAAAGTGAAGTATTCGACTGGCGGCAAGATCTCATCATTTTACAGTTGAAATGGCTCGATGTAACCGTAGGTTCTATGCTAACAGTTTATTTTTCCGCACTTCTCGCTTGTGGAACTTCCTCCCGGTATTTACTTTCAAGTCAGGTGTGATCTTCAAAAATTTAAATGAAATGTCAATAGTTATCTTTTGTCTTCTTAATTCTGATTCACACTCCTCCCCGGTCTTTTGAACAGGATTAAATCTTTTTCCATTTGCTCGCTGTTTTGAATTGCGTTTCTGGTTCTTTGTTTTTTTCTTTCCCCCCCCATTTTCTTTCAATCGCAATAGCCTGTTGCGCCTTTGTGGTATTGTCATCTTGGTTGGAATGAATTGATTAACAGATCGTGACATTTATCAGAGAGATGAAATTAAAGTTTTTTATTATTGCATTATTCCAAAATTTTAACACATCAGCAGATAGCTATTAATGTCAACAACTGAGCTCAAAAAGTTATTAATAAAAAAAATTAGTAATTAATGTATAATCTTATCTATAACTACACGTACAAGAATGTCGTTTTTGATGAAAGTTTTAAAAAATAACATAAATATGTAAAAAAAATACGCATATTGTCGAAAATTCCTTTTTCCACAACATAGCTATTTGTGCTGTTATAATTCTTATTACCTAAACAATAATAATACTGAATAACTTTTTAAACATGAAATTATATTTAATCACATCTGCTTAAATAGCTGCCGTGATCTGTAAATAAACAATTCTGTTCTTTTATTGTTCTCGTTCTTTAATAATGTTTGTCTTTTTTCTTGTATTCTTTCACACTTGATAACCTCTTTAACTTTGTTGCTTTGCTTTTGGTGAAATGATTAAGAGAAAGTTATCTATTGTCAGTATCATGATTAAAAATATAAGGTCCATTATGATTAATCGTAAAGATTAAGTGTTCCATCATATATTACCTTATACAGTAAAGTAACCTCTTATTCTTTTGATCTTGATTACCACCCATACACGAGTTTATAGAACCTTCTTGATGGAATAGTTTTTTAAAAAATAATTTCTAAAATAAATGAAGAGCTGAACACGATGTCTTCATAATTCTTCTACTCCAAACCAAAAGTCACTTTTACAAAAGATGGTATAAAAATATTTAGCAATCATTCCTAGGAAATTATCGCTATCGATAATATTAATGAATAAACTGTAATTACGTATATTTCTTTTATTTTTTCTATTATGGGCTTACGGCCACATCACGTTGAATTATCGTTTATTGTACGATAACCGAAGTTAAGCAACATCGAGCTTGGTCAGTAGCTAGATCGGAGACAGCTCGAGAATACCAGGTGCTTTAAGATTGGATGTGCGGGTAGTTTATTGGGAGTACGGCTGCATCACGACGAAATACTAGTTTCTGTAGATGCGCGACCGCTTGGGAATGCCTTGTGCTGTAAGCTTAGGTGTGCGGGTGGTGTAATGGAAAATGACTCAAAATTGTTAATCGAAGAGTCGAGTTCTAATTCCCGTTGGGTTCGTTATATTCACTCACGCGCCTGGAAAAGAAATAAATTCACTTCTTCCTCCAGCTATGGATTAATCAGTAAAAGTTGTATTTCTAAAACAATTATTACCTAAAATGAATAATTGCATAGAAAATATTTAGATTTCGGCATTAAATAACACATAGAGATGTTGATATGCCGCTAAACAAAAACAACCAACTAATCTTTTCCCGGATCAATACCTATAGATATCAAAAGCATTCTGGATAATCGCGATCCACTGGGATCATCATTACTCTTGTTACCTCAACAGTTTTACAGACATGGTATTTTTTTTTTTTTTTACTGATAGCCTTTGTGTTATATTTCCTAAACCTTGCTCCGCCTTCTATTTACTCAAGCTCGCTTGGCAGGGGATACGTTTCTTTGCTCTGTCCCTCTTGAATTCAATCTGTCCTGTGAGTATCAAATTTACCAAGCCTTCTTTCCTCATTATGTGCTCTAGAAACTTCAACCGTCTCTTCCTAATGTTAAGTATGCATCCTTTTTGTTTCCATATTCTCTAAAACTTCGGAATTATTCACATGTTCGGCCCATGTTATCCTCAACATCCTTCTGTAGAACCACGTTTCTGTTGCTTTAAGTCTCTTCTTCATCTATGAGGAGATTGTCCAGCATTCACTGCCATATAGGAGGACTGATATTACATAACTGTTCAATACTTTTTTTTTTTTTGGTTCTAATGATTTTTTTCCTGTTTCTTGATACTTTGCTTAGCTTTTGGAAAGCATTTTTCGCTATCCCAGTGCACCTTACGATAGACAATAATATAAAAGGAGGGTTTATTCTCTGCCTGTGTATTTGTTTAGAACATGCTTTGTGATTTGGACCAACGTGCTCATTTTCATTATTACATCCGCAACGTTTCGGCCGTCATACCCTTCGGCCTTCTTAAGAATCTGTCGACGTATTCGGCAACTTTCTCTGAATTTTGAAGCGAACACTTTATTCATTAGAAGGTAATAGATTGTTGTTTCGTTTTCCATGTTTAAAGGATATTTTATATGAGTTTTAATGCCATGTCCCTTTATAACGTAGACGAACTTTTTTTTTCGTAATGTTTTAGGTGATGCTGTCTTATCTAAATCCTTTCACTCCAAGCAAGGCAATAAAGCCACTAAGACGGGAGGTATTACTAAATGTTTGAGAATATGAGGAGAAAAAAACACTATTCAGGAGAGAGGACAATAAAAGAACAGGGATTAAGAAAAAAGAAGATAGCAATTGACATTGCATTTAAATTTTTGAAGTTCAAAGTTAACTGGGAAGTAAGAAGCTGGAAGAAAGTTCCACAAGCAAGAAGTGCGATAGAAAAAAAAATCAATTAGCATAGAACTTATGGTCACATCTTGCCATTTCAACTATAAAATGATGAGACCTTGCTGCCAATCTAGTACTGCGCTTAAATTAATAAAGTCTAGGTACCACAGAGGAAAGTTCTTCAGAATAATTACTGTGAAATTATTTATAGAAAAGGCACAGGGAAGCTACATTACGGCAGTGGGAAAATGACTGAAGCCGAGATGCCATGTCAGGAACAATATTATTACAGATTCTTTTTTTGATTTTATCAAAAATCTCTAATGTGCCAGCAATATTCAAAGAATCTCTAAATATATAACAGGAACATCAGATGAGATGTGGCAGCAATATTCAAAGGAAGGACGCATGATAGATTTATAAATATGTAAGATAGATTCCGAAGAGAAAAATTGTCTAGTATGACACAGTGAACCAACTTTCTTAGCTACAGACTTTGCAATTGATTCAATATATACCCTTTCCACTTCATGTGAGCTGAAAACGTTTTCGAGAAGGCACAACGAGTCATCCTCCTGGGAGTGAGGGTAGCATCAGCCATTCTGATAGAAAGTAAAAAAAAGGTTCTCTCAGATTATTAAAAGAGAGCAGTTTCGTTTTTGAAGCGTTAAAATTAACAAGCAAGGGAATCAGGGAAGCAAGAAATCGGAATGGAGTTCCACAGGTGGGAAATGCGAGAAAAGAAAGAGTAGAAGTGACGATTGCAAAGTTCATCGAAACAATTATCATGAAAGTATATATCCAAACGGCAGTGGTTGGAAAGTAACTGAAGCCGAGATACCAGGTCAGGATCAATAACATTGCAGATTCTTCTTTTGATTTTATCAAAGGTCTCTAAATATACAGCGGGTGCACCAGACCAGATGGGACAGCAATATTCAAAGGAAGGACAAATGGCAGACTTATAAATATGTAAAATAGATTCTGGCGAGATAAATTGTCAAGCACGACGTAGTGAACTAACTTTCTTAGCTGCCGATTTAGCAATTGATACAATATACTCTTTCCAGTTCAGGTCAGCGGAAAACCTTAGTCCAAGAAGAAATTAAGGCGTCACGCCTCAACTATGGCCAGTACTAAAAACATTTACATAGATTTTTTTTTCTCTATTTATTTCCGAATTCCTATGCTTTCTTCCCAGAGATAGAAGAGTGTTTTTACTTTTGCTTTTTCACTTTTTTAAATACAGATTGGCTTTTCTCACTTTTCAAGACAATCATAACTCTCTCTTCCTTGTGTGTTCATAACTCCACACACTCCTTTCCCGAATATTTATGAATTGCTATGATTACTCCGGAAAGATAATAGATTGATTTTCATTTCAGAGTATTCCTTCTCCTATATTAGCTGCCATCCAGTGCTCGAGAGATCAGTTTATTCTGCTATTTAACTAACGGGGGGAGGGGAGTAGGAAAGATGAATTCATGACTTTTCCCAGAACATTTGTGAAAAAGTAAACGCACCAGACTAGAGGAGAATTAGAACTCGGCCCTACCGTTCCACTTTCCCTCCCAAATAACTGACACGCATCCCGAATTTATACTTACAAGTTTTATTTAACTTTAAGTCGCTTGTTCGTTTTTACCCCTGTACCAGTGCATATTTTTGTTTTTAATCAATTCACCCCCAAGTAAGGCGATAATGCTGCTAAGACGCAACGGGCTATTGGGCGTGAAAGAGAATGAAAAGAAGGAACCAGAAACCTAATCCTAAACAGGAGACAATGCATAAACATCTACTCTCGTTAAAAAAGACAGAGGAGGATTTTGAACCGGACGATATGCAAACCTATGTACTCCTATTGAGGAAAAAATTAAAAGTAAATAAAATTAAATTTTTCAATACTACCAGACCTAGGATTTGAACTCACAACCGTCAGTAAATCTAATCCTTTAATCTTCTTCAGGCCACGTGTATTAAACTGGATTAAGCGACCAAATAGTAAAAAGCATGCAATGATTCTTCATCTCAATTATTCCGACGAGAGATTTCTTGCTTGTATGCTTTTTGTACTGACCATAGTTGAGGCGTCACGCCTCCATCTGTAATATCAATTAGGAATTCTTTTTTTATTTGTTGTTGTTCAATCAATATTGATTCTAGATTATAACCTACACAATTCCTTGCACTGTCAAATTAAATTTCTGCTTAAATCAAAGAGTCAAGCGCTAATATTTCTTGTCAGTTATAAACATAAGAAAAAAATTATGCTGACCTGCACCAGTAAAAAAAAAACACCAATAACAACCCTTTCCCCATTAAAAAAAATCAGAAAAACAAAAACAAACAAAACGAATAAAAAAACAAACATTCCTTGTTCACCAAAAAAAAAAAAAAAAAAATGTCCATGCATTGAATATTGCTGCCATATCTGGTCTGGTTATCCTATTATATTTCTTGAGATGCAAAATCCAAAGAAGGATCTGTAATATAATCGATCCAGACAGCATCTCGACTTCAATCATTTTCCAACTAACGTGGCGTTGATTTCCTCTGTTTTCTATTTGTGTTTTCGCGGGGTTTTTTGGGTTTTTTTTTTTGTTACAGTGAGGTTCAGTAAGAAGCACAGTTTATACGGATATGTAACGTTTAAGCCTAGACTTGAACAGGTTAAAATTGTTCCTTTTGGGAGTTGGTTCCACAGAGCAGGGGTACCGGGTAGAAGCAGTTAGAGTGGAACTTACTTCTCAGCAATAGAATACGGAGAAAATGGGGGGTGATTCGCTACAGTGGGCGTGGCCTGGTGGGTCCTAGCCGTGAAGGTTAGAACTGGTGGAACTAAGGAATGTAGTTTGTCTGAGCACTTTCCATGAGAGTAGTCGTAGAACATTAAGAAGTTTGCGATGTTTTGTCTGTGAGAAAAGGCGTTTGTCGAGTGGAAAATGTATATTCATCACCCACAAGGACGCATAAACACTTTTGGAGAGTATCGAGACTAGAAAGTGAGAACAGGGCAGCTTCTGCCCAAATATGGCAGCAGTACCCCATTTTAGGCCTGATTTAAAATTTAGGCTTGTAAAGTTAGATGATAGCACGAGGAGTCAGGTACTTACTGGAGCCGTACAGGGAACCGACCATTTTTCCTGCGTCTTTAGCGACGGATCGTATGTAGGCGTTCCACTTGAGTTTAAGACCCAATATTCGCTCAAAGCACGGAGCCACTCAGAGGGAATATCAATTTAGTGTTGACTGGTTCACCGTGTTGTCCCGGTCTCACTCCTTATTTCATTTAAAGGTTCTGGAGGCACTTTACATCGGGTCCCGTAAGCCTTCTTTGTGCAAACAGCGTGAGTGTTTGTTGGGACTCGCTGTCATTTGTTTCTAGTTTTTTTTATATATATATATATATATATATATATATATATATATATATATATATATATACACACAATTTTATACATATACTAGACTAGCCGTGAACCGTTAAGTCAATGACGGTTCAGGTTATAAAACATTGAAATTGATTTCAACATTCAAAAAAAATTGTCTGTTTGAAGAAAGTTGAAATAAAAATACTGCATAAACAACTCGTATATTTTAAAATCTTATTCACTTAAAATATTATTAAATCAGATAAACTTAAAAATATTTTTAATTTGTCCAAAAATCTTTGTGTCTGTTTTTAACTTATAAATATTTTTATTTAAAAAAATTCTGTTTGAAGAAAGTTAAAATAAAAAACTGTATAAACAAGTCGTATTTTTAAATCTTATTCACTTAAATAAGATTAACTTAAATCATTACGTTCGCCGGATGGGTGCAGCAAACAAACATGCACGCAATGACAGACTTTCAGCATTATATAGATATTATATAGATAGATGAACAGGTAGAGGAAGTTTCCAATTATGGTGAGACATTTTTGTAACGGCTATATTTGTGTATAGTGATTTGACATCTAATCTACCCATAATCTTTTTTCTTTTATTTATGTTTCGCATCCACTGGATTAAGTCACCATAGTGTTTAAATGCATGTTGGGTTGATGGTGTCTTAGAACAGAATCAGGAGTTTTGCAATAACTTTAATAAATGAAAACAAATCCTGAACTAGAATAATAGAATGCCACCCCACCACACCCACACTGTACGGCTTACCCAAAACACACAAACACAACATACCCATCAGACCCATTGTATCTGAAATCGACAGTGCACCCAGAAAATTAGTTAAAGTTATTGCAAATATCGAAACTCCGTTCTAAGGCAAAATCAACCCCACATACATTTTTGCACCGCGAAATTTATTTTAAAATGCTAATATATATATATATATATATATATATATATATATATATATATATATATATATATATATACCCTAATACCCTTGGGAAAGGTATGAATCCTCTTCACCTCCCTCCAGCTATGGTGAAATAGCAGGACAGACTGGGTTCTATAGCCTTGGATGGCAACTGGTCTAGGAGAAGGACAACTCTGAATTCAAAACCTGCGGAGGGTCGTTTGGGAACCTTGTGGCATTCGGTGCACCAGGTTTCTGTATTCGTCCCTCCAAAAAGTGTGGCTGGTCCTGCACAAGGCCTTCACCACTATAATCAAATCTCATGTGCCGATGTCGGGCTGTCGGTTTCCTGGAAACTTATCTGCCTGACCCTCATACGTCGAAAACGACGTGAGAGTCGATTATATATATATATATATATATATATATATATATATATAGTCATTTCACCCCAAGCAAGGCAATAAAGCTACTAAGACATAGGGGGGTTACTGAGTGTTAAAAATAAGAAAAGGTAAACATTGTTAAAGAGCGAGAACAATAAAAGAAGAGGAAGCAAGAAGACAGTAGATAACAACTGACATTGCACTTAAATTTTGAAGACCAAATTTGTCTGGAAAGCAAGGTGTTAGAAGATAGACCCACAGAAGATAAATGTAAGAAAAGAAACTATTAACAAAAAACTTACGTAAGTCACATTTGTTTTAATTTATATTAATTAAAGTTTAAATCAGTTAATCTTCCTCAAATAAGTTTCAGAAAAGTATATTTTACTTTTGAAAGAAAGAGAATTATGTTGTGCTGACAGATTTGTCAATATGGACGACTTTAGCGATTTCCAAATAGTCATTTCAATCAATTTAAATTTAGTTTGAAATGCAACTAAATATTTTGCTTATTGCAGATATTAAAGTAAATCTATTAACTTGAAATTAAAACTAAAATAAAAACTCCAAGAAAGATTTTTCATTTTTAAAACACATTTTAAACCTTAGGTATCGTTTTTTTAGATACACACACAGACCCCAAAATATAGAGACCTCTGGTCCAGCTA
>CAHIKZ030001558.1:1840000-1842500 GCA_903632075.3 Acanthosepion pharaonis
ATTAATGGTACCAACATTAATACTTTGGCTTCTATTCAAGAACCATCAAGAGAGCGGTGAATAAGTTTAAAAACGAGGAAACACCAGTGAGGAAAACTGGATCAGGAGATCACAAGAGAAAGAGGGAGCATCAATTTAAACTTAGAGCTAAAGAGATCAATTAGAAAAGATCCAACTCAATACTTAAAACGTTTGGTACGTGACAGAGGAGTTTCAGCTACGACAGTCCAAATAGCAGTGAAAAATACTTGAAAATGAAATCGTACATGAAAAGTGTGAGTCACCTTGTTACTCCAGGACAGAAAGTTAGAAGGTTAGAGAGGGCGAAGATCATCTTAAATAAGTTGGAAAATGATCCTGGAATATATATATATATATATATATATATATATATATATATATATATATATATATATTTGAACTGTATTTGGATCCTTCATAAGCTTTCGATACATAGCTATGATTAATTAATGATGAACATGACATTTCATGATGAAATCGATCATAAAATCGATTTCGTCACAATTTTGCTGCTAAGCTTGGAGAGTAATTATACATTCTTATTGTTCCAAGTAGAGTACAATAGTGTTATAAAACCTTGGAGAATTGCATTAAGATATCTTTACTCATTTCTAAGATACAACGGTCCAAAGCTTAATCTAACAATTGGACAATTTTGCTGTTACACTCGGTATATATATATATATATATATATATATATATATAGTTAGGTAATGAAATGTTTGTTAATCCGGATGTATAATCCCAAGGAAGACGTAATCTAGAGAGCTCAATGTAAAAACAGAGCGAATATTAGTTAAATTAAAAAACAACCTTAAGTATCCATAGATTATATTTTATTTTCCCAGGAATGGGATTTTTTCCTGGTTCCTCAGATCACATTTCCCATCATAAAAGAAAATGTTTTTTTTTTGTTTCAACCTTTGGAAGTAAAGTCTGATGATCCGCAGTCCTTTAAAAGGGCTGTGGTGAAATAATTTATTACATGGAACCTTAAAGTGGTCTGTTTTTATTTAAATTATTTGCTCTGGATTTACATTGAGCTCTCTGGATTTTATCCTCCTTGGGTTTACCCATACGGATTACCTAGTTTTTCATAAACTATATATATATATATAACCACTTTCATATAATCACAAAGAGAAACTTTTCCACCTGCCATCAGCATTGCTGATACTAGACTCCATTAAAGGAACACTCAACGTCTTCTTGGTCTCATGTTTGCCACTGACATGATGTGGAGCGACTACGTCGAATCAATAGCCACATCTACTGCAACTAAAGTTGATTCACTGTGTCTTGCCAGAAAATATTTTCTCCTCAGAATCCATCTCAGAATCCACATTTATAAATCTATTATTCGTCTATGCATTGATTACCGGTGATTATTCTGCACATCTCGAAATTCTTGACAAAATCCAAAGAAGGATCTGTAATATAATCGATCCTGACCACGCATCTCGTCTCCAGTCACTTTCTCACCGACTTGACCGGTCTTCCCTCTGTCTTTTCTAGAAATATTTTCATGGAAACTGTTCTGTCGAGCTTTCTACCCTACTGTCCCGACTATATGAATTTAAGCGTGCTACTCGATTCGCAACTAGATCTCACCGTTTTACTTTTAATCTCGCTAGATACAACAGCCACTTCTAAACTTTCTTTTCTCGCATATCACGCCCATAGGACTTGCGTCCAATTTCTTGCTTCCCAGATAACTGATAATATCCAAAAATTTAAATGCAACGTCAATCGCCATCTTCTGTCTTCCTGAACCCTGTTCCTTGTTTTGCCCTTTTCTCAATTCTCCCCTTCTCATTGTCTTTCATTTTCACTCTCTGTAAGCCCCACTGCGTTTTTGTGCCATTATACCCTTGTTTAGTTTGAAACGATGTATATATATATATATATATATATATATATATATATATATATATAGAGAGAGAGAGAGAGAGAGAGAGAGAGATACGCACAATCACATAAATAAACATAGACACACCTCTAAATACATAAATGCATATACAGTACTGTTCGATAAAAGTGACTCACCTGATTTTTTTACTTAAAAAATTTTTCGCCTATTGTTTTTGGGGTCAAACTAATTTTTAATTTTACTAATATAAAGGCCCCTTCCCGACCACCTAGTAAAAAATTTTACTCACCCTAAGGTATTCTATTGATAATCATAATTTTGGATATAAATGAGATTTAGGGGAAAAAAACTCTGTGCAAAAAAAGTGTTCACTTATTTCCTGCAACTAGTAATCAATAGAAACATAACCAAACAGCTTTAAATAAAGAATATTTAATAATCTATGGGTCCTCCTTTATTTTGAATAACCTTTTCAACCCTTTTTGGCATTGACTTGATTAGGTTCTGGCAAATCCCATCTCTTCGGATATGAAATTCACAATCAAATCCTCTTTGTTGCTCAACTGCTTTCTCGAGAGTCTGTACTTTATAATGCTCCGTAAGTTTTCT
>CAHIKZ030001558.1:1847500-1887500 GCA_903632075.3 Acanthosepion pharaonis
AACTTACAGTCATCGGCTGCAAATTCTGTAAATAAAGAAATCAGATTATAATGTATGTTTGAAGATCTTCAAAAGACTATCAAAATGCAAGCATCTTGAAGTGGAAATCTAAAAAGAAATGTGGCACCTGAGGACATCAATAATTCCAATTGTAGTTGAAGCCATCGGATTGATTGGAAAAACTTCCTATAGATTCATTGAAGGAATTCCTGGTATCACATGCCTTAAAAGAAATATTTAAAAAATCTATTCATATGTACAGCTCAAACATTACGAAGAGATTTATCTATGTAAAAAGAAAATTAATAATGATCAGTAGAAAACGTCATGAAGCCATTTCTGACCTTAGGTCTTTGGTTGGGACCCGGAAGGAAATGTGTATACAACAGAAATCAATGGAAATAATAATAATAATAATAGTTATTATTATTATTGTTATTATTATTATTATTATTATTATTATTAGAAGAAGAAGAAGAACAAGAAGAACAAGAACAAGAACAACAACAACAACAACAACTATAACAACAGCAACAACAACAACATCAATAAAATTAACTCTTTACTGCATAGAGCTTCCATAAAAATTTAACCCTTTTTTCCTAATATTCTTTGCTGCCTAATAGTAATCTTCTGGCGTACGGATTTAAAATTCTGAGTAACCTAATCTCTAAAATTTGGACACCATGAACTAATGGATTAAATAATTTCAGTATTCTAGCTTAATAGAAATAGAAGTTAAACTTATTACTTATTAAATTCAGAAACTGGTCCCAGACGTTTTAGCTTTTAGATATAACGAAACGTTGCAAATTAATATTGCACTAACCATTTTTAATTTTAATTTTTATTTATTTATTTTTTGGATAATAACAATGATTTTTCCAGATACAAGCAGGAAGAGGAAAATTAGTCTGTATATAAATACATTGATCTCTCTTCATGGCTCTATCTTTTTAATATTTTATATTTAAAAGACCTACTTGGATTATCCTTACCACTCAGGGATTTGGTATTATTTTCTCTCTCTCTTTCTATTTCTATACATATATATAATATATATATATATATGTGTGTGTGTGTGGAGAGAGAGGGGTGAGGGGGGTGGAAAATGTCATTTTCTTTCTAGCTGAGGTGTATTGAACGACGTAGAGCAATTGAGTGGCCATCACGATTACCAGAATAACACGAGACTTTTTCTTGTGACGGGTACTGAAAGAACTTGTTTACGAAAACATTTCCTGAATTTCTGATAATTTTTTTTTTTTTAATTAATGTAGAAATGTGTCAAATGATTTTTAGGAGTATTGCTGATAGGATTCAGCGTTGAACTGAACATGAAGGGAGGCATTTCGAACATGTTAAATAGTTTATTAATTATAACAATTTATGTTGTTGCGGAGTCACAACATCATAAATTTTCTTAAATTGCTGTAATAATTTTTTTTTCAATAAAAGTTAATAAATAAAAAGGGCGTTACTTTTGCCGCATCTTGTATATATATATATATATATATATATATATATATATATATATATATATATATATATATATATATGTGTGTGTGTGTGTGTAAAAATTCATATATAAAGTATATCCGTAAAGACAATATAAATAAAAAACAAAAGGAAAAACATTTATTTACCAACGCGTTTCGTCCTTTGAAGAATTTTATCCAAATTTACACATCTACCTTGATAAAGTTCCTCCGTGGACGAAATGCGTTGGCAAAGAAAAGTTCTCCTTTCCCTTTGTCTTCCGGATCTTGGGATTATTATTTTTATTTTTATTTTGGGTTGACACCGGATTTTTTTTCTTTAATTTCTTGTTCTCCCGAAATACTTTATTGTGTCATGTGGAATATTATTGTTGTTAAAATATTTAAATGAATTGTAGTTTAATTTTTAATTTGAATTTATGCCTAGATTAACATTTAAGATGAGTGTTGGAAATAAGAAATATAAATCCTAATTTAGAGAGATGTTAATGTTAAAAAAAAGTAAGTAAAGAAGGGATGTTAGAAAATCAAGGGAGATAACTCTATTTTTTTGGGAAATCAAAAGAATAATTAATAATATTACTAGTTTTAATATTAGTATTAGTAAACTAAAACTAATGATATCAATAATAATAACATAGTCCCTGATAAAATAAGATAAAGTACTAATAAAAATAATACATATCAATGAAAATAATTAATGTGAAATGAAGTAAGAGCCATATATTGAAACATATAAATATGTAAATAAATTTAAATATTTAAATGAATTCTAGTTTAATTTTGAATTTGATTCCAGCTTTATAAACTAACGATTTGGACAGACATTTACCGTTTAATGGGCTGGGTTTGATCTTTCTACAATTGCATTTATTAGTTGTGGGGATATTTTTGTTTTGAATGTTGTTGTAGTGCTTGTTTAGAATGGAACTATTGTGAAGAGCTATATACTGGTCGATATTTTTAGCACAGGTGTAGCTAACTTTGATCTTGTTTTTGTTGAAGATGTGCAATTAATATTACAACAGTTGACATTTTTCGACCAAACTGTGATTGGGCAATGGGCCCATGTTTCTGGGCTAATTTTTCAAGCTGAATCTGAAAATCAAGTCGATTTTGTCCCATTACAACACGTTTTCTCAGTACAGATAATTTCTATTTTGCTTAAAATAGGCCACAATGCTTAATTCACAGGGTTATGCCACGGCTTAAATATGTGAGTGACATAGTTGAAGTATTTCGTTTCATGTTGAAATGATTTATAATCCAAGAAAAAGTATCCAAATAACTTTCAAAATGAATTCTAAGCTATTTCAGTTCAGATAAGCTGACCTGAAAATACTCGATTTTTATGGGAGATGTCTCACTGGAAAATGATCTTGTATCCTCAATGTTCTTAGCTTGTTAAAATTTTGTGATTTGTATTTCTTCTCTACCTTTTATAGAAGTCATTCAAGAACAGCGATTTTAGGTTTTAAGCGTGAAAACGTCATATGATTTTATTATATCACTTGAATTTACTGAAGTCTGGCATTGTCATGCAGTCTATGTATAACATGCATAGGAACATCAATGGATGGGGGTTGTTAAGGTGTTAGGTGAGTGTATTTGAGACTAGCAAGATTAGAATTTTCTTTATAAGCGCTTAAAATAGCCTCCAAACACCAGATAGGTATAAACAACTAGGCACTTTGCAGATGGGATGTTAACAATATGGATGATTTCTGCTGGAGTATCGAAAGAGATCAACCTTTTCAAAAGCACCGTTGAGTTTCAAAGAAGAGAAGATTTATATCTTTGGATAGGCAGAAATGAATGTATTTTTAATTCCTTTGTATCTTCTTTGTTTTGATTTAAAAATTGATGACACATGTTTGCCTTAATTTAATTTTGTATGTATGAGATTATTCTCAAAACTTTTTCTGAAATGAAAATGCATTTTTAAGTTATTGGCATACTTTTTCTTTTATGTTAAGTTATTCTAACCTGAAAACTTTTAAGGTTCATCTTACTTGGCCATGGTATATCACTGTTAAATGCGTATTTTGGCATATTTTAAGAAAATAGAAATTATCATACTGAGAAAACGTGATGTGATGGAAAAAATGGATTTGATTTTCAGATTCAGCGTGAAAAAATGACACAGAAACATGTGCCGATTGCCCTACAACATTTTGGTAGAAAAAAATTTCGAACGATGTTATATATATTATATATATATATATATATATATATATATATATATATATATATATATATATATATAGCTCTGTTATTTAACATTGAGCACTGTTTTATCTTACACTATAGAGTATTTATATGTATTCATATACGGTTGCTCGCTCGTATACCTACTTATATTCACCCATTCGGTTATATATATATATATATATATATATATATATATATATATATATATATATATTATAACAAAAGAGAAAAAAAACAGTAAGATATATAATCCAGCGTTTTTATTAATATTTTTAGTTTTAGTTTTATTTTTACAAAACAGTGCTCAATGCAAATCTACAGAGCATAATTATAAATTTACTAATTTTAAAATATGGTTCCATCGCTACACAGGAATTACCAAGTTTCCCAAACAGAAACTAAAAACTTCAAATTCAATTATAGAATTAATTTAAAGTCTCTATTCCTGTTTCATTTTCAAGCCAATTTTGGAATAACTTATTTTGAAATTTACTGATTTTTATAAGCACATGATACAATAGTTGTCAGTGAAAAAGAATACCCTACCGCCCCTTGTTAAAATGATTGGATTTCCCCGTATCCTTAGAAACTAATATTATGAATGTATGTGCTTATGAAACTCAGTAAATTTCAAAATAAGTTATTCCAAAATTTCAAAATAAGTTATTCCAAAATTCAAATTAGTATATATATATATATATATATATATATATATATATATATATATATATATATATATATATATATATACAGTGAAACCTCGGTTCAAGAATTTAATTTGTTCCTGAAGGCCGTTCGTAACCCAAAACGTTCGTAAACCCAAACTATTTTTTCCAATAGGAATCAATATAGAGAAAAAATTCACTGTACAATAAAATTGGAAAAAAAAAAAAACACAACACACGAATGTATAAAACACGGCGGCCGACGCAGAAATTATTCGGTCCGGGTTAACTCGGTTCGGCAATGTTGTTCGAGAACCGAAATTTTGTTCGATAACCGAAGCATTTTCATCTCGAATTTTCTGTTTGAAAACCATTTTGTTCGACATGTGAGACGTTCGAGAACGGAGGTTGCCCTGTATATATGAGGTACATTCCAGACGTTTAGATATTTTTTTTAGTAGAGGCAGTTATAACTATTTGAGATTATTGTATTGTACTAATTTTAGTATATTATTACTATACATCCAATAAGCTGAGTTGCCATCTTTTGTTATCCCAGATTGAAGGAGACGGCTGTAATATCTCTTTGAACACACCGTACTAGTCACAGCTGACTAGTTTTAAGAATGCATTTGGAACGTGAAAACAATTTAGATGCACGCTATGCAATAAAGCTCTGTGTTAAACTGGGCGTAAACGCTACAGAAACCTATGAATTGAGCCGTATGAGACGAGCATCTGTTTCTCACCGGCATGAGAGATTCGAGGACGTCTATAGAAGACAATGTGGAGGGAAGAGGAAGACGTCAGAATATCAGAGCTGGTCGAGAAAATTAGCAAATGTCTGGACGAAGACCGTCTTGTGTCTATAAAGACAATAAGCATACAGTTTGGAGTTTTTGTGTGGCAAGTGTACACAGAATTATTTATGATAATCTGTCGATGCGCAAGGTAAGAGAAAATTTTGTTCCCAGGGTGTGCTCAGTGACGAACAGAAGGTAAGAAGCTTTGGTGACAGCAGGGAGATGGTTGATGAGCATTGAAACTGTCCCTCAACCTCCCTAAAGTCCAGACCTTTCTCCCTGTTACTTTTGCTTTTACCCCAAGTTGAAGGAGAACCTCAGTATCAGTCGTTTTAAAACCATTGAAAAGATGAAGGAGGAATTGACAAGGGTGTTGGATACCTTCAGGTTGGATGACATCCTTAGGGGCCTTCACGAAGTGTCGATAGCGCTTAAATAACTGCACTGATGTCAGGAGATCCCACTTTCAAGGAGATTAGACTATTGTACTTATTTGAAACTAGCTTAATAGTCACCATATCCGGGGGGGGGGGCATTTAACCTAGCTCCTGCGGAGGGCTCATAATTGGGCCTTCATCAAAATAGGTAGGCAGGAATAGATGCGATAGGCAACAATAAATTACAGAACAACTCCAAAATGATCACTGCATTTAAGTATTGCATTAATATTTAAGCTTACCTTTTTAAAAGTTCAACGATAATTCTTCTGCCGCCACTTAATTTAAAGACAACTTGATGTACGTAGGTCCTTATTTTCCGTACAAAAAATTATTTTTATTTCTTGGGCGACTTTCGTTGGATTTCGCAATTAATTTTGATTATTCGCAAATTAATAATTTATTTCCAAGTTATAAAAATTGTTATCGTACAAAAAAATTCGCCGCAAAAAATCGTCGAAAACAATCGCATTAATGAAAACATGGGATCCCGCCCGGGATGTTTTTAATTTACTCACAGAGTTCCAAAAATGGTATATGTTGGGCCACGACCTCTAGGAGTAAAGTTGAAATAATTTTGGTTAAAGATCAATGAAATTCATTTTAAAAAAATCTTTAATAATGAACATTCGTTTCTTTATGAAGAAATACTATACATGATTATTGTTGCCCAAATACATACAAAGACACACACATACGCACACACACACACATAGACAAGCATACGCACACACATGCACATACACACACAAGTAGATGTAATTAAATTAAGAAAAAGGAAAAACTCTATGTAAGACGTTTCGATCTTCAAAGGACAAAACGCGTTTCATAAATTGCCTACCATTACTCTAATATATAGAGTTTATATATGACATTTCTTTCATATATATATATATATATATATATATATGCGTGTGTGTGTGTGTGTTTAACATCAATAATAAGAATTCTCAAGCAACACATAAATTAATTACATCAAGCTCAGTACAAACATATCAAAGAATGAGAAAAAACACCGCCAGTCGCTAAAACCTCCTGACGATAGGACTGAACATTTACAAAAAGGGTTCGTCTATGAAACTCCGGATTTAAGGTACTGAATATAAAATCAATCAGTTAACTGACACATTTTATTTGTATTAATCATATATATATATATATATATATATATATATATTATAATTATTTTTTTAAAAAAATATGATTCCATCGCTACATAGGAATTACCATGTTTCAAAAACAGAAGCTAAAATCTTGCAATTCAATTATAGAAATTAAATTAAAGTACCAAGTTCTGTTTCATTCCAAAATTCGCTTGAAAAGAAAACAGAACAAAGAAAAAATTATAATCTAGGCTCTACTTGTGCATCGAGCACTATTTTAAAAAAATAAAAACAAAAATACTAAAGAACTCCGGATCATCACTCTAACGGTTCTTTCATATTTCAACAAAATATTTGCACGCATTTATATATATATATATATGCATATATATATATATATATATATATGTATATATATATATGTGTGTGTGTGTGTGTGTGTATGTATGATATATATACAGCTGTATGTATGTGTGTAAATATAGTAGTCCGATGAAAGAAATTCGAGAGATAAAAACTACAAAAATAATATTGATAACGCTGATAGATAGATAGATAGATAGATAGATAGATAGATAGATTTGGTCAGCATGTATCATTTCCTAATTGCTTCTGTCTAGAAAGCAATGGAAATTATTATTATTCTCTTGAAACCTTTATGACGTGGATATCGTTATTTTGAAACTAGCCTATTTTCCATTAAATTTCAGACAGATTCATTGCTCAGTTTCTGAAGGAAAATTTTCTAAATGTTTCAAGAACTTTCAAGAATTTCTAGAAGCTTTGGCAACATAGTTGACAGTATAAATACTGGGAACGTAAGCTCAGCAATTCACTTTACTTCTAAGTGCGGGAATGTCGTCATTGATAGATTCATTCGTCACAGATGACATCGAGAGCTAGTAAACATCCGGCAGACGCATTTTATTATGTCTGTGGTGAATTTATTAAGACAAGAGCGAAAAATTTCTCTGTGGTTTGGTTTGATTTGGTTTGGTTTGTTTTACAGCATATCAACCTCAATAGGTTATTTAAGGCCGACAAAATTTTCATTGTTGGTAATATTTTTTTCAAAATATCTATTTTAGTAATATTTTTCCTTCAAAAAATCTTTCTTGTAATATTTTTTCCTTCAAAAATCTATTTCTGGTAATAATTTTCCCTTCCCTAGTAATATTTGCTTTTCAAAAATGTATAGATGGTAATATTTTTTTAAATGTATTGCTGTTAATATTTTTTTTTTTTCAAAAATGTATATTTCTGGTATCAAAACCTATTTTTAAACTTTCATAGTGTTTTGACCCCAGTTTGGAGGTTAACTTTGCCCATAGCCGGGACCCTAACAGGTGCTACCACCCCGGGTCTGGGAACAGCAGCAATTAAGAGGTGGTTCCACGCTCCTCAAAACCTCCTGATCAGAGGCCTTGCTGTAGGAGGTAGTTTATCGTCATATACAGGACGGATTACTCTGTGGCAACATCTACTAAAATGTTCGAGGCCTAAAAGGCATATTTCGTCATACCTGTCGGGGATGAAGACAAACCCTCGGCACCTCATTTCACCTGCGAACTTTACTCAAGGACTCTAGAAGGTGAGATGGAAAGTTTTGTCTGTTTTGATTGTGGAATTTTTTTTATTGTAAAAGTTTTGGAATTTTTTTCTAATTTAAATATTTTTTTACTTTTATTTTTTAAAACCAGTGTTACTGAAAAATATCTATTAAATATGTTTCAACGATAATAAAAATATGGAATAGTAGGGATGTACAGTATTTAAGATTCCGTATTTTTTGTGGCATTTGCTGCATTAATTGGCCTCCAAAGTCAGAATTTAAAATATCCAGCCCACGGGTTTTAGAAATTTCAAAAATGTCATTTTATTGCGGGGGGGGGATTTTTCAATAACGCTGGGGGAAATGGAAATATATTTGTATTTTTATCCTCATATTTTTATTTTAACTCTTTTACAGGATGGTACAGAGGGGAAATTAGAACCATGAAATTCTCAATCCCATGGATGTGGAGTAAAACCAACTGACCACTCATGTATTTTTTCTTCTGTAAGTTGAACCTTTCCAAACGAAATCGATTACACCCTGTCCTTCCAAAGGGTCTAAAACTAACCGTATGGCGAAAGAAAGGAAACAAAGGCGGAGGTTTCAATTAATTTGCACAAGGATGTACATTAATAAAAACAAATACATATAAAAATAAAAATAAATATATCAAATAATATTTAATAATAAAAATCATCATGACTTTTTAATTTAAATATAAGTGTTATTGGAAAATATGCATTCCACCCCAAACAAGGCGGGAAACCACTAGCAGGCAACGGGTTACACGAGACATGAAGCTATTGGAGTAGAAGAGACGGCTACATTTAACAGTTTCGACAGTGACAGGGTGAGAACGAGATGCCAGCCTAGTTGAACGCTTAAATTCATGAAGTCTGGGAATCAGCGAAAGCAGCTCATCGGAGCAGTTACCATGAAAGTATTTGTAAAAAAGACAGAGGGAGGCGACGGTACATCTGTGAGAGAGCGACTGCAGACGAGATGCCAGATCAGGGCCAATTACATTGCATATCCGTCTTTGGATTTTATCAAAGATCTGAGACAATTAGAAGGGGCTCCAGACCATATATAGCAGCAAGGGCGAATGGTTGATTTGTAGATTTGAAGAATCGACCCCGGCGAGAAAAATTTCCTGGCGCGGCACAGGGAGCCAACTTTTCTTGCGGTGGACGAAGCTATTGACTCAATGTATTCGTTTTGTTTTTGAGGCATTAAAGTTAACCAGCCAATTCCTGTCCCAGTTCACAACCAATTGGAGTTCCTTTTTGAGACAAACGGCCAGGTTAGTTTTGTCAACGACACTATATTTGTTTTTGAGACAGGAGTAAATTGTAGTGTCATCCGCGTAGATGCCTACTTAGGAATCTATGACGTCAGGAAGATCGTTAATGAAGATAAGGAACAGAGTAGGGCCTAGGATGGAGCCTTGGGGAACACCTGCGTTCGTGGGATAGGAGCAGGAGGAGAATCCGTTGAGAACGACCTTCAATACACGGTTTGACAGGAATGATTATATTAAGTCAAACAATCGACCTGAAATTTCATAACCCTGAATCTTGCGAAGAAGGCCGGCATGCCAAACCTTATCAAACACTTTGGAGATATCTCGAGCCACGGCATGAGCTTCTCCGTTATTATGAAGAGCTTGGTAAACAATATCGGTGCTGGCCGAAAGCACATCAGCTGTAGAACGGGCAAAGCGGAAACCATATTGCTTGTCGGAGAGCAGATCATGTGATGTAAGGTGCTTAACCATTTCGGCGTTGATTAAAGCTTCAAAAACTTTGCCTAAGAGTGGTAGGAGACTGAGAAGACGGTAATTAGAAGGGTTAGAAGGGTCTCCAGAGTTCTTAAAGACAAGAACAACGGATGAGGACTTCCAACAGGGTGGAAAACAAGATTCATTGAGGCAGTAGTTATATAATTTGGAGAGGGCAGGGGGCAGTTCAAGCGCACATTTCTTCAGGACAATGGCTGGTATCCCGTCTCCAACACTGGCCTTGTGGGGATTTAATTTAGAGATGATGCCCAGAACTGATGACAGGGTTATGTGGAACTCACTCAATTGAGCCTCAGTTCTAAGGGGCGGGGGGAAATCGGGTGTGGGTACACCGGAAGAATCGAGCGTTGAATTGAATGAGAATTTCCGAGTAAAGCATTCAGCCTTGTCGGCAGAAGAAGTCAGAACCTCAAACTGGTAGAACAAAGAAGGTATAGAGGGTTTGCTATTGTTAAGTGCGCTTTTGCAGAGATGCCAATAATCCTTGGAGACGAATTTGCGAGATACAATACGTTCTTTCATTGGAGCAGCAAATAGGGACTTTGCTTCATTGAGGACACGCTTACACTCGTTACGGGCAGAGACAAAGAGACGTCTATTGCAATAATCGTGCATTAATGTTCACAGTATCATGGATGTTTTATAAACTAGACCACTGGCAAGAGCCATAAAAATACGGAATATTAGAGATGTACAGTATTTTTTTTCTTTCTTTTTATGTGCCATGTCATTTAAGGACGTAGGCGATCATGGCTCTCCACCCCCTTCTATCCCTTGCAGCTCTCAACAAATGACTTCCCTCTGCTATCTCCCCTAGAAAACGTTGTCATCCACCGGCTCATGCCTGCCGGGAATATCACGCGCTGCTTTCTCTTGTCTCGCTTTCCCTCTATTCGACCCGTGAGTATCAGATTCTCAAGGCCCTCTTTCCTCATTATGTGTCCCAGAAACTTCAGCTGCCTCTTCCTAATGTTAAGCATGAGCCTCCTCCTTGTCTGCATCCTCTCCAAGTCCTCACCGTTGCTCACACGCTCGGTTCACGAAATCTTCATCATCCTTCTGTAGAACCACATCTCCATCACCTCGAGTCTTTTCTTCATCTTTGAGGAAATCTTCCAATATTCGCTGCCGTAAAGAAGGACAGATGTCACAAAACAGCTCAGTATTCTTTTCTTTGTTACCAAAGAAATCCTCCTTTCTCGCAATATTCTGCCTGGCTTTTGGAACATGCCCTTGGTCATCCTAATACGTCTACGGATCTCAGTGTCGCAATTACCGTCCTCTGTCAAAACGCTTCCCAGATATTTAAACTTCCGCATCTGCTTGATCCTAGTGTTCTCGACAAGATTCCGTATTTTTGTGGCATTTCCTACATTAATTGGGGCCCAAAGTCTGAATTTTACACATCCAGTTCACGAATTTTAGAAATTTCAAAAACCAAAACTGTAAAGTTTTTGAATTTTTCAATAAGAGGGGGTGCAATATATTTTATCTTTATACTTATATATTTTACTTTGATCTTACTAAGCACTCAAGTAATTGCTTCTTCTGTAGGGTAGACCCTTCCAAAGTCGAGCGAGCAAAAATGCGCTTGCTATCATATATCCAGACCTCCTGTCATCCATCGCCCCACTACCACACTGCCCTGAGATCCCCGTACCCACTCCTCCGTCTTCAGGAAAGAACAGGAATTCAAAAGAGAATGAAGTCAGTGACCCAGATTACAGTGGCGCTGCTGAAGAGAGAAACCTATAGTAACCCATCCGAAAAGGCTTCAAAGACCTGATAAGAGATTTTGGTCTGACAAGAGCTTTTGACGTCAAGACTCAAACAGTAGAATTTGTTGTGCAAGTCACAGACCAGAGAAAACGTAACCAGTGTTTTTCAAATATTTTTTACCCGTCAAGATGGGCTTTGTTTCACCCACAATGTGACAGATCTAGTCGAGGCAATTGGCATCGCCTGTAACCCCAGCGAGTGACGCCTCTTCATCAACAGCTGATCCAGGAGCCTCAAAGCCGTACTGCTTTATAACGGGAACATGTATCAATCTAATCCCTTGGCTCACTCGATAGATGTCTTGAATGAGGAAAAGTACGGTTAGGAGATTATCGAAGATTTTCAAAATGGTGGTCTTCCTGATGGTTCTCCTTTACCAAGTTTCATTGTTATCTTTGCTTTTGGGACAACATGGAGACCACTGCAAACAACCACAGGTGAGACTGGTCACAGCAGATCGAGTTCAGTGTGAGGAGGAACAACGTCAAATGGGAGCTACTTTGAACCCCCGGAAAGTATTGTTTCCTCCACTGCACTTAAAATTGGGCCATATGAAACAACTCGTTACAGCTCTAGATAAATTGTCTACAGCGTTCAAGTACCTTCAAGACATTTTTCCTAAGTTGTCAGTGGCAAAAGTCAAAGCCGATGTCTTCGTTGAAAAACAAACAAAGGAGATCATAGAGTGAAAGGAATTCCCCAAGAAGCTCACTCGGACAGAGAAAGTAGCGTGGAACAGCTTTGTCGCAATGCTTGGCGGCTTCCTGGAGAATCACAAGGCCGAAACCTACGTGGAACCTATTGAGACCCTGGTGAAAACCTGCGGTAAAATCGTCTGTAGGATGTCCCCCAAAGTTCATATATTTGACGTTCATCTTGATAAATTCAAGGACGACATGTGAGCGTACTCAGAGTAGCAAGGCGGGCGCTTTCACTAGTATATATTGCTTTCAACGTCGCTACTAAGGATCGTATAACGAAAACATGATGGGAAACTATATTTAGGGTCGGGGGGTGATTCGTGGATGTAATTTACAGTATAAGTGTAAATCGCGAAAAACTATTCACTTCTAAATTTTTCTGGTCTCTCTTGCGTAATCCTAGAATAAATAAATGTTACTTTTGAGTCCCATGTCATTTTGCTACTTTGCGCGAACGAAAATGTTCACATTCGCCAGTATTCCCAATGGGAATAGGTCAGTTTCAAAAATATCATTACCCTAGCCACAAAAGCAAAGTTCGAAGGAAATATTACCCATTTTTCATTCTTTAGGAATAGGCTTTATCAAATGGGACGTAACAGTTGCTAGCCAAGGACAAAAATTGTGTTCCAGTGTTATTACACTGTGTAACACGATTTATAACACAACTAATAATATTTATTGTATATTAGTAGACCTTTAGACCAAATAGAAACATGCTGTTTCAAATCGTAATTTTCAGACACGCCTCAGTGCGGAGTTATCTCAATGAGAATCTACCAAGAAGATGGATCGGACGTACCAGTGATAATGATAATGTGCTGTTAAAATGGCCACCACGTTCACCTGGCCTGTGATTTTTTCTATGGGACTATGTGAAAGGAGAGGTCTATATCCCCAGCTTCCTAGAAGCCTACGGGAACTTAAGCAGAGGATCCCTGAGGCGTTGGAGAATGTTACGCTAGATATGCTACAGCGTGTTTGGCAGGAGCTGGACTACCGACTTGACGTGTGTCGTATCGCAATTGTACATTTGTGAAGCTTTGTGAAATCGGTTATAAAACCTACATCCTTTTCAATATCTTGTTCGAATTTTTATAAATAAATCTTTTATTGTTCAACATAAAACCTATTTAATTCCGTTTGCCTGGAATATCTAGTTACTCAGATATTCACATTTTAAATTATATCATTTTGAAGGACACCCTATATATATATATATATATATATATATATATATATATATATATAACTATGGCTACAAAACATTTCGCTGTCATTGCTTGGCTTGATAAAGTGGGAAGACGAAACGCGTCAGCAAGAACTAAGAATTTTTTCAAATTGTTATTTTAAAACCAATTTGTCTTATTTTCAGAATTATTTCTGGGAAATTTAACTATATTACCGACATGGAAAACAAAAGCAAACTCTTAGTAAAAAGGAAGTTACCAATATCAATATCCAGAAAGAAGCTTACGCAGGAGCGTCTCTTTAAAATTTTGGATTTGATGTAACTGTGGCTACAAAACATTTCACTTTCATTGCTTGCCTTGATAAAGTCGAAAGACAAAACGCGTCGGAAAGAAATAAGAATGTTTTCCAATTTTCATTTTAAATCAATATATATATTTTAAATATATATATATATATATATATATATATATATATATATATATATATATATATTGATGCATATATATATATATATATATATATATATATATATATATATATATATATATATATATATATATATATATATATATATATTATATATATATAATATATAGACAAGTTTTGTCTATTTATTTTAAATAATATAGAAAGTTTTTCCTTTCATATTGTCTGATAAAGTTTAATAACATTATCATTATCATTGAAAGACGAAAGAAAATCAACATATTGATACATATTTTTTAATCCTATCTAAGCTTTCGGCTTACATAAGCCATTATCAAAGATGGCAATTACATTTCAATATATTAAAAAATACGCGGACAAAACAATAATGATAGTCTGTTTTTGTTGCATGAAAGATTTCCTAGCAACGACAAACTCGTGTATACGAGAAGTGGAAGCGAAAATCGCACCGCAGCTCGTGACGTCACACATAACAACGCGAGAGTGAAAACGAAAAGTATTAAATATGGGAAGCCATTGGTATAAAACAATGGCTTCTATTATCAATTATAGGCATTTAAGAATATTTGTGGAAATTTCATAGTTTATTTTCTTCAGGTTAGGTTTCAACTGTATTATGTATATAGCTTCAAGAATTTTTAGTTTTTGTTTATTGTTTTCATGTTTAAGTATAGTTGTGTTTTCAACGAGGATTTTCCGGAATTGTGTATGCGGCCAAGCACGTTGTTTTAAATGCCTAAAAATGTTAGAGTTATCATTCAAATGTAAAGTCAAGCGTCGTGAAAACGAGTTTGTGGTTTATTTAATGAAACACGCATCAATGAAAAAAAGCTGCCTATATACACACAATATATATATATATCAATATCTGCTAACTCACTCATGTCTTCTCTCTCTCCCCCCTCACTTCCTCACTTCGTTAATTTACATATGTTTAATACGGCCCGTCAAAAATGTGTAAATTTTCTTTTCATTTTTTGTTTGGAAGTAAAGTCTGATGATCCGCAGTCCTTTTAAAAGGGCTGTGGTGAAATAATTTATTACATGGAACCTTAAAGTGGTCTGTTTTTATTTAAATTATCTGCTCTGGATTTACATTGAGCTCTCTGGATTATATCCTCCTTAGGATTACCCATACGGATTACCTAGTTTTTCATAAACTAAATATAGATAGATAGATAGATAGATAGATAGATATATTCCATCGTAAATTTATTTGCTGTAATATGATTTTTATTAGCACAACCTTTACCAAAATTTAACTGTTGTAATTTCAGTAATTGTAAATATCTAAGGATAATGAACACGGATTTGTTTGATAGTCTAATACAATACACCAATTCTCCAATCGCGCTGATAAGAAAATTGTTAGTTTGCATTCGCCATAAAGGTTTAAATAAAGTAAAAAGAACATTGCTGGCAGATTGAAAAATAAACAATAAAAAAGCAAATGTATTTTCCATTAATGATGCCAAAATACTTCAGTAACGATTCCTTTATTTGTTGTCCCAGAACACACTTTTGTAATCTTGTATAAAATAAACAGACCCTGTCTCTAGGCAAACTTAATCAATGCAAAAAATAAATTCTGGGGAAAAAATTGAACCTAGCTTGTTAGTTTCTTTACACGATCTCTGCAACAGCCGATCAATAAATACGTGGATTGACGGTATAAATTCTTGCCTAAGGATTTCTTAATGATTGTCTTCAATGCCTTGAAGATACTGTTGGTGTTTAATCAATAAAGCCCTCCTTAACGAGTTGCAATCATTTCGGGTTCAAACCTCTGAACACGCATGCGTAAATATTTGTTTGTGAGCCAGTTAATTTCTAAGTTGTTTCTCAAACAAATAAACGCATTCAAGGTTGGTTAAATTCTAATTTGCGAGCAGCGTAACGGCTATCGACAAGGAAAGTGGAATTGGCGTTTGGCATCTACTATGGAAGGCTTAAATCCATTTTCTTTTTCATCCAGCTATGGGTTAGATCGCTAAGTAAACTGAGCTCTCTGGAACAGAGATTTGTTTTAAAAAATACCATCCGGCTAAGAAATCGGCAACATTGATTGCAAATCCGTAAAAGTAATGGTAAATCACTCCCTTATTCATTCCTAGGAATTTTTTTTTTAATTTCATCCCAGGGCAATAATGACAAAGAGGCAAGTGGCTACTGTGAGTAAAAATGAAGGAAAAGACTATAAGGAACTGGAAACCCAATCCTAAACAAGAAACAATAGATAAACCTCTACTCTTGTTCAATAGACGGGGAAGAAGTGTGAAACGGGCGATAGATGAACTTATCTACTTTCAGTGTAGAAATAAATGGAAAAGAGAAAAATAAGTAAGGTGTGGTGTAAAGGATATCGGCTCGGAGTGAGAAATTGGAGAGCTGAGTTCGAATCCCAGTCGAGTCCCTTACATTCACTTACGCGTATATGCCCCTGGGAAAGATATGAATCCTTCTATTTTCCCCCATCTATGGGTTGAATAGTAGGACAGACTGGGTCCTTGGTTAGCAACCAGTCAACCGCAGAAATTTAATGGCAACCTACTATGGGAAAATCTTCTTCTTAATCAATGAATCGAAAGAGACATGATCGACCAAACATGTATCACGTATGGCACTTAACTGATAAATAATGACTTCATAATCTCTTAGGCTTAGAAGTTTATTTGTTTCCGGTTCAGGTTTTGGCTTCCGGTTTCTTCTAAAGTCTTCACGTTCTATTTCCCTCCCAATAACCCCTTGCGTCTTAGTAGCATATACTTTACAAATATTATTACTTCTTTTATTACATCATACTTATTATAAAACCCAGGTTGTGTGTGTGTCTGGACGTTTACATATTGGATCGGATTTCCTACATTTTTCAACTGATTTCAACAAAACTTCACAGGATTACGTAAAATTACCTTGCGGTGGTTCTGACAGCGCCAAAAATTGGAAAAACAATTGTTTTTGCACAAAATCAATATAAAAACACGATTAAGAGGCATCGCGAGAATGAAAGGGGGACAACTCATATTGAGTTATACTTATTATAAAAGCCAGGTTGTATGTGTGTGTGTGTGTGTGTGTGTGTGTGTGTGTGTGTGTGGTTGTGTGTGTGTTCGTTTTATATATGGGATTGGATTTTCTACATTTTTCAACCGATTTCAACAAAACTTCACTTCTTTTTTTTTTTGGCAGGTAGTGTTTCTTATTGTCTTGCACACTTTTTTCTTTATTTTTACATTCAGAATGCTTTAAAAAATTACATTTACAAGACAATTGTTTATAATAAAATTCTATTCAATCGGTAGACTCATAACGATTGAAAACAATGTTTTTGTTTGAGTTTGGGTTTGACCAATTCGTAAAAAAAAAAAAAAATTAAACTAATTAAGACATGCGTGTCCGTCAACCTTAAACAATAATCTTTGTCAATTTTATTTTTCAGTCTTTATGATGGTCGATACTTGATCTATCTCTTACTGTTACATACCCGGGCAACGCCGGTCTCTACTGCTAGTTTATTATATATATTATGATTATTATATTTAATTGAAGTTATATATGTATTGTTTATTATTAGTATTTCTGTCAACTTTTTCCACAGTTACTGGTTTTCTTCTTTATTAGTATTTTTTTTTTTTTGTGCAACTGACCTGAAGATCGTATGTCTTATTTTTATTTTCTATTTTTTTGCTTACCTAAAGTTATATTTATCAACTTTGCCTCTTTTACTTTCAATTATTTTTCACGAATTCATAGTTTAGATCAGTGTTTCTCAACAGAACTGTAGGGTTCCTCAAGAGATCGCTTGGGTTTCCGCGAGAAACAGTGATAAATAGGCCAATGTATTTTTGAGTAAATTTTGTTTAATTTCATATTCGTAATTTTACTATACACTTACGGCATATTGTTGGAAAATCCTTGGTTATTATAATAAAGGTTTTAACCGCGTATATTATTTATGATGATATAATAAATTTTATGCAGGGGTTCCTTGAGACATGAAAACTATTTCAAGGGTTCTACAAGGATAAACAAGTTGAAAAACTCCAGTTTAGATGTTAGTACTGCCAAAAGTTTAGTAAAAATTATTTTTTATTGCATGTTATAAATAACGTCTTCATAATCTCCAAGTCAGTTTAGGCTTGAAGGTTTGTTACTTGCTTCCTGTTTAGGATTGGGTTTCCGGTTCCGGCTAAAGTTTTCTCGTTCTCTTTTACTCCTATTGACTCCTTGCGTGAATTGACTGAAGAAAGTCAGGTTAATATTTTTTTATATTTATATGATAGTTTTTTAAAATATTTTTAAAATATTTTTTTTAATTTTTATGTTACGTAAAAGAAATATGTTAAAGAACACTTTTCCCTATATTATATTTAAAGTTCTTTATTTTCCGGGGACGACACCAGTATCCCGGTTATCAATCTATGATTCACACATATTCCAAGGAAAGGTCTCATAGTTAGCCATTATCATTAGTAGTATTAGTAGTAGTAGAACTACTTTTTGACGCACGACGGAATGCTAGAATTAGTCTTTGAACTTTCTTATTTTATTTACCAATTTTCTTTTAGGGACGTTATTTCGGTAAAACTTTTCTTTTTCACCTTTTTTCTACGAATATAGACAATAACACTTTTTTGCATATTTGGTTTCAGAATCTGCAACGGAAGTCTGATGCTTGATTTAGAAAATCAGAATATCGACTAACATTCGTCAGAAACCGAAGAACGACAGATGTCTGAAAGTAAAAAAGAAAAAAACTTTGCGCTTCGAGATATTCTGACAATATGTCTGTAACGGTGCAAGATTGAAAATAGAACTTTATCAGCTTTTTACTTTCTTAATTCCTTGTTCTTTAGTTGACATAATGAAGGGTTGCAGAAAAAGTTCTCGACCTGACCTATTTCCCAAGACCTAAGTGAACAAACGTCAGAGTTTTTTTTTCTATTTTTAATCCCTTCTTCCTTGAGCCAATAACTTTTATATATCCCCGCGTCCATTTGTTTCTTTTCGTTTTCTTTTTGTTTTCGTCCAGCGATTTAGGAAGAAGATATGTGTTTTGACGATTTTCATTGGTGTTTCTATTTTTATACTAGTTGAGATATTACTTTTTACATCTTGCCTAGGTTGTATTTGTTAACTGACTTTATTCTTGACTCATTTCAAAATCCTGTTTGAATATATATATATATATATATATATATATATATATATATATATATATATATATATATATATATATATATATATATATATATATATACATACATACATATATACATACATATATATATACATACATATATATATACATACATACATATATACATACATACATATATACATACATACATATATATATATATATATATATAGTAAAGGTAACAAATCCGTTGGTATATAATTCCTGTGAATCCTAGTAATATAATATAAAATATTGAAAGTGGTCCACAAAAAGAGCTCAATGTATTTATTATTACAGAGCAAATAATTAATAAGCAATAAAATCCCAAATCACCTCATATGGGGAATAGCCTATTTCGGCAGACGAAGATATCGGCCGTCTATCTTATCAACCACGGTGTGGACTGAGTTCGTGTAATATATTTTACGAAATAGACTAAGTCTAACAATTATTTTTTAATATATTTTCTGTTTCTATGCTATTTTTATAGTTACGAATATCTAAGCAAATACTCTGTTTATAATAAACAGCATTAACAACATTAACCGGCCTGAATGTCCGAGAAATCTTATAGAAAATATGTGTCCCATGTATAGTGATTTTCCAAGCGTAGTTTAAATGTGACACAAGGCCGAAAGTAGGGGACACCCAGTGAGGATCGAATTCACAACTCAGTCGTATATTGTTCTAGCGAGACAAGCTTGCTAACCATTACACTGCCAATTACATAATTTCTGAATTCCGCGTTCTTACGAATATAAGACTGCTCCATTTTAAATTGCTTTAAAATATCTTTAATATATATATATATAGCGATTTTCCAAACGTAGCTTAGATATGGCACAAGGCCGAAAGTATAGGACACCCAGTGAGGAAAGAACTTACTACTCAGTCGCAATCTTTCTAGCAAGACAAGCTTGCTAACCATTACACCACCTTGAGGTGCTTTATATATATAAATACTTTCATGGTAATTGTTCTGATGAGCTTTCCTCTCTGGTACCTAAACTTTATGAATTTAAGCACAATGCTAGATTGGTGGTTAGGTCCCATTATTTTACCGTTCAAATGGTTAAATGTAACTATATGTTCTATTTTTAAACTTTTTTCTCTCGCACTTCTCGCTTGCGAAACAAATTTCCGGCTTCTTGCTTTCCAGTCATCTTTGATCTTCAAAAATTTAAACGCAACGTCAATCTTCATCTTCTGTTTCATTGAATAATGTTCTTTTAATTGTTCTCTATCCTTAATAATGTTTTTTTTTCTCAGAGTCTTTTACTCTCAGTAAACCCATTCGTCTTAATGATTTTATCTTCTTGCTAGAGGGCGGAATGATTAAAAAAAATGTTTAGTTATCGTTCAATGTCCTTCATGTTATTTTATGAGTAAATGAAATTGCTTGTTGGTGCCAAATTGGGAAATATGGTTTCATGCCTTTCCCAGTGCGAATTGAATGCTAACTACCACAGTAGGGGTTTAAACTTGTTTGGTTGGTTCTGTTTTTCGTGTTAGTAGCCAACTCCACACCTCCACAGAAAATACATTTTAACCAAACTTTTTGATAAGATTTCAAATGATTTGTCAATTATTTTCGTTCTTCCACATTGTTCAACAAATTCTATAATATCGATTATGATTGTGTTTGATAAGAAAGAATCGGTAGAACCAACTCGAAAAAAAATAATTTCTTCATTCTGAGACGAGTCATTGTCATTCCAATAATTTTTCAGACCATTGATCTCGGCAAATTCTAGTTTTCTGTTGCAACAGTTTCGATCAGTCCATTAAAGGCCATCTTCACGTGTAAAAATCGTATCGGAAAGATGGCAGGAGATGTCCCGGCAACGCTCTTTGATTTCCGTAAAATATGGAAACCGGAAAAAATACCGTCAGTTATATAATAAAAGAATACATCGATGTTACGCAAAAGGAATACAAAAATTACTTTGTGTTATCTTTGAATAATTAAATGATGGATTAATAGCTAATCATTATTCGTTTTCAAAATCATCGTTACAGTTTAAAAATAAAATATCAGCACTAGAGTCAAGGCAAAATGTATAGCGAACAATGGATAACACTTAAGATTTGTATCAAAGATTTTGCTTTTGTTTTTTTAGAAAACTCGATGTGATTGGGCGCCTAACAGTATTCATATATGATATTTTGATAATAGTAATAATAAAAGCCAGAGACACTTTGGCTGTAACCGTCGTGCAATACAGTTGCAACATCCTTAAAGGGACCATAGCTGGCATTAAGCGAAGGGATGTCAAAACGAGGAAGCTTCTCACTTGCCACCGTGTACATCGTTTTAAGGACGATATTGATTGTCTGTATGTGTTCAGATCCAATAGAGGTAGAGTTTTAGTTCGACTAGTACTGTCTAAAAAACACAACAGTCGGTCTTCAAAAGATACCTGGAAAATACAGAAGACTGGATGCTGGTCTATGTGAAAAGAACACGAAAGAAATGAGAAACTTTATTCAGTAATAAAGGGAGCCAACAAATTCAAAAGAGAAGTTCAAGTCGGTGAAGAAATGTAAATAAACCATAATACACCTACTTCGGCGGCAAAGATCTTAAAAAGGAAACTAATGCAATGTCCCAAATGCAGAAACAATGGCATGATAAGCCTCTTCGTGGTCAATACTCTATCTGTACCAAACAAGCTGATGTAGACAAACCCTCGTATCCATTAGTGGTTACGTAGGATTAAAAACTGAAATTGAACGGTTTATTCCTGCTGCATGCGACCAATGCTTGAGAACTTGAAATTACCAAGTACACATACTGAAAAATTGAAATGCAGATTCTGTGATCAATATCCAGAAACAATTGACCATCTTGTATCAGGTTGCACGGTGTTAGCATCCACTGAATATAAAACCCGGCATGATAGAGTGGACCAATATCTGTACTGGAAAATATGCAACTTTTACGGGAAGGAAACAGCAAGTAACTGGTATGAAGATCACCCAGAACCGCTTACAGAGAGATAGGAACTGTAACAATTTCAGGTGACTTGAAAATACACAGAGACAGAAAAATCAAAGCTAGTCACGAAGACACCGTGATAAAAGAGCACAAAAAGAGAATGTGCTTTCTTACTGACTTGCATATTGTGATGTATATCTCTAGATCTTAAAAAAAACAAACTATCGAAATACATGGATTTTGAAGTGTAAATCTTGAAAATGAGGCACGTCAGGACATCAATAATTCCAGTTGTAGTTAGAGCACTCGGATTGATGAGAAAAGGTTCTGATAGACTCATTGAACAGATACCTGGTAGCCCATGCCTTAAAGAAATACAAAAAATTGTACTCACAAGTACAGCTCACACATTACGAAGGGCTTTATCTATGTAAAATGTGTGTGATCCAAGTGTTTGGGTGGTTCTTTTTACAAAAATTATCAGTGGAAAATGTCACGAAGCCATTTCTGACCTTAGGTCTCTGTTTGGCACCCGGAAGAAAATGTGTATACAGCCGAAATCAAAGGAAATAATAATAATAATAATAATAATAATAATAATAATAATCATTTTTGCAGACAAGGCAAATTTTTGGTCAGTCTTCCTTAGGAATAAGAATAATTTATTAATATTTTAATGCTGTTATTATATGTACATGTAGTTCTATTTAACAGATAAAAGCCAGACATATATATGGCCTTCTGGTTTTCCTTTCATTTAATCGCTTATGTCTAGAGTTAAGATTTGTTTGATATTTTAATGAAGAATTATTTCCCCATTGAGGTTTTGTATATAATATTAATGTCAGTGTGCGTTTCCATTTCGACGTAATATATTTTAAGCCGTTTCAGGGCGAAGACATTTCTCACTAGATATCGTGTCAAGTGGTTCAAAATTGTAAACAAACGCACACACACGCTTGCGCATGCGCTAACTCGTGTACTTTTGTTTCTTTAAACACTCATTAGCAACCTTGACATATTTGACGATATTAGAATAATCCAGACCCTATACTGGCAGATAACTGCCTGCATACGGATATAAAATGAATTCAGCAGATAATAAAAAATAGAAAAGTTTGTAAGACAGAGATGTATCTTCTCACCGGACTTTTTCTAACTATACAGCGAGACGATTCTGAGAGGATTAGAATTCCTAGCAGCATTCATCACTGATGGCCACAATCTTAAGAATATCAAATATGCAGATGATACAATGTTGATACGAAAATAAAATGACAAAAACGCCTACAGAAGGTAGTGAAGGAAAACAAGAAGAAAGGACTGAACATCAACTGAAAGAAGACGAAATGCGTGGTTGTTAGCAAAAAAGAACAGCCCAACATGTAAATTACAAATTGGAGATGCCAAAATCAAACAAGTACAATTTAAATATCTAGGAAGTGTTCTGGGGGTAGAAAGTGCGACACTGAAATCCGAAGACAAGCAGAATATTAAGAGACAGGAAAACCTCGTTACAAACAAAGAAGTACGTGATATCATTGCTCCTGTATGGCAGTGAATGCTGAACATTCTCCTCAAAGATGAAGAAGAGACCTGAAGCAACAGAAATGTGGTTCTACAGAAGAATACTGAGGATACTACGGAATGAATATGTGAACAACGACGAAATTTTAGAGAAAATGGAAACTAAACATCAAGAACAGACAGCTGAAATTTGTAGAACACACAACGAGGAAAGAGCGACTTGGAAAATTTGATACTCGTAGGACAAATTGAAGTCAAGATGAACAGAGGAAAACAACGCATAACCTACCTAGTGAACTTAAGTAAATGGATGGCGGAACAAAGTTTAGGAGAAATCACAAAAAGACAAAATTTATTAAGCGCTACAAAGGACAGGAAATATGGAGTGCCATTATCGCCTACGTCCTGGGAATGGGGACACGGCACATAAAGAAGAAATGTTTTTAAAATCCATTATTAAACAAAAACAAGTCTACGAAATCATTTTATTATTTTTATGAACATCACTTAACAAATATTTCAGAAAAGAAAATGTCGATTTTAAAAATGAAAATAAAAATAAAATACTGTATATTATTAAAATGAAAATATGCTATTAAAATATATTATTAAGATTAAAATATGCTATTAAAATTAAAATGACGTCATTGCTTACTGCAACTTAAATTTTATGGATTAGTGAAGTAACCAAAATACATTTATCATTCGATTTACGCATCCAACAGGAACCAAAAATTCCCGCGTAAAACAAAATTGAGTTAAATGAATAATATACAATCTTGTAAAATACGTTCTGGAGTCGCATAACCCATGGAAAATGAGATACGTAATCCATACAATTGCTGGTCACCAATATCGGAAACAAAGAGCTAAACGGAGAGTTTATTGAATGGATAATAATAGACAAAGGAGTAAAATAAAAATGCGATTTCTCACCGGATTTCTTTCATCTAAACAGCGAGACGATCGCAGGCGAACTAGGAGTCCTACCAGGATTTGTTAAGACATTATAGTAAGAAGAGCATGAGACGGATTTCTTTCATCTAAACAGCGAGACGATCGCAGGCGAACTAGGAGTCCTACCAGGATTTGTTAAGACATTATAGTAAGAAGAGCATGAGACGGATTTCTTTCATCTAAACAGCGAGACGATCGCAGGCGAACTAGGAATCCTACCAGGATTTGTTAAGACATTATAGTAAGAAGAGCATGAGACGGATTTATTTAATCTAAACAGCGAGACGATCGCAGGCGAACTAGGAGTCCTACCAGGATTTGTTAAGACATTATAGTAAGAAGAGCATGAGACGGATTTATTTAATCTAAACAGCGAGACGATCGCAGGCGAACTAGGAATCCTACCAGGATTTGTTAAGACATTATAGTAAGAAGAGCATGAGACGGATTTATTTAATCTAAACAGCGAGACGATCTAAAGGCGAACTAGGAATCCTACCAGGATTTGTTAAGACATTATAGTAAGAAGAGCATGAGACGGATTTCTTTCATCTAAACAGCGAGACGATCGCAGGCGAACTAGGAATCCTACCAGGATTTGTTAAGACATTATAGTAAGAAGAGCATGAGACGGATTTCTTTCATCTAAACAGCGAGACGATCGCAGGCGAACTAGGAGTCCTACCAGGATTTGTTAAGACATTATAGTAAGAAGAGCATGAGACGGATTTATTTAATCTAAACAGCGGGACGATCGCAGGCGAACTAGGAGTCCTACCAGGATTTGTTAAGACATTATAGTAAGAAGAGCATGAGAGAAGAGCATGAGACGGAATCCTACCTTTAAGACATTATAGTAAACAGCGAGACGATTTATTTAATAAACGCGAGAGGCGAACTAGGAATCCTACCAGGATTTGTTAAGACATTATAGTAAGAAGAGCATGAGACGGATTTATTTAATCTAAACAGCGAGACGATCGCAGGCGAACTAGGAATCCTACCAGGATTTGTTAAGACATTATAGTAAGAAGAGCATGAGACGGATTTCTTTCATCTAAACAGCGAGACGATCGAACAGGCGAACTAGGAGTCCTACCAGGATTTGTTAAGACATTATAGTAAGAAGAGCATGAGACGGATTTCTTTCATCTAAACAGCGAGACGATCGCAGGCGAACTAGGAGTCCTACCAGGATTTGTTAAGACATTATAGTAAGAAGAGCATGAGACGGATTTATTTAATCTAAACAGCGAGACGATCGCAGGCGAACTAGGAGTCCTACCAGGATTTGTTAAGACATTATAAACAGCGAAGAAGAGCATGAGACGGATTTATTTAATCTAAACAGCAGAGACGATCGCAGGCGAACTAGGAATCCTACCAGGATTTGTTAAGACATTATAGTAAGAAGAGCATGAGACGGATTTATTTAATCTAAACAGCGAGACGATCGCAGGCGAGTCCTACCAGATTTGTTAAGACATTATAGTAAGAAGAGCATGAGACGGATTTATTTAATCTAAACAGCGAGACGATAGGCGAACTAGGAGTCCTACCAGGATTTGTTAATACATTATAGTAAGAAGAGCATGAGACGGATTTATTTAATCTAAACAGCGAGACGATCGCAGGCGAACTAGGAGTCCTACCAGGATTTGTTAAGACATTATAGTAAGAAGAGCATGAGACGGATTTATTTCATCTAAACAGCGAGACGATCGCAGGCGAACTAGGAATCCTACCAGGATTTGTTAAGACATTATAGTAAGAAGAGCATGAGACGGATTTATTTAATCTAAACAGCGAGACGATCGAGACGATCAGGAGGAACGAACTAAACAGCGAGACGATCGCAGGCGACTAGGTCCTACCAGGATTTGTTAAGACATTATAGTAAGAAGAGCATGAGACGGATTTATTTAATCTAAACAGCGAGACGATCGCAGGCGAACTAGGAGTCCTACCAGGATTTGTTAAGACATTATAGTAAGAAGAGCATGAGACGGATTTATTTAATCTAAAACAGCGAGACGAACGAAGGCGAACTTTCAGAGTCCTACCAGGAATCCTACCAGGATTTTTGACATTATAGTAAGACATTTATTTAATCTAAATAGGAAGAAGGCGAATGAGACGGATTTGTTAAGACATTATTTCACGGATTTATTTAAATCTAAACAGCGAGACGATCGAAGGCGAACTAGGAATCCTACCAGGATTTGTTAAGACATTATAGTAAGAAGAGCATGAGACGGATTTATTTAATCTAAACAGCGAGACGATCGAAGGCGAACTAGGAATCCTACCAGGATTTGTTAAGACATTATAGTAAGAAGAGCATGAGACGGAGATCTAAACAGCGAGACGATCGCGGGCGGATTTATTTAAGACATTATAGTAAAAGAGCATGAGACGATCTAAAGGCGATCGATCGAAGGCGAACTAGGAATCCTACCAGGATTTGTTAAGACATTATAGTAAGAAGAGCATGAGACGGATTTATTTAATCTAAACAGCGAGACGATCGCAGGCGAACTAGGAATCCTACCAGGATTTGTTAAGACCATGAGACGGATTTATTTAATTAAACAGCGAGAAGACATTAGGAATCCTACCAGGATTTGTTAAGTAAGAAGAGCATGAGACGGATTTATTTTAATCTAAACAGCGAGACGATCGCAGGCGAACTAGGAATCCTACCAGGATTTGTTAAGACATTATAGTAGCATGAGACGGATTTATTTAATCTAAACAGCGAGACGATGAGGACGTTAAGACATTATAGTAAGAAGAGCATGAGACGGATTTATTTAATCTAAACAGCGAGACGATCGCAGGCGAACTAGGAATCCTACCAGGATTTGGACATTATAGTAAGAAGAGCATGAGACGATTTATTTAATCTAAACAGCAGAGAGACGATCGCAGGCGAACTAGGAATCCTACCAGGATTTGTTAAGACATTATAGTAAGAAGAGCATGAGACGGATTTCTTTTAGGAATCCTACCAGGATTTGTTAAGACATTATAGTAAGAAGAGCATGAGACGGATTTCTTTAATCTAAACAGCGAGACGATCGCAGGCGAACTAGAATCCTACCAGGATTTGTTAAGACATTATAGTAAGAAGAGCATGAGACGGATTTATTTAATCTAAACAGCGAGACGATCGAAGGCGAACTAGGAATCCTACCAGGATTTGTTAAGACATTTAGTAAGAAAGCATGAAGAGCATGAGACGGAATTCAGGATTTATTTAAGACATTATCTAAACAGCGAGACGATCTAAACAGCGAGACGCAGGCGAACTAGGAATCCTACCAGGATTTGTTAAGACATTATAGTAAGAAGAGCATGAGACGGATTTATTTAATCTAAACAGCGAGACGATCGAATGAGGCGAACTAGGAATCCTACCAGGATTTGTTAAGACATTATAGTAAGAAGAGCATGAGACGGATTTATTTAATCTAAACAGCGAGACGATCGCAGGCGAACTAGGAATCCTACCAGGATTTGTTAAGACATTATAGTAAGAAGAGCATGAGACGGATTTATTTAATCTAAACAGCGAGACGATCGCAGGCGAACTAGGAATCCTACCAGGATTTGTTAAGACATTATAGTAAGAAGAGCATGAGACGGATTTATTTAATCTAAACAGCGAGACGATCGAAGGAACGAATCGCTCAAAACGAGACTAGAATCCCAGGATTTGTTAAGACATTATAGTAAGAAGAGCATGAGACGGATTTATTTAATCTAAACAGCGAGACGATCGAAGGCGAACTAGGAATCCTACCAGGATTTGTTAAGACATTATAGTAAGAAGAGCATGAGACGGATTTATTTAATCTAAACAAAGCGAGACGATCGAATATAGTAAGAAGGCGAACTAGCGGAATCCTACCAGGATTTGTTAAGACATTATAGTAAGAAGAGCATGAGACGGATTTATTTAATCTAAACAGCGAGACGATCGCAGGCGAACTAGGAATCCTACCAGGATTTGTTAAGACATTATAGTAAGAAGAGCATGAGACGGATTTATTTAATCTAAAAGGCGAGACGATAGACGGATTTCTTTCATCTAAAAGAGCATGAGACGGACATTTATTTAACTAGCGAGAATCGAAGGCGAACTACCAGGATTTGTTAAGACATTATAGTAAGAAGAGCATGAGACGGATTTATTTAATCTAAACAGCGAGACGATCGCAGGCGAACTAGGAATCCTACCAGGATTTGTTAAGACATTATAGTAAGAAGAGCATGAGACGGATTTATTTAATCTAAACAGCGAGACGAACGAAGGCGAACTAGGGTACATGAATTTGTTAAACAGGATTTAGGAAGAAGAGCATTACCAGGATTTGTTAAGAAGAAGCATGAGACGGATTTATTTAATCTAAACAGCGAGACGATCGAAGGCGAACTAGGAGTCCTACCAGGATTTGTTAAGACATTATAGTAAGAAGAGCATGAGACGGATTTCTTTCATCTAAACAGCGAGACGATCGAACGGCGAACTAGGAATCCCTACCAGGATTTGTTAAGACATTATAGTAAGAAGAGCATGAGACGGATTTATTTAATCTAAACAGCGAGACGATCGAAGGCGAACATTATAGTAAAGAAGGCATGAGACGGAATCCTACCAGGATTTGTTAAGACATTATAGTAAGAAGAGCATGAGACGGATTTATTTAATCTAAACAGCGAGACGATCGCAGGCGAACTAGGAATCTACCAGGATTTGTTAAGACATTATAGTAAGAAGAGCATGAGACGGATTTATTTAATCTAAACAGCGAGACGATCGAAGGCGAACTAGGAATCCTACCAGGATTTGTTAAGACATTATAGTAAGAAGAGCATGAGACGGATTTATTTAATCTAAACAGCGAGACGATCGAAGGCGAACTAGGAATCCTACCAGGATTTGTTAAGACATTATAGTAAGAAGAGCATGAGACGGATTTATTTAATCTAAACAGCGAGACGATCGCAGGCGAACTAGGAATCCTACCAGGATTTGTTAAGACATTATAGTAAGAAGAGCATGAGACGGATTTATTTAATCTAAAACAGCGAGACGATCGCAGGCGAACTAGGAATCCTACCAGGATTTGTTAAGACATTATAGTAAGAAGAGCATGAGACGGATTTATTTAATCTAAACAGCGAGACGATCGCAGGCGAACTAGAGTCCTACCAGGATTTGTTAAGACATTATAGTAAGAAGAGCATGAGACGGATTTCTTTTAATCTAAACAGCGAGACGATCGAAGGCGAACTAGGAATCCTACCAGGATTTGTTAAGACATTATAGTAAGAAGAGCATGAGACGGATTTATTTAATCTAAACAGCGAGACTATCGAAGGCGAACTAGGAATCCTACCAGGATTTGTTAAGACATTATAGTAAAGAAGAGCATGAGACGGATTTATTTAATCTAAACAGCGAGACGATCGAAGGCGAACTAGGAATCCTACCAGGATTTGTTAAGACATTATAGTAAGAAGAGCATGAGACGGATTTATTTAATCTAAACAGCGAGACGATCGAAGGCGAACTAGGAATCCTACCAGGATTTGTTAAGACATTATAGTAAGAAGAGCATGAGACGGATTTATTTACATCTAAACAGCGCATGAGACGATCGAAGGCGAACTAGGAATCCTACCAGGATTTGTTAAGACATTATAGTAAGAAGAGCATGAGACGGATTTATTTAATCTAAACAGCGAGACGATCGAAGGCGAACTAGGAATCCTACCAGGATTTGTTAAGACATTATAGTAAGAAGAGCATGAGACGGATTTATTTAATCTAAACAGCGAGACGATCGCAGGCGAACTAGGAATCCTACCAGGATTTGTTAAGACATTATAGTAAGAAGAGCATGAGACGGATTTATTTAATCTAAACAGCGAGACGATCGCAGGCGAACTAGAATCCCTACCAGGATTTGTTAAGACATTATAGTAAGAAGAGCATGAGACGGATTTATTTCATCTAAACAGCGAGACGATCGCAGGCGAACTAGGAATCCTACCAGGATTTGTTAAGACATTATAGTAAGAAGAGCATGAGACGGATTTATTTCATCTAAACAGCGAGACGATTAAAGAAACATGAGACGGATTTATTTAATCTAAAGGCGAACTAGGAATCCTACCAGGATTTGTTAAGACATTATAGTAAGAAGAGCATGAGACGGATTTATTTAATCTAAACAGCGAGACGATCGAAGGCGAACTAGAATCCTACCAGGATTTGTTAAGACATTATAGTAAGAAGAGCATGAGACGGATTTATTTAATCTAAACAGCGAGACGATCGAAAAGGCGAACTAGGAAACAGGATTTGTTAAGACATTATAGTAAGAAGGCATGAGACGGATTTATTTAACTAAAAGGAATCGCAGGCGAACCAGGATTTGTTAAGACATTATAGTAAGAAGAGCATGAGACGGATTTATTTAATCTAAACAGCGAGACGATCGAAGGCGAACTAGGAATCCTACCAGGATTTGTTAAGACATTATAGTAAGAAGAGCATGAGACGGATTTATTTAATCTAAACAGCGAGACGATCGAAGGCGAACTAGGAATCCTACCAGGATTTGTTAAGACATTATAGTAAGAAGAGCATGAGACGGATTTATTTAATCTAAAACAGCGAGACGATCGCAGGCGAACTAGGAATCCTACCAGGATTTGTTAAGACATTATAGTAAGAAGAGCATGAGACTAGGGATTTTTATTTAATCTAAACAGCGAGACGATCGAAGGCGAACTAGGAATCCTACCAGGATTTGTTAAGACATTATAGTAAGAAGAGCATGAGACGGATTTATTTAATCTAAACAGCGAGACGATCGAAGGCGAACTAGGAATCCTACCAGGATTTGTTAAGACATTATAGTAAGAAGAGCATGAGACGGATTTATTTAATCTAAACAGCGAGACGATCGAAGGCGAACTAGGAATCCTACCAGGATTTGTTAAGACATTATAGTAAGAAGAGCATGAGACGGATTTATTTAATCTAAACAGCGAGACGATCGAAGGCGAACTAGGAATCCTACCAGGATTTGTTAAGACATTATAGTAAGAAGAGCATGAGACGGATTTATTTAATCTAAACAGCGAGACGATCGCAGGCGAACTAGGAATCCTACCAGGATTTGTTAAGACATTATAGTAAGAAGAGCATGAGACGGATTTATTTAATCTAAACAGCGAGACGATCGCAGGCGAACTAGGAGTCCTACCAGGTTTTTGTTAAGACATTATAGTAAGAAGAGCATGAGACGGAACTGGAATTTATTTAATCTAAACAGCGAGACGATCGAAGGCGAACTAGGAATCCTACCAGGATTTGTTAAGACATTATAGTAAGAAGAGCATGAGACGGATTTATTTAATAAGACGGATTTAAACAGCGAGACGATCGAAGGCGAACTAGGAATCTACCAGGATTTGTTAAGACATTATAGTAAGAAGAGCATGAGACGGATTTATTTAATCTAAACAGCGAGACGATCGCAGGCGAACTAGGAATCCTACCAGGATTTGTTAAGACATTATAGTAAGAAGAGCATGAGACGGATTTATTTAATCTAAACAGCGAGACGATCGCAGGCGAACTAGGAATCCTACCAGGATTTGTTAAGACATTATAGTAAGAAGAGCATGAGACGGATTTATTTAATCTAAACAGCGAGACGATCGCAGGCGAACTAGGAGTCCTACCAGGATTTGTTAAGACATTATAGTAAGAAGAGCATGAGACGGATTTATTTAATCTAAACAGCGAGACGATCGCAGGCGAACTAGGAATCCTACCAGGATTTGTTAAGACATTATATAAAGAAGAGCATGAGACGGATTTATTTTTCATCTAAACAGCGAGACGATCGCAGGCGAACTAGGAATCCTACCAGGATTTGTTAAGACATTATAGTAAGAAGAGCATGAGACGGATTTATTTAATCTAAACAGCGAGACGATCGAAGGCGAACTAGGAATCCTACCAGGATTTGTTAAGACATTATAGTAAGAAGAGCATGAGACGGATTTATTTAATCTAAAACAGCGAGACGATCGCAGGCGAACTAGGAATCCTACCAGGATTTGTTAAGACATTATAGTAAAAAGAGCATGAGACGGATTTCTTTCATCTAAACAGCGAGACGATCGAAGGCGAACTAGGAATCCTACCAGGATTTGTTAAGACATTATAGTAAGATGAGCATGAGACGGATTTATTTAATCTAAACAGCGAGACGATCGAAGACGAACTAGGAATCCTACCAGGATTTGTTAAGACATTATAGTAAGAAGAGCATGAGACGGATTTATTTAATCTAAAACAGCGAGACGATCTAAACAGGCGAACTAGGAATCCTACCAGGATTTGTTAAGACATTATAGTAAGAAGAGCATGAGACGGATTTATTTAATCTAAACAGCGAGACGATCGCAGGCGAACTAGGAATCCTACCAGGATTTGTTAAGACATTATAGTAAGAAGAGCATGAGACGGATTTATTTAATCTAAACAGCGAGACGATCGCAGGCGAACTAGGAATCCTACCAGGATTTGTTAAGACATTATAGTAAGAAGAGCATGAGACGGATTTTTTCATCTAAACAGCGAGACGATCGAATCTAAACTAGGAATCTACCAGGATTTTGTTAAGACATTATAGTAAAAAGAGCTAAACAGCAGAGACGATCATGAAGGCGAACAAAGAATCCTACCAGGATTTGTTAAGACATTATAGTAAGATGAGCATGAGACGGATTTTTTAATCTAAAACAGCGAGACGATCGAAGGCGAACTAGGATCCTACCAGGATTTGTTAAGACATTATAGTAAGAAGAGCATGAGACGGATTTATTTAATCTAAACAGCGAGACGATCGAAGGCGAAACTAGAATCCTACCAGGATTTGTTAAGACATTATAGTAAGAAGAGCATGAGACGGATTTATTTAATCTAAACAGCGAGACGATCGAAGGCGAACTAGGAATCCTACCAGGATTTGTTAAGACATTATAGTAAGAAGAGCATGAGACGGATTTATTTAATCTAAACAGCGAGACGATTGCAGGCGAACGAACTAGGAATCCTACCAGGATTTGTTAAGACATTATAGTAAGAAGAGCATGAGACGGATTTATTTTTAAACAGCGAGACGATCGCAGGCGAAATCAGGATTTGTTAAACAGCATGAGACGATTTATTTAATCTAAACAGCGAGACGATCGAACGAAGGAATCCTACCAGGATTTGTTAAGACATTATAGTAAGAAGAGCATGAGACGGATTTATTTAATCTAAACAGCGAGACGATCGCAGGCGAACTAAAGGAATCCTACCAGGATTTGTTAAGACATTATAGTAAGAAGAGCATGAGACGGATTTATTTAATCTAAACAGCGAGACGATCGCAGGCGAACTAGGAATCCTACCAGGATTTGTTAAGACATTATAGTAAGAAGAGCATGAGACGGATTTATTTAATCTAAACAGCTACCAGGAGACGAGATGGATTTGTTAACATTATAGTAAAAGGTGGACGGAGGCGAACTAGGAATCCTACCAGGATTTGTTAAGACATTATAGTAAGAAGAGCATGAGACGGATTTATTTAATCTAAACAGCGAGACGATCGCAGGCGAACTAGGAGTCCTACCAGGATTTGTTAAGACATTATAGTAAGAAGAGCATGAGACGGATTTATTTAATCTAAACAGCGAGACGATCGAAGGCGAACTAGGAATCCTACCAGGATTTGTTAAAGACATTATAGTAAGAAGAGCATGAGACGGATTTATTTAATCTAAACAGCGAGACGATCGCAGGCGAACTAGGAATCCTACCAGGATTTGTTAAGACATTATAGTAAGAAGAGCATGAGACGGTTTATTTAATCTAAACAGCGAGACGATCGAAGGCGAACTAGGAATCCTACCAGGATTTGTTAAGACATTATAGTAAGAAGAGCATGAGACGGATTTATTTAATCTAAACAGCGAGACGATCGCAGGCGAACCATTATAGGAATTTCCTACCAGATTTGTTAAAGACATTATATTTTTAAAACATTAAGAAGAGCATGAGACGGATTTATTTAATCTAAACAGCGAGAGACGATCGCAGGCGAACTAGGAATCCTACCAGGATTTGTTAAGACATTATAGTAAGAAGAGCATGAGACGGATTTATTTAATCTAAACAGCGAGACGATCGCAGGCGAACTAGGAATCCTACCAGGATTTGTTAAGACATTATAGTAAGAAGAGCATGAGACGGATTTATTTAATCTAAACAGCGAGACGATCGAAGGCGAACTAGGAATCCTACCAGGATTTGTTAAGACATTATAGTAAGAAGAGCATGAGACGGATTTATTTAATCTAAACAGCGAGACGATCGAAGGCGAACTAGGAGTCCTACCAGGATTTGTTAAGACATTATAGTAAGAAGAGCAGTTCTTTCATGAGACGGATTTATTTAATCTAAACAGCGAGACGATCGCAGGCGAACTAGGAATCCTACCAGGATTTGTTAAGACATTATAGTAAGAAGAGCATGAGACGGATTTATTTAATCTAAACAGCGAGACGATCGCAGGCGAACTAGGAATCCTACCAGGATTTGTTAAGACATTATAGTAAGAAGAGCATGAGACGGATTTATTTAATCTAAACAGCGAGACGATCGCAGGCGAACTAGGAGTCCTACCAGGATTTGTTAAGACATTATAGTAAGAAGAGCATGAGACGGATTTCTTTCATCTAAACAGCGAGACGATCGCAGGCGAACTAGGAATCCTACCAGGATTTGTTAAGACATTATAGTAAGAAGAGCATGAGACGGATTTATTTAATCTAAACAGCGAGACGATCGCAGGCGAACTAGGAATCCCAGGATTTGTTAAGACCAGGATTTTTAAAACAGAAGGAGACGAAGACATTATAGTAAGAAGAAGCATGAGACGGAATTTAATCTAAACAGCGAGACGATCGCAGGCGAACTAGGAATCTACCAGGATTTGTTAAGACATTATAGTAAAGAGCAATCTACCAGGATTTGAAGACATTATAGTAAAAGAGCATGAGAGGATTTCTTTCATCTAAACAGCAGACGAGGCGAGGATTTGTTAAGACATTATAGTAAGAAGAGCATGAGACAGTTTATTTAATCTACGGCAAGGAGAATCCTACGAACAGGAATTACCAGGTTAAGACATTATAGTAAGAAGAGCATGAGACGGATTTATTTAATCTAAACAGCGAGACGATCGAAGGCGAACTAGGAATCCTACCAGGATTTGTTAAGACATTATAGTAAGAAGAGCATGAGACGGATTTATTTAATCTAAACAGCGAGACGATCGCAGGCGAACTAGGAATCCTACCAGGATTTGTTAAGACATTATAGTAAGAAGAGCATGAGACGGATTTATTTAATCTAAACAGCGAGACGATCGCAGGCGAACTAGGAATCCTACCAGGATTTGTTAAGACATTATAGTAAGAAGAGCATGAGACGGATTTATTTAATCTAAACAGCGAGACGATCGAGAAGGCGAACTAGGAATCCTACCAGGATTTGTTAAGACATTATAGACATTAAGAAGAGCATGAGACGGATTTATTTAATCTAAACAGCGAGACGATCGCAGGCGAACTAGGAGTCCTACCAGGATTTGTTAAGACATTATAGTAAGAAGAGCATGAGACGGATTTATTTAATCTAAACAGCGAGACGATGAAGAGCATGAGAGGCGAACGATAGGGAGTCCTACCAGGATTTGTTGAACGGACATTATAGTAAGAAGAGCATGAGACGGAGTTTATTTTATTTAATCTAAAACAGCGAGACGATCGATTTCTTCTTCAATCAGGCGAACTAGGGAATCCTACCAGGATTTGTTAAGACATTATAGTAAGAAGAGCATGAGACGGATTTATTTAATCTAAACAGCGAGACGATCGCAGGCGAACTAGGAATCCTACCAGGATTTGTTAAGACATTATAGTAAGAAGAGCATGAGACGGATTTATTTAATCTAAACAGCGAGACGATCGCAGGCGAACTAGGAATCCTACCAGGATTTGTTAAGACATTATAGTAAGAAGAGCATGAGACGGATTTATTTAATCTAAACAGCGAGACGATCGCTAGGAAGGCGAACTAGGAGTCCTACCAGGATTTGTTAAAAGACATTATAGTAAGGAAGAGCATGAGACGGATTTATTTAATCTAAACAGCGAGACGATCGCAGGCGAACTAGGAATCCTACCAGGATTTGTTAAGACATTATAGTAAGAAGAGCATGAGACGGATTTATTTAATCTAAAAGCGAGACGATCGCAGGCGAACTAGGAATCCTACCAGGATTTGTTAAGACATTATAGTAAGAAGAGCATGAGACGGATTTATTTAATCTAAACAGCGAGACGATCGCAGGCGAACTAGGAGTCCTACCAGGATTTGTTAAGACATTATAGTAAGAAGAGCATGAGACGGATTTATTTAATCTAAACAGCGAGACGATCGAAGGCGAACTAGGAATCCTACCAGGATTTGTTAAGACATTATAGTAAGAAGAGCATGAGACGGATTTATTTAATCTAAACAGCGAGACGATCGCAGGCGAACTAGGAATCCTACCAGGATTTGTTAAGACATTATAGTAAGAAGAGCATGAGACGGATTTATTTAATCTAAACAGCGAGACGATCCGCACGGCGAACTAGGAATCCTACCAGGATTTGTTAAGACATTATAGTAAGAAGAGCATGAGACGGATTTTTTCATCTAAACAGCGAGACGATCGCAGGCGAACTAGGAATCCTACCAGGATTTGTTAAGACATTATAGTAAGAAGAGCATGAGACGGATTTCTTTCATCTAAACAGCGAGACGATCGCAGGCGAACTAGGAATCCTACCAGGATTTGTTAAGACATTATAGTAAGAAGAGCATGAGACGGATTTATTTAATCTAAACAGCGAGACGATCGCAGGCGAACTAGAGTCCTACCAGGATTTGTTAAAGACATTATAGTAAGAAGAGCATGAGACGGATTTATTTAATCTAAACAGCGAGACGATCGCAGGCGAACAGGAGTCCTACCAGGATTTGTTAAGACATTATAGTAAGAAGAGCATGAGACGGATTTATTTAATCTAAACAGCGAGACGATCGCAGGCGAACTAGGAGTCCTACCAGGATTTGTTAAGACATTATAGTAAGAAGAGCATGAGACGGATTTATTTAATCTAAACAGCGAGACGATCTTAAGGGAACTAGGAATCCTACCAGGATTTGTTAAGACATTATAGTAAGAGGAGTAAGACACGGGTACATTTTCTCACCGGATTTTTTTCATCTAAACATCGAGACGATAGTAAAGGAACTAGGAGTTTTCACCTAAACCCAATTAAATATTTATGAGCATGTTTGAAGGAAAAAGTAAGAGAAAGAGGTACTTCTAATTTGGAGGAACTAGAAGCTATTGCCAGTGAAAAATGCAGCAAAACGTCTTTCAGTCTGTGTTGTAACATTGTAAAGAACTATCAAAAATGATTAAAGTCAATAATCAAGTATAAAGTTTAAAAAATTGAGTATTGGGGCAAGACAGCCAATAATCCTGTCCTATGTTTCTTTTGCATGTTTTTTTATTATTATTATTGTTTGAGATTAAAATAAAAAAAATGTTGTGGGCATCAAATCCATTCTTTCAAATGCATTATTTCATCATTTGTGAAAAATAAGTTTCCATAAAAATTTGAGCCATTACAGCTTTAGAAGCGGAAGTGAATAATTCTGTCCATAACTGTATATATATATATATATATATATATATATATATATATATATATATATATATATATATATATATATATATTATTTAAATGTTATTAGAAATTTCCCAAATAAATACACAATTATTACATGCCCTGGCAGCCAACAAGGAAAGTAGCACTACAACATTCAGAAAAAACTGGTTTTACGACAAATAAACACACACACACGCACCCCAGACACACATACATACACATATACACACACACACACATATATATATATATATATATATATATATATATATATATATATATATATATATATATATATATTAGTTAAATATTATAAGAAATCTCATTAGAGAAAAATATGCACTCCCTGGAGAAGACATATTTTTCTCTAAGTTTTCTCGGATATTCAAGTCGGTAGAGGAAAGTGAATAAATACAGTGTTTAATAAATAAACGGAACATCTGCTTAAATACGAGTATCCACTAAAAATAACGTTCAAGCAATAAAAAATCTGTCAGATTAATAAATAAAATTATCCATCCCCTTCAGGAAGAGAAAGTCATTTTGGCCCGAAGTCAGCAAGTAAATTAGTTTTGGGAAAAGACACGTAACCTTCAATTTTCGTGTATACCCCTCCCCAGTTTCCTTCTAGAGTATACTTCAACCCTATACCCCTAACGGCCCACTGAACTCTAAATTGCTTTTGATTTTGACTATTTGTTTTTACTCCTCCTCCAACAGGAGTAGACAGGTTGGCCTATCATCCGGTTCCGATTCCTATTCCTTCAACTCTGTACTTCTGACGTCTCTGCCCGAAAACTGAAATTTTATTCAATAATTATTTATTTTTCTTCTCTCCCAATCGGTGTAGATCGATTCGCCTATTGCCAGGTTCACACTCCTGTTCAGTCTTGTCAACAGGAGTAGAGGTTTATCCCTTGTTTCCTGTTTAGGATTTTAGGCTTCCAGCTTCTCGTAAAATCTACTTCAACTCGATGCTTCTAACGTCTATATCTAAACTCTAAAATCTTAATCTCTAATTAAATCTTGAGCTCTTCAAGTCGATAAGTAGTCGATAATTATCTTGCCCGCATAACCCAAAGAACTTCCGCCTTTCTTACGCTAATGCAGCTCCACCCTGCCCTTCCAATGATCGAATGTTTGCTTTAATTTCGGGTGAAAATAAAGACAAAAATTGTCAAACATTTGGATATTTTTTTTTGGTAAGTTGATGATCTGCTGCCTCAATATATATATATATATATATATATATATGAAGAAATATAGTTTTAAGGTGTGCTATATTTATGGGATAAAGTACTCAATATCAGGGATAGAGCGTATGTAAAT
>CAHIKZ030001558.1:1892500-1932500 GCA_903632075.3 Acanthosepion pharaonis
ATATATATATAATAAATTAAAATGGTAATCCGTATGCCATTTTCAAGAGGATAAAGATCGATATATATATATATATATATAATAAATTAAAATGGTAATCCGTATGCCATTTTCAAGAGGATAAAGATCGATATATATATATATATAATAAATTAAAATGGTAATCCGTATGCCATTTCCAAGAAGATAAAGATCGATATATATATATATATATATATATATATATATATATATATCAATGCCCAAGAAGTGACAATATTTGTGGCGGGACAAATCGTGGCTGCTTCAGCACAACAATGCCACAGGTCGCAATGACCAGAGCTCCCGACAGTTCCTAGTCAAGAAGAACATCACCGTACTGGCACAACCTCTCTGAGCCATCCTCAGGGCGGTTATACAGACATGAAACAAAGATATCCACCGTCAAAGATGATATTTTGTTATTTTGACGTACAAAGCTTAGGACCAAATTAATAAACAAATATCCAAATGTTGGACAATTTTGTCTTTATTTTCACCTGAAATTAAAGCAAATATTCGAACATTAGAACGACATAACAGACATTCATTGTACGTTATAGTTAATAATATATGTTTAAATTTAAATAATGGCAGTCCTAGTACACTATATATATATATATATATATATATATATATATATATATACTAATTGTCTAAAGAAGTCATGAATTTTCTATTCATCAATCCGACAGACATTTATCACTTCAAACGTTATTTCTTGTGGCTACACATATTTAATAAATATATGGAGGCTGTAATGAAATATGAGTATACACAAGAAATAACGTTTAAAGTTATATATATATATATATATATATATATATATATATATATATATATATATATATATATATATATATATGCAAACATATAGTTATATAACTCTATATATGCATATATATATATATATATATATATATATATATATATATATATATATATATATATATATATATATATAGTATAGTATAACGGAACAACATCTGCCTGAAATCAAAGATCAGTCTATTGCTTTCATTGGTCATTTTTATCTTTCTGTGCGCCTGCTTTTCCTAAACATTATCAGCAAAATTATAGCGAAGACCCATTGGAAGATGTCATAACCATTGTCAAATAGAGAAAATTGAAATGGTATAGAAAAGTCCAATACCATCCCACATTTGGCAAGAAGAAGAAGACGCATGAAGAGGAGAAAATCGACTGAAAATGTCACTGAGTGAACAGAATGATCCTTACAGAGAATCAGACAAAGAACGCAACAGAGACATATGGCGGGGGCTGGTCAGGTACTTAGTTGCGCATCGAGCCTACGACCACACTAAATCATGAGAAAAATAATGATGGGGATAATATTGTCATTCATAAGATTTTTCAATGAATATGTCGTAACTAGTTTTGTTTTATGAGATTTTTTTTTAAAATTAAATTTAATATTTATATTTTATTATTCTGTTGGTTGTGCACGTGTCTCCTTTTTTCGGTGTACCTGTGGACACAAACGCGCCAGCACCACACACACACACACACACACACACACACACATATATATATGAGGAGGGGCTGAAAAGTTATCACTTTGTTATGAATTTGAGAAGTGCGTTATCTAACTCGCATAACTGACAAACCGTGGGAAAGGTTTGCGGTCTGCGTTCTCTCGAGATTAAGAAAAAAGGTGATACAAAACATAAATTATATATATATATATATATATATATATATATATATATATATATATATATATATATATGATGAAAAGGAGAAAATACACGACAGTTGATACACACAGACACACACACACACACAAAGAAAACATCAACCTAACCCCAATTTAACGCTTAAATTAATTACGTCAAACTTAAGTTAAAAATAACAAAAAAATGGAGAAATTCGCAGTCAATCGCTGAATCCTCCTGACGAGTGGACAAACAATTACGAAAAAGTTAGTCCACCAACCTCCGGCGTTGAGGAGATGAGTATAACACACACACACACACACACACACACACACATATATATATATGAGATAACGATATATAAATATATCAAGAACAATAGTGGGGGAAAAATGGATGACAAATTGAAAAAATTTTTCGTGTGACGCAAATATATTTTTAAGTTATGCTATATTTTGGGGGTAAATGTGCTGAATATTAGATAGAGACCGTATGTTTCATGCTTGAACGCAATCTTCAAGCCTGAAGGATGAAACACAACTTGACGTTGACCTCAGTCTCCACTTTTGTATTATATATATATATATATCAAAACTTTGGGGCGGGTTCCTCACACCAAAACAAGGACGAAATTCCATATAAACAAATGTTCGCAAATCATTCGTTTCTGAATTATTGAGTTTAAAGAAAGTTTACGGTAGATAGCGCTATGTAGCCATATAGACTAGGTTACATTTGTCATTCATGTACATTTGTGGCTAGTCCGTCTTCAACATTTAAACTTTGGGCGGGTTCCTCACACTACTGTGTAGTAGCGAGTTAACTGACTAGTGTTCCGTTTAACAATGGCAGGATATTCATGTCGTATCCAGGCAGATATGATTTTTACACACGGCCGTACGAATGGTAATGGACGCGCGTCTGCACGGCTGTATCATATTACCTATTCCAGAGTTATAGGAATGTTTTATTTTTCAAATACGGTCAGCACATTGTGGCCGTGTTCATAGTTGATATTATTGAGTGTTGACTTTTTTTTGTTTTATTAATAATGCTTCCATTATTTTTAGCTTTTTTACAAATGCATGACGCCATTATATTTGTAGTGTCAACGAGAATGTTGCCGATGGAGTTTGGTAGGTCTTCAGGTGTATTTAAATGAAACCTAATTGAGCAATGTTTAGAGAGATACGAACAGGAGAAAAATGCTGTAGTGTATCCAATATAATTATTCATAAATTTGGTTTGATCAGGGACACTGTTCCTTAAGGGACATTTGAATTCATAAATAATACTAGTTCTCTGTCATTTGAATCTCTCTCTCTCTCTCTATATATATATATATATATATATATATATATATAAGTTTGCTATATTTCCAGGATAAAGTGCTCAATATCAAGGATAGAGCGTATGTAAACATAAATATAAAAGTGAGCATTTATATTTCACTTTCACATACTCACTTATATATATATATATATATATATATATATATAGAGAGAGAGAGAGAGAGAGAGAGAGAGGGTGAGAGAGAGAGAGTACGATCCATGCATGTACAAACAGGAAAAGAAAAACGTATATGGATATTGCAATACTAAATTTATTCAGTCGTCACAAGATTAATACTAGTTACCTGTGCACTCTACAATCACAAGAGAAGCTCGAAACGTTGACCTTTATCTTCCAGATATTTATTAATACGGCGAACTACGGCTTGAACCACGTTGGCCAAAGTGTCCAATGGGATTGATGCATATGCATTTTCAATTTCTTGTCTAAGGGACGCCAATGTAATGTCATCTGTTATCGCATTTTGATAAAACTACAAGACAAATTGTTCCATTCCTGAAACATATTTTTTGTCGGATTCTCTCCACGTCATTTTCACCCTAACAAAGCAATAAAAACTACGATGCAGCAAGGCGTTACTGAGAGCGAAACAAAGATAATAAAATGAACAGACAAAATATGACGATTGAAGAAAAAGATTTCCACAATAAATTATTGACATACTGAACTTACGATATACACACACTCACAGACACACACACACACACACATATATATATATATATATATATATATATAAAGATAAAAGGAAAATTTATGTTAGACGACGCGTTTCGTCTTCTGACAGACTTTACCAAGGCAAATGTGAGGGTTTTATTTTGCAACAATTATTTACAAATAAGCCTCGGTTAAGGTAATTTTTACATTTTTCTCGATTTATTTGACCTTTTCCTTATATATTTTAACTATATGTGAAATTTTTACACACACACACACATCTATATATATATAAATATATATATATATATATATATATATGTCCATATATATATATATATATATATAAAAGTTTCATTAAAAAACAGACTGACAGTTTTTTATTTCATTCTTGTGTTCTTCATAATTTTCTTCTTTTCTGGACGTTAAATTAGGTAGAAATTGTCTGAATGACATTTTCGCCTATTCTCTTAGTCATTATCAAGAATGATTTTATTCTTAATTTTAAATTAATGTATGGATTGTTTTATGTATATATAGGGATGTTTTGTTTTACAAACAATGTCAGCACATTTTGGCCGTGTTTATAGTTGATATTATTCAGTGTTGGGTTTTTCTTGTTTTATTAATAATGCTCCCATTATTTTGAGCCTTTTTACATGCACAGGAGGCAATTATATTTGTATTATCAACGATTATGTTGCGGATGGAATTTGGTAGGCTCCCATGTGCATGTAAATGAGATCCAATTGAGCTATGGCCAGAGAGATGTAACGTGGGTCTTCTTGTAAGGCAAGTTGTAGTATATCCATTAGAATTATTTAGAATTTTAGATTGATCATAAACCTTAAGGGATATGTGTGAATTCTTCATATATATATATATATATATATATAGATAGATAGATAGATAGATAGATGAATGTGTGTGTGTGTGTGTGTGTGTGTGTGTGAGGAGGGTTAAAATTTTCTACATGACTCATTTCCAAATCATATTCTCTTCTGTAATCATTAAGTACTGATTCTAAAATGTGTTTGAGTTACACACGCATATATATATATATATATATATATATATATATATATATGTATGTGTGTGTGTGTGTGTGTGTGTGTGTACATGACTTGGTCTGAAGATCGCAGAAGAGGTACAACTGACATTAAAACAGAGTGTTGATTCCTACATTCACATGAGGTTTTAAGGAAACGGGAAAGAAAAGATTAATTATACTTTGAATCAGTGGACAAAACATCGGAAAAAGAAAGGTGAAAGGTTTTCCTTTTGTCTATACTTATATATATATATATATATGTGTGTGTGTGTGTGTGTGTGTGTAAAGTGTTCATGTTTATGTCCACACTATTTAAATTTACAAATGTTTCCTCTCAAAAAATGACCATTTCTTCCTCTCTTACGCTAACAAGTTTTACGCTGTATACATATCTTTATTTTCCTAATGTTCCCGTCCATGAAACAATTGACATCATTATCCATGATGTATTATACAATCACACTTCTCTCCAATCCATCAATATTAAACACGCAATTTAAGGGGAAAAAAATATTATTAGCATGTATCACTGAAGTCTCCTTTCATGACCCCTACCTAATATTTATACTCATTGACCCCTACCTAATATTTATACTCATTGACCCCTACCTAATATTTATACTCATTGACCCCTACCTAATATTTATACTCATTGACCCCCCTACCTAATATTTATATCGACCCTACCTAATATTTATACTCATTGTATATTTGGGATCTCCGAGGCCCCTTTTGTCTAATTTCTTTTGGCAACATTTGAAATAAAATACTTAATGACACTATAAACTCCCTATATATGTAAGATAGAGATGACATTTTTGTTTTAGCTAAAAATATTGATCAAATATATCTTGTAAAACATTAGGCTTGATGTCTTATTGATTGATACAGGGAACCCACTAAGATTAACATTCTTAATTATAATAATGTCCCCAATGATATAATAGCTATTATAAAAAAAACCATAAATGATATCTTCTTCTAAAAACCATATATATAACATTAACAAAACACTTGTTAATAATGAATTTCCCTAATTCCGTCAATCAACAAATTAAAATGTATCAATATATAATACATCTAACAAAAATTATATAAAAATAACATATTTATACTATACAAATATATATAATCACAAACATTATGAAACAACACTCAAAAAAACAAAATAGATAGAAATGGGGCCCATTAATAATAATGTTAAGCTCATCATATATTATAAAAAATATATAATAATATAATTCTCTACAAAAAACCAATGCAGTGTATCAATTATGTTATGATACTAATAATAAACACACTACAAATATTGGTCTTACAACCACACTTTTTTACATATATAAAAATATATATATGATACAAATATAGTACTTTCAGATATTGGGGACCATATTATCAACAAAATTACATTTCAAACTAGTGAAACACATTATATTGAATTTAGACATATGGTTCCATGGTTATCTTGAATTTATTCGCGATATCGTCGCATAGCAATTTCTATGTCAACGTAACAAAATATCTTTTGATAGTGGATATCTTGTTTCAATATCCAGTCTGAATATGACGAAAGCTTAGGACCAACTTAATAAAAATATCCGAATGTTGGACAATTTTGTTTTAATTTCTGGTGAAATTAAAACAAAACGAAATAAAACGGCTATGATCAGACATTCATTGTCTTCTATATTTATATATATATATATATATATATATATATATATATATATATATATATATATATATAAGCTATAGATATATATGTATATCTATGTATATATGACTTTTGATTTATACATATATATATATATATATATATATATATATATATATATATATATATATATATATATATAAGGTTCAAACACTAATATTCCATGGTTATAATTTATTGCATTGAATCGTAATCACGATCCAATTCATCAGACCTACAAATACTACTATTTATAAAGACTGACATATATATATATATATATATATATATATATATATATATATATATATATATATATATATATATATATATATATATATATATATATATATATATATTAAAACTGTAAATATGACCAATGTGACTAATGCATGGTGATTGGCAGTTTCACTCTTTAACCAATCATTCTACCACACTCATACCTGCACATACACACATATATACATAAATTCCAATATTCATGTATATATAACTATATATACACACACACACAAATATATATATATATATGTGTGTGTGTGTGTGTGTGTGTGTGCACGCGCGTGTGGTTGGGTGTATTGAGATGGAGAGAAAGACAAAGAGGCAAACATTACCGGATTCGAGTTCACACTCATAATTTTTTCTTCAGTAGATATCAATATATTCACTGAACGTATCAGTTTTATATGGTAAAATCTAAAATGTACGCCCGAAATAAAAATATAAACATGGGTTCATTTAAGTGAGAGAACACGGTGTGTAGGTACGTTGTCACCTACAACGCCAGTAACGAACATCGTTATCAGGGACATTCTGAAAGTAATGTTTACTATTTATTTCCAAGGAAATCTCCAACAGATTAAGGAAGCCCAATAATACCGAGGGACAGAGCAAGTTTTGAGCTACAAACCGATACAACTGACTATGCGTTTTTCATTGCCATGCTTAGCACATGACTTATCACGTAAACGCCTATCACCTAACTGTGCTCATATCCCCTCTTTGGTCTCTTGTAAATGTTCAGCAACCGTTAATGTATGTTATTAAGTGTAATTTTATCAGCACGAATAAATTCGTTAATAAATTCGTTGCACTTTGAACGCACTTTCATGGCGGAGGCTGTTTTGCCAGATTACCACTCAACTTCTAAAAGGCAAAAACAAACAAACTATATTTGTGGCGGAAAGTTTACTACCATCGAAAATTATATATAGTTGGTCTTACTTTGGGAGACACACTCGGGTATACGCGGGAACACGCCACACACACAGACACACACACAAACATACACACAAACACACACACACAAACACACAAACTAACATACACACAGATACACGAAAATATATGAATTAGTTCTAGGTATGACGATAAACTACATCCGGCAGAAAGGCCTCTGAAGATTGGGGGGGTGAGGAGCATGGAACCACCTCTTACTTCCTGTTCTTCCCAGGCAAATGGGGAAATAAAGAAAAACTAAATACTATGATAGCATAGAAATACATTTTTATATTAAAAAAATTATCAACAATACACATAGCAAAATGACCAACAATGCATTTTCTGTAATGGAAAACGTCCAAAATATTTTGATTACGGCATTAAATTACCCATAGGTGTCGATATGCCGCCAAACTCAGGCAATCAACCAAAAATATATGAATATTAGCATAGAATGAATATACAGAAAATTTAATTTGTATTTTTCGACGTATCTAATAATTACGGCCTATTTTTAATTTAAAGTGGAAATTTACTTACGAAGCATAATATTGTATTGTGATTATATATATATATATATATGTTGAAATGGACGAGGTCCGACAATTTATTTAAAAAGACATTTTATTTATGTTTATCTATAAAATACGTTATATATATATATATATATATATATATATATATATATATATATATGTGTGTGTGTGTGTATAGCTATGCATATGTATTTATCAATGCAGGTGTATATCTATATATCTATTTATCTATCAAACTACCTACCTACCTATCTCTCGATCTATCGCATATCTAGCTTTCTATCTATCTCTCTCTCTCTGTGTATACCTGTATGTGTATGTTAGGAATACTTTTCTATATTAGCATTCACACACACGCATATACTATGCACGCACACACACGCAGATACGCACGCATAAACACTTAGTTTTCTACTTGTGATATCTATGCGACTGAGGCACGAGTCGCACGTGTGCAGCTGCACGCAGTCTCGAATATGAACGCACATACACTCACACACAGACCCACACGCATACACGTACAAACACACACACAAACACACACGCACACACAGAGGTGCCTTCATACACGTATATGACAACCGAAATAATCTTTCCCGAAAGTTACCATGTCCAAAATTAAATAATCCTAACCCAACAAAATATGAGAAAAAAGTCAGAAAGCAAACCACTCGAAAATAAATTACATTGATATATATCAGAATAAGTGTATATATATATATATATATATATATATATATATATATAAAATATAAAATATATATATATATATATATATATATATATATATATATATATATATCAAAATAGGTATATATATATATATATAAATATAGGTATATATATATATATATATATATATATATATATATATATATATATATATATATATCAGAATGAGTGTGTATATATATATACCCTCATTCTAATATATGCATATATGCATATATATATATATACATGCATATATCAGAATGACTGTATATATACAAACACACATATATATACCCTCATTCTAATATATGCATGTATATATATATATATATATGCACACATACATATATATATATACATACATGCATATATATATATATATATATATATATATATATATACATACATATATATATATATATATATATATACATATATGCATATATATATACATATATACATATATATATACATATATATATATATAAATACATACATACATACATATATATATATATATATATATATATATATATATATATATATTGCGAATGCAAAACAAAGAAGTGAAAAATCATTTTATATGAAAGTACTTACATATCTTCGAAGAGATGTATGTAAAAATCGCTCTGTGTTGAAATGTTTTTCAAGTTCGACCGCGTGTAAACAAAATTCTTATCTGTATATAACGGATTTCAGTTTAATTAACGATGTTTAAATCGTCATGCATGCAACATGTATGTATAAAAAATAACTTGTTCCGTTCTATCTGTGCATATATTTCTACATGCTTCGGTGTTTATATTGCTGGTGAAACGTTTGTATTCAATCCTTGTCCGTGTGCCTTGCGGCGAGATTTCCTTGTGTTAAAAACAAATGAAAACTAAAAAAAGAAAAAAAAAACGAAATCAATGTGCGTTTGCAGTTTATTCTTGTAATTCGTCGTTCATTTTTCCCCCTGTTTCCTTCCTTCTATCCAGCCGGCAATCCGTCCACCAAAACAACGCCGTTGCGATTTAGTATAAGTAAGCAGTTCTGTATAGTGTGTAAGTCTATTCCTTTCATTTAGAAAGAAGAGCTCGTGTTTTCACTCGGCGTCTCTCGCGCACAACTTTGCCTCCACCAGTCACCCAATGTCGTCAGCATCAGGAATAACAGTGTAGCGGTAGGAGGAAGAAGAATGAAGAATGGCGATAGATAGATAGATAGATAGATAGATAGATAGATAGATAGATAGATAGATAGATAGATAGTATATGCTATCTGTGGGGAAAATGAAGACGATAAAGAGAGGAGGTGGGAATGGAAATAAAATTTTTAAAAAAAGAAAGGAAAAATGAAATCTTAAGAGAACAGAATTATCTGAAAAAGAATCAGTGAAATATATATATATATATATATATATATATATATATATATATATAATATAAGAGATGGAAAGAGAGAGAACAGTATTTGAGGGAAAAGAAGACGACAAAGGTATACAAAGAGAGGAGATTTGGAAAGGGGCTGAAAAAGATAGATAGATAGATAGATAGATAGATAGATAGATAGATAGATAGATAGATAGATAGATAGATAGTGTGAGAAAGAAGTGTTCGAATAAAAAGCAGAAGACAACAAAAGAATAAAAAAAAAGATGGCGTTTAGAATGGGAGTTAAAAAGATAGATAGAGAGAGAGAGAGAAAGAGAGAGAGAGAGAGAGAAAATAGTATTTGGTGGGTGGGAAAGACGACAAAGAATAACAAAAGAAGGTGGTGGGAGTGGGAATAAAAAAGAAAAGAAAGATATAATAAGTGAAGCCCAGTAAATAAGATAATGAGAAAGAGAGAGAGGGGAAACCGTAATATCGAAATAACTGGAGAGTAATTTTGCAAAGGAATGTAAGAGCGGGCGAGTCTTGAAATTCGTGAGAGAAGACAGCTCCCCTCCCACCCACTTAAATTTTCTCACACACTTTGCCTCCCTCCCTCATCGTCCTTCTGTGCTATGAATTCTGTCGAACGCCGGAGATGAGGATGCTGTTAGGAGCAGAGAACATCTTGGGGCTTAAAAGGCCCAGTGGTATCTTCGGATTGCAATAGTGCTTGCATTCAACCCTCTGCGCGCGCGCGCGCGCGTGTGTGTGTGTGTGTGTGTGTGTGTGTGTGTACTAACGTATGCGTGAATACATGTTGCCAATCAGATAGTTTCTAGACAAGGTATAAAAATAACTCCGAAAAACATGTTTGTAGATAATCAATATTCGAACAACGAATAAGTGTTATAAATAATTCAAGGTTTATTCACATTATTTTTTAAAACATCAAAATATTCACAAAATCAATCGGAACAATAATCGAATATTGATTATGTAGAAGCACATATTTCAGAGTTACTGTAATAGTTTTCTATCTATCTATCTATCTATCTATTTGAGCTTGTACATATCTGTCTATCTTACAGAGTTTCTTCATAGCTATATATCTATCTATATCCGTATCTATTTCCATTTCATTGTCTATTACAGTCTGTTCCGATCTATCTATTTCAATCTATTTATATCTATCTATATATCTATTTCAATTTGATCAATCTATCTGAGATTGTTTATATCTATCTATTTATCTATCTATAGGGTACGATGGATAAATTGTCTTCTAAATTGCACAAAAATGAAAATAATACTGACATCTCATTTTAACAGATATATTTACCAAAATTACACAGAAATATCTTGAAATACTAAAGAGTAAATTTATTTAATAAAATCACTACTGGCTTTAACCACGGCTTCAAGATGACTTCAGAATCTCCGGTAAATCTTCTGGGCAGTCTTCTTGTTTAAGTTGGTGAATACTGTCATAATCTTTGGCTTCGGAGCTCCACACATAATAATCAAAGGGGTTGCAGTTTGGGAAGTTAGGTGGCCAGATTTCAGATGTGATGTGGCCGCAGAAAATATCTGACAGTCTTGACTGAATGGTGCAGAGTTCTGTTGCCAGATATAGGATCTCCCATCAGCCACTATCTTGACCAAGGGCAGCACTACCTCTGCAAGAAACTTGATGTAGGCCTCTGTGTAGGCTTCTGTGTTTAGTCTGAGGCCCTCATCAGTGAATTCAGGAGTTCTTTTCTTATCAAAACGACCAGAGTCATTTTTCCGAGCCTCTGTACCTTCTTAATCACCATTATACACAGCCATCTCTTTCCGAATAATCTGCATTGTCCTTAAATTGACCTAAACACTCTGAAATGTTTGTGTTGGAGCTTCCGGTGCGAATGCCAAGCAATACAGCATGCTGTTTCCAAATTTTTGGCGGTGTGAATTGCGTCATGATGCTTTTTTTTTTCACAGATGATGCCCAACTGGCCTTACTATACTGTGCAGTCGACAAAATAAAAACATGCCTGCACGAAATTAAAAATATAAAGTGGCGACAACTTAGCCTGTATTTCACTCTGTTCATATATATTTATTTATCTATTTCAGTCTCTTCTTGGGTAGACGGAACACTTGGCGGACCGTCGATAGCTGTGCTAGCACGAAGTCCCAAGTAACCAGGGGTTTGAGTGTGCTGGCCTTGTTCAGATTGTTGATCACGCTAGATAACACGCTTCTCTCCCAGAAACTCTAACTAAGGTCTGCTCAGCATAGTTGCAGTATAAACCACAGGCTGGCTCTGTGGGTGTTGAACAAACCTGAGCGATCGTCTGAATTAGGGATTGGCAAGCCGTCCTAGTAGACGAGTATCCTCGAATACGAGGGGCCAGCTATTACACACACACACATATATATATATATATATATATATATATATATATATATATATATATATATATATATTTACATTCTATTTTATTTTATTTTACATTCAACATCATCACTTGATAAGACACCGAGGGGTGTTGAAACAAAATGGCTATTTTGTAGTGATTTTATAACATATTTATGTTATAAATTTTTTTTAATAAATATATATATAATATATATATATATATATATATATATATATATCGATTTCAGCCTGTTCATATCTATCTATCTGAATTGGTTAAGCATATGGCCTACTGAAATAATCTATCAAGCTTTTAATAAGAGTGATACAGCTCGGACTGTTGCTTTGAACATCTCGAAAGCGTTTGACAGGATTTAGCATACCGGACTTCTTCACAAATCGAAAGGTTATCGTATTTTTAGATGCATTTTTCTTATCAAATCGATGCATGAAAGTTATCTTGAATGGCCACTCTTCTAGATCATTTTTTACTAATGTAGGTGTCGCCCAGAGCTCTTTCCTTGTTCCTAATTTTCATCAATGATCTTCCTGATGACATCAGTTCTCAACTTAGTATCTGTGCAGATGACACAGCTATTTACTCCTGTCTAAGTCTGATCGTTTCGATAAGGACAAATTGACAGCTGGTCTAAAAATGACTGACAATCTGCTGTGAATCAGGGAAGGAATGGCGTGTTAATTTTAACGTCTCCAAAACAAAAACTGCTCTTTATTAATAATCTGAGAGAACTCTTTCTGCCTTCCATCAGCACGACTAATGCTAACCTCCAATAAAGTGACTCAATACACCTTCTCCGACTAACATTCTCGGCTGACATGAAGTGGAAAGATTATATTGAATCAATTACTAGGTCTGCTGCTAAAAAAGTTATCTCACTGTGTTGTACTAAACATTTTTTCTCTCCAGAATCTATCTTATATATTTATCCACTTATCGCTTGTCGAACTCTCTTCTAGCTTCATGCTTTCCTGCCAACTTTGATGTTCAAAAATTTAAATACAATGTCAATCGTTATCTACTGTCTTCTTCATTCTTCCTCTTTTATTGTTCTGTCTCCTTAACGTTTTTCTTTTTGTTATTCTTTCGCACTCTGTAAACCCTTGTGTCTTAGTGGTTTTATTGCCTTGCTTGGGATGAAATGATTAAAATACTCAATTTGTTAACATCTATGTATCTAGCTATCTCTTTTGGTCTGTTCGTATCTATCTATCTATCTATCTATCTATACAATGCATTATCTATCTATCTATCTATCTATCTATCTATACAATGCATTATCTATTTATCTATCTATCTATCTATACAATGCATTATCTATCTATACAATGCATTATCTATCTATCTATCTATCTATCTTCAGTGTGCAACACGATTTTTGACTTGCTTCCCTGATAACTATAATCTTCAAAAATTTAAATGTAATTTCAATCGACATCTTTTGATGCCTTCATCTTGATCCTCGTCCTTCTCTTTATGCTTTCCTCAAACACCTCTCTGATTTTCACTTTCTGTAACCCCTTGCGTGCTAGTGGCACCCCCGATTTGCCTGGGATGAAATGCTTAAGAAAAAGTAAAAGGGTAGCAACTGTTATTTCCTATTAGCTTGTGCCTAGACAGTATGAAAATGGCTGATATTTCCTTCAAACTTTGCTATTGTGACCAGGATAATGTTAATTCTTCAACTGACCTATTCCCATTGGGAAAACTGTCGAATGTGGACATTCCCGTTCAAGCAAAGTAAGAATAAAATGACACATGATTCAAAAGTAGCATTTATTTATTCTAGGATTACACATGACAGATCACAAAAGATTTAAAAGTCAGTAGTTTTTCGCGATTTACGCTTATACTGTGAATTACTTTCACGAATCAGACCCCACCCATATAGTCTCCCATCATGTTTTCGTTATACGGACCTTTTTAATGGCGTTCAAATGTAGTATATCCTGGTGGAAGCGCTCGCCTTTCTCCCCTGAGTACAGCTCCATATTCTCATTGAATTTATCAAGATGAGCGTCAAGGATATGGACTTTGAGGGATATCCTGTATCCCATTTTGCCGTAGTTCTTTTCCATTGTTTCAACAGGCTCTACATAGTTTTCAGCCTTCTGGTTCCCCGGGAAGCCCCTAACCACTGCGACATAGCTGTCCCACGCTGCTTTCTCCGTCCTAGTGAGCTTCTAAGGGAATTCCTAGCATTCTATGATCTCCTTTATTTGTGGTCCGATGAAGACACCGGCTTTGACTTTTGCCGCAGGCAGCTTTGGAAAGCTACTTGAAAGTACTTGAAGGCTTTAGGCTCCTTATCCAGAGTTATGACAATTTTTTTTAAGTGCAGTCGAGGAAACAATACTTTCCGTGGGTCCAACAGTGATTCCCATTTGACGTTATTCGTCCCTACACTGTACTCGGTCCGCTGTGGTCAGTCCTGCCTGTGATAGTGTGCCGCGGTGTCCCTGCGAGACTAAAGGCAAAGAACACGGAAACTTGGTAAAGCCGCCTTCGAAACGCATTAGGAAGGCCACCATTTTGAAAATCTTCGATAACCTCCCAACTGTACTCTTCATATTTCAAGGCATCTAGCAAGATCTTGACACTGCTGTATTATTCTTTGAACTGCACCGAGTGAGCCAGGGGAAGTGATGGATACATGTTCCTGTTATGAAGCAGCACAACTTTGAGACTCCTGGATCAGCTGTCGATAAAGAGGCGCCACTTGCTGGGGTTACAGGCGATTCCAAAAGCTTCGAAAAGAGCAGTCACATTTTGGGTGAAGCAAAGCTCATCTTCACGGGTGAAAAATCTTGAAAAACACTGGTGACGCTTTCTCTGGTCTGCGACTTGCACACATTCATCTAACAAATTCCACTGCTTCTCAACGTCAAAAGTTCGGCATTGTCAGACCAAAATCTCTGATCAGGTCGGTGAGGTCTTTTTGGATGGGGGTAGTATGAGTTTCTCTCTTCGGCTGCGCCTATGTAATCTGGTTTAATAACTTCATTCTATTTTGAACTGATGTTCTCTTCCTAAGACGGCAGTTCTTTGGAGGAGTGGGTACAGGAATCTGAGGGCAGTGCGGCACTGGGGTGATGGATGACAGAAGGTTTGGATATACGATAGCAAGTGCACGTTTGGAAGTCTATACATATCTATCTGTGTGTCTATTTATATATCTATCTCAGCTTGTTCATATATATATATATATATAATCGACTCTCCCGTCGCGTTCGACGTATGAGGGTCAGGCCGATAAGTCCCCAGGAAACCGACATCCCGACACCGGCACATGAGATTTGATTATAGTGGTGAAGGTCTCGTGCAGGACCAGCCACACTTTTTGGAGGGACGAATACAGAAACCTGGTGCACCGAATGCATGCCACAAGGTTCCCAAACGACCCTCCGCAGGTTTTGAATTCAGAGTTATCCTTCTCCTAGACCAGTTGCCATCCAAGGCTATAGAACCCAGTCTGTCCTGCTATTTTACCCATAGCTGGAGGGAGATGAAGAGGATACATACCTTTCCCAAGGGTATTAGCACGTAAGTGAATGTAATGGATTCGACTGGAATTCGAACTCGGCTCTGCGATTCCTCAATCCAAGCTGCTATCCATATATATATATGCCTATCTGTTCATTATCGTTCTTTCTTAGTCTGTTCATATGTATGCATGTATATATATATTTATCTATCTATGTATACATGTCTGTTTATATCTATCTATACAAGTCTGTTTATATCTTTCTAATTATCTATCTCTCTATTTATTTTAACCTATTCATATCTATCTATCTTCACTTGTTTCAGCGTCCTGAATATGACGATAAACTACATCCGCGTCCCAGGTAAGGTAGTATCAACTACGTCCAGCAGCAAGGCCACTGATCTGGAGGTTTTGAGGAGCGTGGAACCACCTCTTAATTGCTGTGGTTCCCAGGCCCACCCTGACCCGAGGTTGTAGCACCTGTTAGGGTCCCAACTATGGGCAAATAGTTAACCCCAAAACTGGGGTAAAAACATTATGAAAGTGTAAAAATAGGTTTTAATACCAGAAATACTTTGTAAAAAATTATTTCCAGCAATAAATTCTTGAAGAAAAAAATATGTCTATATTTCTGAGATGAGGTATTATGTACACTATTTACATTATTAGGACTATTGTCCTCATCATTGTCGCTATATTTATTACAACGTTTCTGCCGTTGTACGCTCCGGCCTTCTTCAGGTGGGTGGAATGTCGAACTGAACCCTTTATTTCGTTCACTGGGGTAGACTGTTCTAGTTCCATGTGCCATGTCTGATGGATGTCAGTTATCTCCTGTTAATTCCCCTCTCAAAGTTCTCCACCGCCTTAACCAGGTATTGTACACACACACTTTGGGTCCTATCACTGGATCTAACTAACGTCTTTATCCACTGTGACATGTGTTCTTGAGGACATCTGTGTATAAACTTCTGGGTATTATAAACCTAATGTCTTCAGTAACCATGTTTTACCAGTGCTCATATTGCAATTTTTGCTGTTATCAATGCATGTTTTTACCAGAGCTCATATTGCAATTTTTGTTTTTATTATCGCTTTTCTCTGGCAACTGCAGTGATGGACAAATCAGATTATACAAGAAAGCTGGAAGACCTCATTAGCAATGGTAGCTAGAGCAAAGTAAAATAGAATTCTACAATGAAAACGGAACGCAAACTGTCACAGATACTAATTAAGAACAAGGATCACTTCACACCTAAGTCGTATAGGCAGTTATCACGGCGTTACACCAAGCTACCTCACATATACGGTCTTCCTAAGACGGTATTTCGCTCAGGCCGATTGTTAGTTGCCAAGGTGCTGTGTGCCACCCTCTGAGTCGCTTCCTTGTAGATATAATTGACCCATTGATCGAAAAGTCTCCTTCATATGTTCAAAACTCCGCCAACTTCGTGGAAATAATCAAAGATGCCCCGATCCTATCCAACCAGATGGTGAGCTTAGACGTGGTGAGTTTGTTCACCAAGGTACCCACGGAGGAGGCACTCTCAGTAGTCAGAAACAGATTGACCTCTGACTCTTCCCTAGAAGAACGGACCAGTATTCCAATAGATAATCTGATGGAGATGTTGACTTTCTGTACACAAACAACACACTTCAGAATGGGATCACACATATATCGACAGAATGAGGGCTTAGTAATGGGCTCACCATTATCACCAGCAATGGCGAATATATACATGGAATACTTTGAAGAAATGACATTAGAATCTATATCTCTAAAGCCAACTCTATGGTTAAGATACGTAGATGACACCTTAATACTCTGGCCACATCAAGGAAGATGTTCAGGTTCTACTGGACCATGTGAATTCAATAAGACCTTCGATACAGTTCACGGTGGAGAAAGAAAGTAACAATACACTCCCATTCCTGGATGTTCTAATATCTCGAACAGATCATGGGTTCAAGACATCTGTATAACGTAAACTGACATTCACCGGACAGTACCTCAATTTCAACTCCCACCATCCATACAGCGTAAAGAAAGGGATCGTCCGCTGCTTACAACACCGGGCAAAAGTCATAAGTGGCGACCCAGAGATATTAGATAAAGAATTGGTTTGTATAAGTCGTACCCTACAACGTAACAATTACCCTGGGTACATGGCAGCAAGCCCCCAAAACTGGAATAGGCAGGTACAAGAGGAGGACAACAACACTCAGAAAACAGTCTGCCTGCCTTATGTGAAGGGGTTATGAGAGAAAATAAAGGATCCGCGGTCCATATAACATCAGGACAACCTTCAGAAACTGGACGGCACTTCGAAGATATCTCTCCCGAGTAAGACCCCCCCCCATAGAGGAGAACATGACTAAAGACTGTGTGCACGCTATCCCGTGCAGTTGCGGAAAGAAATCTACAGGGGAGATAGGCTGCCCCCTTCAAGAACACCAGAAAACTGTAACACGAGGGGAAGTGAAAAAATCAGGCGTGGCTGACTACACATGGAGAGAAAAGGGAGATCACCGCCCTCTGTGGGATCAGGTTGAGATCATAGACAAAGAACATCATTGGAAAATTCGTAAACTTAAGGAATCAGCACATATTCTAGGCCAAAAAAATCTCCTGAGCCGATCAAGCATAGAAATGAATACAATATGGGAACCAGTAATAAGGAGTGCCAAAGAAAAGCGATAATAACAACAAAAATTGCAATATGAGCTCTGGTAAAAACATGTAATGATAATAGCAAAAATTCTAATATGAGCACTGGTAAAAAAAGTATTGCTGAAGACTTTAGGTTTAAAATACCCAGAAGTTCATACACAGATGTCCTCAATGACACATGACACAGTTGATAAAGGCATTAGTTAGATCCAGTGACAGGACCTAAAGAGTGCGAGTTCAATACCTGGTTAAGGCGGTGGAGAAATTGGAGAGGGGAATTAACAGGAGATAACTGAGATCTATTAGACATGGCACGTGCAACTAGAACAGTCTACCCCAGTGAGCGAAATAAAGGGTTCAGTTCGACATTCCAACCACCTGAAGAGGGCCGGAGCGTACAACGTTGTAATAAATATGGCAGCAAAGATGAAAACAATAGTCCGAATAATGTAAATAGTGAAAAAAATATTACCGGCAATATATTTTTGAGAAAAATAATATTACCAGTAATATTTTTTGGAAAAAAAATATTACCAGTAATATTTTTTACAAAAAATATTACCAGCAATATATTTTTGAAAATGATTTATTGAAAAATGGTTCAAATATATATGTATACATAGACACCTTTTTTACCAAAATATCGCTATGAATCTATTTTAAAAATTTTGTTGGCATTAAATGACGCACTGAGGTTGATATGCGATAAAACATAACAACCAACTAACCAATCCACTTGTTTCAATCTTAGGTAGCAGCAATATTTTTTATGAAAAAGCTCACGGATGCGATGGCAAACTGGTATTGACCTATTAATAGTCATCTCGAAGTAGATATTAGGATAGTCAGATAGATTTTGAGAGAGAGGGGGAAATAGAAAGAAGGAAGATAATTAGAGTGATATTTGGCGAGAAAAAAAGCGAAGAGGAAGAGAGAGAGAGAAAGAGAAGGAATAATCAAATCGTCAAACAAGGAGAGGAAAGGAAGAAGCAGATGAATAAAGGAAAGAAAAAAGAAAGACTTGAGTCAACGAGAGGGAAAAGTAACCAGAGAGTGAGAGGAAAAGAAAAGTATGGAAAAGAAAGAAACTATATAGAAAGCGGGAGGTAGAGAGAAAGGAAAGTGGGGGGAATCGTGAGAGAGAGAGAATGAAGAAGTAGTGGAGAGAAAGAGAGAGAGAAGAATGAAGGCGAGGAAACATAGAGCGTGTAAATGAAGAGAGGGGTAAGAGAGAAAGAAAAAGGAAAGGGGGTAAGAGAAAGTTAAAAAAAATGGAAGATGAGAGATAGAAAGACGGAGAGGTGAGAGAAAATAGAAGTGGGGAGAGAGGGGAAAGAGAGAGAAGTGACAAAGAAGCGAAATGGAGGGAAGAGAAAAAGAAAGAGGTAGAGGAAGAAGATCGAATGTGATTGTGGAGATAAGAAAGAAAAAGAGAGAATGCGAAAGAGAGAAAACGTGGTAGAGGGAGAAAGAAAGAACGAAAGAACGAAAGAACGAAAGAAAGAAAGAAAGAAAGAAAGAAAGAAAGAAAGAAAGAAAGAAAGAAAGAAAGAAAGAAAGAAAGAAAGAAAGAAAGAAAAAGAAAGAAAGAAAGAAAGAAAGAAAAATGAATTATTAAAATTAGTCACTTTCGGCGGCCGTACCAAAATATAAATGATATTGCATACAGTGCGTGAGTTCGCGCATGCGCACAGTAAGATGATTTTTCTGAGAGTCTATCTTCAACTCAATCGCCGGGAGGTCAACGGAATTTACTTATATTTTATTCTATTTGAATTGGTACATGAATATGCAGAAGTAAAAATTGAATTTTACTTACCCGAGGTTCTCTTTCTCGTTGCAATTTCTTCTATGCACCGCGTCTCTTCAGGGCATAGGTGATCATGTCTCTCCACAACTTGCTATCCCTTGTGGGCAGTTTTTCTCCCTTTGATAAAGCTCCCGTCTGGCGTTTTCGCCATCCATGTCAGGTATGTGGCTTTCTGCCTTCCCCTGGCTCTCTTGCCCTCAATATCCCCCATGAGGCTTAAGTTCTCCAAGCTCTACTTCCTCATTAGTTCACCAAGAGTGTTCTTTTTGCTGCCACTTTCTTTAAGACTTTCTTGTTGCTTACTCGCTCCACCCATGGAATTCTCAGTATCCTTCTGTACAACCACATTTCTGCTGCCTCTAGTTTTCTTTCCTTGTCCTTAGGGAGATTGTTCAGCATTCACTGCCATATCAGAAGTCCTCCAGTACTATTTTCTTTGTTTCAAACGATTTTTTCCGTTTCTTAGCTCGTTGCTTAGCTTTTGGAAGGCATCTTTCGCTAGTCCAATGCGTGTTCGGATCTTGGTGTTGTATTTTCCATCCTCTGCTAAAACCCTGCCCAGATATTTGAACTTTTATTACCTGCTTGATATTTATATCTCCAATTCGTAACTCATATCTCGAGCCTTTTCTCTTTCTGATGACCATATTTTCTCTTTTCTTGCCGTCGGCAGTTAGTCCTTTCTTCTCGCTTTCTTCTATTGCCTTTTCTAAGCAATCCTGTAGTTTCCTTTCCGAGTCGGCCATCAGCACAGTGACATCGGCGTATCTTATATTGTTAAGATTACGGCCATCGATAATAAATCCTGGTAGGATCTCTAGTTCTTTTAGGATAGTGGCGCTGGAGGGGGGTGAATAAATCTGGCGAGAAGATGTATCCTTGTCTCACGCCCCTTTCTATTTATGTATAGCTGCTCAATTTATAACAAAAAAGCATATAGCTTTTCATATTCAAAGTCTAAAATATTACCCTTCCATTCTAGACAAGGCCGACTTACGGCTATATCACGTTGAAACACCGGTTCTCTTACGATGACTGATGTTAAGCAACGTTGAGCTTGGTCAGTACCTAAATGGGTGACCACTTGGGTAATACCAGGTGCTGTAAGCTTGGATGTGCAGAAAGTGTAACGGATAAGGGCAGGGAATCAGAAGTCAGAAAGCTGAGTTCCAATTCCAGTCGGATTTGTCATATTCACTTACGCAAAAATACCTTTAAGAAAAAGGTATGACTTCACCTCTTCTCCCCTCCAGCTATGGGTTAATTATTATTATTATTATTATTATTAAATGAAAATATTTTATGGCTTTAAAATAACCTGAAAATGGTTGATAAACCATAAAAAAAAATCAATCAATCACCCAATCCAGACAAGGATACACCCACCGGCAACAGTATATAAAAAATAAAATAAAATGATAAAATAAAAATATTCAGATACAATGTTTTCGGGCGGAGTAGAAATCAAATGAAAATATTATTTAGCTGAAACTTGTTAACCATAAGTCTGGTCGTTCATGAGAATTCACGGGGTTCCCAGATGCGCGAAAAACCTTATGTTGAAGGGGTTACCCGATCCCTAAAGCCTCCCTTCTCACTCTTAGGCTAACGTTTTCCACTTACATGAAATGGGAAGATTATATAGTGAATCAATAGCTAAGCCTACTGCTAGGAAAGTTAGTTCACTGTGTCGTGTTAGACAATTTTTGTCGTCCGATACGCACACTAATAAGTCTACCATTCGTACGTTCATCAAATATTTCTGCCACATATGTCTGGTTCTTCTGATATGTATCGAGAGATTCTTCATAAAATCCAAAGAAGAATGTGCAACATTATCGGTCCTGACCTGGCATCTCGGCTTCAGTTACTTTCCCACCGCCGTAACGTGGCTTCCCTTTGTCTTTTCTATAAATACTTTCACAGTAATTCTTCTGATGAACTTTCCACTTTTGTACCTCGACTTCAGTACTAGATTGGCGATTAGGTCTCATTACTTTATTGTTGAAATTGCTAAGTATAAGCCTAAGTTCTATGCTAACAGTTTCTTTTCTCGCACTTCTCACTTGTAGAACACTATTCTGGCTTTTTGCTTTCCTGTCAACTTTGATCTTCAAAAATTTAAATGCAACATCAATCGTCATTTTTAGTACCCTGGAATACTGCTGATTTAATGTCCTCCTCTCTCTCTCTCTCTCTCTCTCTCTCTCTCTCTCTCTCCATCGTTCTCTCAGTTTCTTTCACTTTAAGTAACCCTTTGAGTCTTAGTGACTGTATCGCCTTACTTGAGGTGTAATGATTAAAAATGAATTAAAAGTGTAGGTTTACTGATTCTTGTGATGTGCCAAAAAAGTCATATACCGCGCGAACTGGACATTTTCTGGATAGATCCATACGTAGAGCTCCACATTACAAATGGCCTCGTATCATATTTTGCCCTAATAAATCCCGTGTAACTAAATGAGACGAGACCATGCGTTGTTGTTTGCGGCCATAGCACAGAAAGCCAGGTAGATATTAGTTGACACATCACGCGACCTTGCGTTCATGCGTGGTTTGATAAGATACGATACAAAGACCTGTTTGAATAGCTTGGAAAACCTGATTTATTTTGGGAAAGATATTAGAATAATTCAAAATGTGTATTGGGAACAAACCACCAGGATACGAATAGAAACTGAATTTAGCAAATACGCAGATAACTGAATGGGATGCAAGACAAGGATGTGTTTTCTCATACGAATCCAAATGAATGTACACCTCTGCTTTATAAATTATGCAAACGCTTTTGGTAACGTACGTTTGGTTTGTTTTGTTTTATGGCATATCAATCTCAAGGGGTTATTTAATGCCAACAAGATTTTTATTGCTGTTAATATTTATTTCAAAAATATATTGCTGGTAATATTTTTTTAACAAAAATGTATTGCTGGTAATAATGTATTGCTGGTAAAAAATTTTCCTCAAAAATTCATTGCTGGTAATAATTTTTTACAAAAATGTATTGCTGGTATTAAAACCTATTTTTACACTTTCATAGTGTTTTGACCCCAGTTTGGGTGTTAGTTATTTGTCCATAGCTGGAACCCCTAACAGGTGCTACTTCCCAGGGTCAGGGTGGACCTGGGAACACCAGCAATTAAGAGGTGGTTCCACGCTCCTCAAAGCCTCCTGATCAGAGGCCTTGATGTTTGATGTAGTTTATCATCTTACCCAGGACGCGGTAACGTACGTTACAAATGACTTGTAGCTGGACAAATCATTGCCCGTCTCAAAAGAATTGTTAACGCAAAAAAAAAAAATAATAATTATCCTTACAGTTACAACTTTATAACAACGACAACGCAATTTAGTCTGTTGACTTCTGTCCGCATTAGCGATACTCCTGCATTTTATTCATACATACACAATATGGCCGACACGGCACTTCCGTGTCTGAAACAATAGCTGAAACGGTGCTTCCGTTTCCTTAGTTTCCGGCTACAACACTGACAATTCAAAATATGTTTCGGCAAATGGTTGATAAACCGTAAAAACAAATCAATCAGTTAATCAGTATTTCTTTCTGCTTCTTTTGCATTTAGTATGCCTTTTGAAAGATTCTACGTTATGGAGTAATGGATATCATCTCTGAATGAGAAATTGGAGAGCCGAGTTCGAATTCCAGTCGAGTTCGTTACATTCAAATACCTTTGGAGAAGGTATGAATTCATTTCTTCTCCCCACCTCTCCGCATCCCAGCTATGAGTTGAATAGTAGGACAGACTGGTTCGTATAGCCGTGGGTAGCAACCAGTCTACCCCAGTTAGAAATGGCAACCTATTGTAGGGAAAATCTTCTGCTTAGTCATGAACCCAAAGAGACATGATCGTCCCAAGCGTATATCATATACGATAGTTATCTTACTGATATCTTTTATTGTTAAAAAAAAAAAACATGAGTAAAAGTACGCTACAAAAAAAAAAAAAAAATCTGTGGGAACTGCTCGTTAACCTTGACATATTTGAGAAGGATATTAGAATAATCCAGACCCTATACTGGCAACTCACCGCCTACATACGGATAGAAAATGAATTCAATAAATATGCAAAAAGGGTTGTAAGACAACGATGCGTCTTCTCATCGGACTTATTCAACCTATACAGCGAGACAATTCTGAGAGATTTAGATGTCCTACCATGATTTATTATTGGTGGCCACAATCTTAGCAACATATGATATGCAGATAACACAGAAAAGAAGGGACAAGATTTACTACAGAAGGTAGAGAAGGAAAGCGAGAAGAAAGAACTAAACATCAATTTCAAGAAGATGGAATGGACGGTTTTAGCAAAAGGGAGATCTTAACAGGCAAATTACAAATCGGAGATATCAAAATCAAACAAGTACAACAATTCAAATATCCGGGAAATATTTTGACAGAAAAATCGACACTGAAATCCCAAGGCGCCTTCCAAAAGCTCAGCAAAGAAACAGGAAAACTTCGTTAGAAACAAAGAAAAGAGTACTGAACTGTTAGGTAATATCTGTTTCCCTATATGGCAGTGAATGCTGGACAATATTCTCAAAGATGAAGAAGAGACTTGAAGCAACAGAAATATGGTTCTACAGAAAGATGCTGAGAATACTATGGACGAAACATGAAAACAACAACGAATTTTTAGAGACACGGTGTTTGATAGCAGACAGAAAAGATAATGTACAGTTGTGAGCAAGAGGAAATGCCCAACATGCAAACTGTAAATTGGATATGTCAAAATCAAACAATAACAACTGTTTAAATATCTGGGAAGTGCTTTAACAGGGGACGGAAATTTTAACACTGAAATCTTAAGGCGTATTTAGATAACCAAAGATGAATGACAAGATGGTAATGGTTTGATTTTGTTTGTTTGTTTATCGGCTTATCAATTCCTTATGGGTCATTTAATGCCGAAATTTGATTTTCTTGTGAGCTTTTGTAATATTTTCTAAAAATATATTGCTGATAATATTTTTTTTTACTAAATTATTGTTATTGTTGTAATTGTTGTTTCAACATTTGAATTATGACAGATTTTAATTCTTCCATTTTTCTGTCGTCTGCTAAATAAATTTTAGAATATCTTTGCCTGGTTATTTAATTGTAGTCCTGCAAATATTTCGTAGTTTGTACATTCTGTCTTTTCTGTCTGCTATCAAACACTTACTTGTGTCTAAAAATTCGTTGTTGTTTTCAAGTTTCGTCCATAGTATTCTCAGCATCCTTCTGTAGAACCAAATTTCTGTTGCTTCAAGTCTCTTCTTCATCTTTGAGGATATTGTCCAGCATTTACTGCCATATAGGAAAACAAATATTACGTAACAGTCCAATACTCTTTTCTTTGTTTCTAACGAAGTTTTCCTGTTTCTTAATACTTTGCTATTGCTTTTGGAAGGCACTTTGGAATTTCAGTGTCGATTTTTCTGTCAAAACATTTCCCGGATATTCAAATTGTTGTACTTGTTTGATTTTGATATCTCCGATTTGTAATTTGCCTGTTGAGATCCCCCTTTTGCTAAAACCGCCCATATTGTCACTTTGGTGAAATGGTAAATATTTACTGAATATCCTGTTATTTTTCTCTTCGTGAGTTCAATGCGAATCCTCCTTCGCCATTTTTGGGTTTCGTCACACGTACATATTACGACTAATAACAGAAAGACTTCAATGTAAAGTATGCAATTACCAAACGCAGTTAAGTTTATTGTACAAAGGAAAAAAATGTCTGTTTAAAATATCCTTTAACTGCTTAAAATTTTACGTCCCGGGTACGAAAATAAATTTAACAGGTACAGAGTTTAAGAGACACAACAAGAAGTGCGCATGTCTCCAGTAGTCTAATTGAGTTTTGCTTTGCTGTTATAACCTTCCGTAATTAATGGTAAAGTGTGCTTGGTTTGCAAGCGGATTCCCTAGTATAAAAAGGAATACAGTCTCGTTTTCTGTAGGGAGGTAGGATTTCTTTATTAAGACTTTATAACTCCAGGCCGGCAGACATTAATTTAACTGTTTTAAAAACAGGGATATGAGCAGCTTTTTGTAACTCGTATTCTCCGTATAAAATTTGTCGTATATTCTGTTCCTCGTATCCTCAGTATTTATCAGTAGCTGTACTTTTCAGTTGTCTTAAGTGCTTTTTTTTGTTGCTCAGACTTCACTGCCATATAAGAGGGTAGTCATCATGTAGCAATCTAACACTGTTTTCATTGTTTCTAATATAATTTTCCCATCTTTTTGTAAAATAGTCATTTTCTGACAAGTGACTTTATTCCTTGGCGCTTTTGATTTTCGACGTCACATTTACCACTATTTCTATACTTTCCAGATAGAAGAATATTCGCGCCTGTTTAATTTTAACGACACCGATGGTTAACTCATAACAGGGATTGTACTCTTGGGATGATGAATCTCAGATGCAAGTTCTTCCCACAAGCCACTACTTTATCCCGACCACAACAATCTGAACGCCTTCACGCGTAGAATTAACTGTTATATTTCCCCACATATCCTCATTAAAATGCGCATCTTAACTCTCACTCCTAAAGCCGCTGAAATACGTAATTAATTTCCGAACACCCTAATATTTTATTATTATTTTATTCGGTCGAGCTAGATCGAACATTCACTCGTCTTTCATGCCAACAATCACGGTTCTGCGTCAACGTCGGAAGGTCATTAAGCAGGAATTCTGTGTCATAACATAGCTGGTCAATGTGTGTGGTTGCTGGGCGATCAACTCGTCTTGCTTCATAGCTAGGTGTCCAGGACTGTAGATCACTTGCGAGTTCTTGTTTTTCTCGGCAGCAGTGTCCTGAAAAAACACATACGTTCACGTAGGATTGTAAAAATAACCATAGAGCTGTGATTTAGTTGGATGTTGTCTCCAAGAGATGTTAAGTATATCTCTCAGTATCCGAGTGTAGGTTCCATCAAGCTTAGACTCTAGGGTTTTAGCTAATGCCCAGACAGTGGCTCCACACATACCATACTCTACAGTGGCTCGAAAGAATCTCCGCTTGAGGTTGTCTGGTAGATCAGATTTCCAGATTACAACGATTTTTAGTTACGGCGGTCCAGGCTTTAGCTATGCGAATTTTCACATCCTTTTCCATAAACTCTGTATCGCTTCCTAAGTATGTAAAAGATTCGACAGATTTTATTGATTGACTTGAGAGTTTGTATTGAGATTTGCTGGTTGAAGACTGGTTGCCAACCAGCAAGACAAACAAAGCACTGTACCAAATAGAAGAAACATCACTTGAGAACTTTCAACAAAAGCAACAATTAAAATGAATATCACATCTAACTCGAAGAGAAAATAAAGACATAATCAAGATGTTGACGTTCCACACCGCTTAAAATAAAAGTTTAGGAAGAAATCACCCATCAATACTAGAAAGAACATAATAGTTGATGGACTTGAGAAACCTATTTTCCTGAAAGAGTTTTTTAATAGAAAGATTTTAGAAAATTTCAGTCGGCTGTAACAGAATGTTTCCTTATAAAGAATCAAGGGTGCTAGAAAATTATTTGTTAGTTAATATTTGTTAATATTTTGCTTCTCAGTTTCTTTCTTCATTTCTTTTTATTTATCTTTATTTCTTTCTTACTTTTTTCTTTCTTTCTTTTTTCTTTTGTTCTTACTTTTTCTTTCGTTCTTTTTCCTTTCATTCTCTCTTACTATTTTCTTTCTTTCTTACTTTTTTTCGTTCTGTTTTCTTTCTGTCGTTTTTCATTTTGTTTTTCATTGTTTTCATTTTGTCAATATGTCTCTGCCTTCTGTCTTTCTTCTTTTCTGTCTTCTATTCCCTTTCTTTCGTTTATTCTACTTTCTTTTGATTTTTCTTTCTTTCCATCTATATTTCGTTTTTCATTCTTCCTGTTTGTCTGTCTGTTTGTCTGTCTCCTTTCTTCTCTCATTTCTGTCTTTTTTCCTTTCTTTCTTTTGTCCTGTTTCGTTATTTTTCTTTCTTTCCATCTATCTTTCTTTTTTTTTTTCTTCGATATTCATTCTGTCTGTCTGTGTGTCTACCACCTTCCTTTCTTCATTTCTGCTTTTTTTTTTCTTTCTTTCCTTTGTTCCGTCTTCTTTTATTTGTTTTCTCTTCTTTCTGTCCATCTACCTTTCTGGGGTTTTTTTTGTATTCATTCTGTGTCCGTTTGACTTCTTTCTTCCTTCATTTCTGTCCTCTTTTTCCTTTTTTTTTTTTGTTCTGTTTCGTTTATTTTCTTTATTTTCATCTATCTTTCAGTTTTCTTTCTGTCTATATTTCTTTTTTTCTTTTGTTCTGTCTTCTTTTTTTATTTATCTTCTTTATCTTTCTTTCTTTCTTTCTCTGAACGGCATTAACTTGATTTCTGTTAATATCCAGACATTGGCGCTATACATTAACACCACCTCTACAGTGCCTCGGAAGAATCTCCGCTTCAAGTTGTCTGGTAGTTCAGATTTCCAGATTACATCCATTTTATTCAGGAGGGGGCAGGCTTTAGCTACGCGAAATTTCACATCCTTTTCAGAATTAATAGAAAAAAATGACGTAATTTCCTATCATTTAACTTCGGTTCTGTCTTGGTTGGTTGACTCATAATTCATCGTAATGAAATACATAATTACTTTCCAAATATCCTAATAAAAGAGATAATAATCTACTTCTATATGCAGTTGCCTATCATTCAACTTTGGTTCAATCTTGATTGGTTGTCTCGTAACTCACAACGGTGAGATACGTAAATACATTACAAATATTACCACTGATTGCCTAAGAATATACTTTTCGGAGTTACTGTTATCTTGTATGGATGTGTTGACAAATAACTGCGTCGTTAATATCTGAAGACTTCGATATTGCGAATGGAGACAACGTTTTGAATCTCGGTGGTTGAAAAAAAGGAAACTTCGAACGTTTTAATTGAGGTACCGTGGGAGCTGCCAATTAGGATTTAAATTATTATTTTTCTGTTGACTTTTTTAAAAAATGAAAATTATATGTTCACAAAATTGTGTTTCCGCCCTTCGCGAAATACTAGAAGCAGCGATGAATCCCGGTGGAGACGAGGGGGAAAAAGTATTTTGTCAGAAAATATTTACGAATTGCTTAAAATTTTCTGCCGCGAAATCTGGTTAACTTTCCTTGAGAAGTGTCCTGAAATTAAAATATTAAATTGTACAAGTTAAAATTGTTACTTAATTTTCTTTGATCTTTTTTCAGGTGTATTCGTAAATAGTTAACTTTTTTTGTTTATTAACTTTATTCTTTAAAAAAAAAAAGAAAAGGAAAATGGCTTCTATGTCTAAGTCAAGTCTTTGTCATTTGATATTTTAAACTGGATGCTAAATTCCTTACTCTTTATAAAGGAATGGATAATCTATCCCAATTTACCTTTCTCAAGGAATTTAAATCAGTCATTATCGGCCTCTATAAAAACAAAGAGAAGATTCTTCCCAAATCCTTTAAATGAAAACTATACCGTTAAACATCTTTGGGAACTCGAAACGAAAATTTTTTAATTTCCAATTTTATTTTTCCTTATTAAAATTTAAAGTGCGCCCCAGAGTTTTAGTTGTTCTGCAAGTGCGTCCTGAATTTAAAAAAAAAAAAATTCAGAATAAAGTTTCAAATAAAGACGAGAACAATAGTTCGAATAAATCAAACACTGACAATTTCTTATCTCGAAATATTGTAAAAATAACTCGGAGGTGTGATATGACTTTAAAAAAGCTTGATGGGGAGGCACGGCTAGACCACTTATTTATAGTATCTAACTGAAGGAGAGTTCTTCTTTCAAGGGAGACAATCGTCATAAAAAGGTGGTAACTCTTGTTGGTATAGACCAAAAAACACATACACACATATATATATATATATATATATATATATATATATATATATATATATATACACACATACATACAGGGTGCGATGGATAAATTGTCGTCTATATTACACATAAATAGCATCTCATTTTAATAGATATATTTACCAAAATTACACAAACATATCTTCAAAAAAACTAAACAGTAAATGTATTCAATAAAATCGCCATTGGCTTCAACTGCGGCCTCCAGGCGACTTCGGAATCTTCTGCAACTCTTCTGGACGGTCGCCTTGATTAAGTTGGTGAATGCTGTCATAATCTTTGCCTTCAGTTCATCTTGCGTGTTACAAGGGGTTTTGTTGGTCTCTAATTATACTGCGCCCCACACATGATAACAAAAGGGTCTTCAGTCTGGGGAGTTAGGTGAACCGATGTAAGGGGTGATGTGGTCACAGAAATTGTCTGCCAGCCATGAATGGTTTCTCCTGCTTGTGCAGCATGGTATAGGTTCCTGTTGCCAGACATAAGGTCTTCCAGCAGCTACCCTCTTGGCCCAGAGCAGCACTACCTCCTCAAGGCACTTGATGTAGGTCTTCATGTTGTCTGAGACCCTCTGAGAAAATAGAATGGAGGCATAACGTCGTCATCAGTAGTGATCACTCCAAACATCGTAATCGCCATTAGACTCATCCAACTCTTTAACACCAAAACACTCTGAAATCTTCGTATTAGAGGTTCAGGCGAGAATTTAAAGCAGTATAGCATGACGTTTCCAAATTTCTGGCGGAGTGAATTGCGTCATGGTGCTCTGTTTCTCTCAGACTGTTCCCAACCGACCCGACTATATTGAACAGTGGACAAAATCTAAAATAAACAATACGCATGAGTGAAATTAAAAATATAAAATAGCGACAATTTACCCTGTATAAGATATATGTTTTTTTTTTATATATCATGAAAACACAAACAAAAATAAAAAGAAACTAAATGAAATCGGCTATAGCCAAAACATATTTTTTTAAATGAAATTAAAGATTTCAGCGTCCCCTCCGCTTCATGCATAAGTCTATTGTGCAATTGTATCAATGTAAATATCACTTTAGTCCGATGAAGTCCCTAAAGACGAAAAGCATTTCACTTTTTCCACATTGGCGTACATTTCCTTAACACACACATATATATATATATATATATACTTTATATATACAGGGTGACCCCCAAAAATCGGGAACTTTTTAACAATCCAATAAAACCAAGAGTGATGGAAGAAAAATATTTTATTCATAGTAATTGAAACCTTAAAATATGCCATTTAAGAAACAATGATGGAATTTTCATTTTTTAAAAATTACATCCTGTAGATGGCGTCCTCCTGTACGAATGCATTCTTGAAATCTGCTGTTGAGATTCCTCATTGACTGCTGCAACATCTCAGCTGGGATACTGTGAATTTCATCTTGAATTCTAAATGGCGAAATGTTTACTTGCTCAAGGTCACTGTCTCGCAGTGTTGCCACTTGCTCATGTCTGGCAATACGCACTACAAAAATTCCCGTTTTTTGGGGTCACCCTGTATATATATATACATATATATATATATATATATACATATATATGTGTGTGTGTGTGTGTGTGTGTGCCGCCAAAGAAAAGCGATACCTGATGTTTAAAATTCATTTTTAAAATGAAAAATCTTTATTGAAGCTTTTACTTATTTTTAAATTCAAGTTAATAGATTAAATTTAATATTTCCCATATGCAAAATTCTTTTCTGTATTTTAAACCGAATTTAAATTGATTGGAACGATTTTCTTTTTTAGAAAGCGTTAAAAATCAGTCACATTAGCGAATATGTTAGCCTATCACGTTTCTCTTTATTAAACAATCTTTCAAACTATATTTTTCTGAAATTTTATTTGAGGAAGATTAGCTGATTTAAGTTCAATTGATTTGATCTGAAACAAATATTACTTACTTTTATTTTTAAATATCGTAGAAAAGCATTTTTAACATGGAGGTGGATGTTTTTATGAGGAGTTGACAACTATCACGATAGACATATATTTGCAAATTTTTTCAACGAGAGCCGTAACTACAAACATTACTTGACGTATATAACGTGAGCACCTTTTTATATATATTTTTAACTACTAATTACTAATTAATTTAGGAAAATATTCTAAGTAACCTAATATTTTTTTGAATTTTATGTACTTTGACTTTATAGTCTTACTTACGAAGGCGCTTGTTGAGAAAATGTTAGAAAATTACCGATAAATTTTAAATTTGCTAAAGTTACTGCTTTTATTTTCTGATAATGTCGTGTATGGGCGTCTGTATTTACAAAAAGCTGAACGTTTATACTCACACAAAGAAATTCAGAATTCTTTCTAAAATACTGGTGTTCCCTGAATTATAGTAAGCTTTCTATTTATTATTAGGAAATATACTTTTTACTTAATAACAGTATCACCTAACCGCTACAAATTAATACAGAATTTTAAAATATTTAAAATTTTATAAATTATTATAATTGAAATGTAAGGCAGGGAAAGAAAGCAAAAAGAAAAGACTAGACATCAATTGCAAGAAGATGTCATGCATAGTTGTTAACAAAAGGGACAGCCCAACATGCAAATTACAAATTGGAGATACCAAAATCAAACAAGTACAACAATTTAAATCTCTGGGAAGTGTTTTAACAGAGTATGGAAAGTACAACATTGAAATCCAAAGGCGTATTAGGATAGCCAAATATGCTTTCCAAAAGCTAAGCAAAATATTAAGAAACAGAAAAATTCGTTAGAAACAAAGAAAATAGTACTAAACTGTAATTTAATATTAGTCCTACTATATGGCAGTGAATGCTGGACAATCTCCTCACAGATGAAGAAGAAATTTGAGGCAACAGAAAAATCGTTCTACAGAAGGATGCTGAGGATATCATGGATCGAAAGTGTGAGCAACGACGAATTTTGGGAGGAAATGGAAACAAAAAGGACAGTGATACTTAATATCAGGAAGAAAGTGTTTAAATTTCTGTGGTAAATAATGAGGAAAGAGGGCTTGAAGAATATGAAACTCACATAACGCATTGAGGTCAAGAGGAACAGATGAAAACAACCCACTTAGTGAGCTTGAGAAAATGAATGGTGGAACAGGGTTTCGAAGAGGTGACAAAAAGACAAAAATTATTAAGAGCTACAAAGAACAGGAAATTGTGAAGATCCATGATTGCCAATGTTCTCAGAGGCCCGGTAAATAGAAGAAGACTATTGACGACAGTAGAATTCTCGCAGATGAAGAAGGCAATTGTATGATGCAATTCGTGGATACGGATTTTTGAACAGCCTAGGTATTTTGGATTTGGGATTTGCAAGATTTATTCATGGCCTTTGGAATTATCAGCCCGGACTTCTGGTTTCGGGCCTGTCCCATCTTCCTTTCTGCCTTTCTATTCTTTCAAAATAATGTATAACACAAAACTTTATTTGAACTGCTACAAAAACATGATTTACTTCGGAAAGATCGAAAAATAATCGACAACATTTACAGGGAACAGCGTTCCCCTGCACGCAGATAGAAAAATGAGAATGTGTTATACAAAAAAAAGTAAAGGAAAAAATTGCGTAGTAATGCTTCTTCTTTCTTTGTAGAGGGACAAACGTGTGAAAAACGAAGAAATAAATAATCTTCAAACACAGCTCTATAAATTTAAATAAGTATTATTATTGAATATTTGTTTTCTTTGAAGTTGAAAGAAACGAATTACAAATATCCTCCCGAAATAAAGTGCCACAACAATATTTTGTTATTAATTTTTCAACACAACATAATAATGTACGTTAGTATAATAGAAAAATCTGAATGAGTTAAGTATTTACGTTGTTTTATGATTGCGTGTAACTTTTCAGAAGGCAGCAGTGCGCGAATGAGCGCTGTGTCACTACTACTACTAATATTTTTGTGAACAAATTTCATTCGTATGTTTTACGTGTTGTCTACTTTACTTTAAAATCGCGATGTTATTGCAAGTAGCTAATCTATAAAATATGTGAAAGGTTGAGTATTCAGTTGTGCACAACCACAACAAACCCTGGTCAATGGTTTACGGAAAACTGAGTAGTAACTTTTGAATTTACGCGATTGTATTTACAGAAAATAGATTGATCAAGACAGCTAAAAGTTAGATTTACTAAACTCAGAAGTTTACTGATGTTGTGCCATAGTACCTATTCTTTGGTAATGGACTCTCCCATAGATAATAAGTAGGAGTAGCAGTGGCAAGTCTGGCAGAACGGTGCCTCGCGGTCTCTGACTGCGCACGCCTCCTGTCGAACTCTCTGCATTAGCAGAGAGAGGAACCCTGACGAGGCTTTGCCGAAGGGCAAGGTTTCGTCCGGGGAGGTAGGCAGGGCCTGAACCCGTTTAATCGGCTTCAAAAGGCTATTTTTTGGCCGAGCCTACTCAATATGGGGGAAACCCACATAAAAACCGGCCTTGTGCCATATTCTTTTCCGTGGGTGAAAAGATAAATACCGAACGGTGCCTCGCGGTCTCTGACTGCGGACGCCTCCTGTCGAACTCTCTGCATTAGCAGAGAGGAACCCGGACGAGGCTTTGCCGAAGGGCAAGGTTTCGTCCGGGGAGGTGGACAGGGCCTGAACCCGTTTAATCGGCTTCAAAAGGCTATTTTTTGGGCCGAGCCTACGGGCTCGGGGAAACCCACATAAAAACCGGCCTTGTGCCATATTCTTTTCCGTGGGAAAAGATAAATACCGAACGGTGCCTCGCGGTCTCTGACTGCGGACGCCTCCTGTCGAACTCTCTGCATTAGCAGAGAGGAACCCGGACGAGGCTTTGCCGAAGGGCAAGGTTTCGTCCGGGGAGGTAGACAGGGCCTGAACCCGTTTAATCGGCTTCAAAAGGCTATTTTTTTGGCCGAGCCTACGGGCTCGGGGAAACCCACATAAAAACCGGCCTTGTGCCATATTCTTTTCCGTGGGTGAAAAGATAAATACCGAACGGTGTTGAGCGCGTCAGTCGAGTTTCGGACATTTGAAGTACCAACCATCACAACTATATTTGCTGCGTCATTGACTATTGTTTTCCAAGTTCCTAACGTTTTGTACGACTTATTAGAAATACAAGCCTCCGCTGTGAAAATACTCGGTAAATATATTAAGTGAATTATTTAGTAAAAAGACATCTTTGTTTCACAAAAGGTGGAAAAGTTTGAATCTGATGAAAGAGGATGAACAAGACTTCATAACGTATGCAGCTAATGTGAACAAGCATTGTGAAGAATTCAAACTAGCAGAATTAAGCTCTGACAATTTCAAGTGTTTGATATTTGTCCAGGGTTTAGTTTCAGAAAGAGACGCAGAATTGAGGAAATTGGTACTTTCAAAATTGGAAAAAGAACCGAAGATTTCGGTACAGAGTTTGGCAGAAGACTGCACAAGATATGTTAGCGTAAAGAAAGACTCGAAAAAGATAGAACAGTCTGGCATTTCGCATGTAAGGAAAATACGCTAAAAAAAAAAAGAAAGTCAGTCTTTTAAAAAGAATTCTAAAATTGCGGATTATCAAACAAAAAGTGAAATACCAGAAAAAAATAAACAAAAACTCCCGAAGCCATGTTTTGCTTGCGGTGAACTTCACTGGTATAGATATTGCAATTTTAGGAATAAAAAATGTTTCAACTGTGAAAGAGTGGGGCATAAAAGCTCGCACTGCAGGTCAAAAAATGAAAGCAAAATAAGAAAATTAAAGTCCGACGAAGTGAACGACGAAATAACCAGAAAATTTGTTACCGTCGAAATATGTAATAAAAAAATAAAAATGCAACTCGACACTGGTTCCGACCTATCTATCATAAATTTGAATACATGGAAGAAGTTGGGGAAACCAATTTTAATGAAGACAAATAAAGTCGCGAGGTCCGTGACAGGAGAAAAAATACCATTTATTGGAGAATTTGTTACAAACGTCACGTTAAATAAAAAAACGCGAAAAGTTAAACTATTTGTCATGAAAAATACCACGAACTTACTTGGTACGGATTGGATAACAGAATTTCAATTATGGGATTTACCAATAAATTCTTTCTGTTACAAGGTTGAAAATTTAAACTACGAAGCTAAAAAATTAGTTAGGAAACTAAAGAGAACTTTTCCTACTGTTTTTTCTCCAGGTTTGGGAACGTGTACCAAGATGGAGGCAAAATTACAGCCAAAACAAAACGCTCAGGCGGTATTCAAAAAGAAAAGGAATGTGCTGTTTGCTTCAATTGAACAGATAGATAATGAATTGGACAGATTAGAAAAAACGGGTTTATTTAAAAAAGTGGAATGGCTAACACCGTCAATATGCGTGAAAAACAAGCTTCAGAAAGTAAAAATGAAGCCGACACCGAAAAAAAAAACTGAGGAACAAGTTACACGCAAACAAGGACATGCAGTATTATTAAATGATTTAAGTCAACAAGAATCTACAGAAACTGAGTCCAACTTTAAGAAGTTCAAAGCGGAAGGTTGTTTCTGGTAACGCTTTGGATATATATATATATATATATATATATATATATATATATATATATATATATATATATATATATATATATATATATATATATATATATAAAATAATAATAAAAAAGCGGATTGGCTACATGACGTACTTGGTGAAAGGGGAAAAACTCACGTGCAGTAAACAGATCAGACGACGTTTTTTCAGACGTGGTTGACAGCGGTCCCGCGAAAAAAAAAAAAAAACGCCGATGGAGGTGATTTTCAATAAGTTTGATCTAACAAACCCCTGCAAATAATTTTACCTAAGGTACGCCGATCCAGAAGAAAAAAAAAGGCAACTGATCATTTAAAAATGGATCAAAAAACGTAGGAAATACGCTACGATGTTGTTTAAAAAAAAAAAAAAAATTTTCTGTAAAAATTTGAAAAATAAATAAAAACTTTTTACTCCTGCGGAGTAAAGTTTTAGGGGTGATGTTGTGCCATAGTACCTATTCTTTGGTAATGGACTCTCCCATAGATAATAAGTAGGAGTAGCAGTGGCAAGTCTGGCAGAACGGTGCCTCGCGGTCTCTGACTGCGGACGCCTCCTGTCGAACTCTCTGCATTAGCAGAGAGGAACCCGGACGAGGCTTTGCCGAAGGGCAAGGTTTCGTCCGGGGAGGTAGACAGGGCCTGAACCCGTTTAATCGGCTTCAAAAGGCTATTTTTTTGGCCGAGCCTACGGGCTCGGGGAAACCCACATAAAAACCGGCCTTGTGCCATATTCTTTTCCGTGGGTGAAAAGATAAATACCGAACGGTGCCTCGCGGTCTCTGACTGCGGACGCCTCCTGTCGAACTCTCTGCATTAGCAGAGGAAACCGGACGAGGCTTTGCCGAAGGGCAAGGTTTCGTCCGGGAGGTAGGCAGGGCCTGAACCCGTTTAATCGGCTTCAAAAGGTTTTTTTTTGGCCGAGCCTACGGGCTCGGGGAAACCCACATAAAAACCGGCCTTGTGCCATATTCTTTTCCGTGGGTGAAAAGATAAATACCGAACGGTGCCTCGCGGTCTCTGGACTGCTCACATCTTTCGTCGAACTCTCTGCATTAGCAGAGGAACCCGGACGAAGCTTTGCCGAAGGGCAAGGTTTCGTCCGGGGAGGTAGAGGGCCTGAACCCGTTTAATCGGCTTCAAAAGGCTATTTTTTGGCCGAGCCTACGGGCTCGGGGAAACCCACATAAAAAACCGGCCTTGTGCCATATTCTTTTCCGTGGGTGAAAAGATAAATACCGAACGGTGCCTCGCGGTCTCTGACTGCGGACGCCTCCTGTCGAACTCTCTGCATTAGCAGAGGAACCCGGACGAGGCTTTGCCGAAGGGCAAGGTTTCGTCCGGGAGGTGGACAGGGCCTGAACCCGTTTAATCGGCTTCAAAAGGTTATTTTTTTTGGCCGAGCCTACGGGGCTCGGGAAACCCACAAAAAAACCGGCCTTGTGCCATATTCTTTTCCGTGGGTGAAAAGATAAATACCGAACGGTGCCTCGCGGTCTCTGACTGCGCACGCCTCCTGTCGAACCTCTGCGTTAGCAGAGAGGGAACCCGGACGAAGCTTTGCCGAAGGGCAAGGTTTCGTCCGGGAGGTAGATAGCGCCTGAACCCGTTTAATCGGCTTCAAAAGGCTATTTTTTGGCCGAGCCTACGGGCTCGGGGAAAACCCACATAAAAAAACCGGCCTTGTGCCATATTCTTTTCCGTGGGTGAAAAGATAAATACCGAACGGTGCCTCGCGGTCTCTGACTGCGGACGCCTCCTGTCGAACTCTCTGCATTAGCAGAGAGGAACCGGACGAGGCTTTTTGCCGAAGGGCAAGGTTTCGTCCGGGGGGAGGTAGGCAGGGCCTGAACCCGTTTAATCGGCTTCAAAAGGCTTTTTTTTTTGGCCGAGCCTACGGGCTCGGGGAAACCCACATAAAAAACCGGCCTTTGTGCCATATTCTTTTCCGTGGGTGAAAAGATAAATACCGAACGGTGCCTCGCGGTCTCTGACTGCTCACATCTTCTGTCGAACTCTCTGCATTAGCAGAGAGGAACCCGGACGAAGCTTTGCCGAAGGGCAAGGTTTCGTCCGGGGAGGTAGACAGGGCCTGAACCCGTTTAATCGGCTTCAAAAGGCTATTTTTTTGGCCGAGCCTACGGGCTCGGGGAAACCCACATAAAAACCGGCCTTGTGCCATATTCTTTTCCGTGGGTGAAAAGATAAATACCGAACGGTGCCTCGCGGTCTCTGACTGCGGACGCCTCCTGTCGAACTCTCTGCATTAGCAGAGGAACCCGGACGAGGCTTTGCCGAAGGCAAGGTTTCGTCCGGGAGGTGGATAGGGCCTGAACCCGTTTAATCGGCTTCAAAAGGCTATTTTTTTTTTGGCCGAGCCTACGGGCTCGGGGAAACCCACAAAAAACCGGCCTTGTGCCATATTCTTTTCCGTGGGTGAAAAGATAAATACCGAACGGTGCCTCGCGGTCTCTGACTGCGCACGCCTCCTGTCGAACTCTCTGCGTTTCTAGAGGAACCCAGACGAAGCTTTGCCGAAGGGCAAGGTTTCGTCCGGGAGGTAGACAGCGCCTGAACCCGTTTAATCGGCTTCAAAAGGCTTTTTTTGGCCGAGCCTACGGGCTCGGGGAAACCCACATAAAAACCGGCCTTGTGCCATATTCTTTTTCCGTGGGTGAAAAGATAAATACCGAACGGTGCCTCGCGGTCTCTGGACTGCGCACGCCTCCTGTCGAACTCTGCGTTAGCAGAGAGAACCCGGACGAAGCTTTGCCGAAGGGCAAGGTTTCGTCCGGGGGAGGTAGACAGGGCCTGAACCCGTTTAATCGGCTTCAAAAGGCTATTTTTTGGCCGAGCCTACGGGCTCGGGGAAACCCACATAAAAACCGGCCTTGTGCCATATTCTTTTCCGTGGGTGAAAAGATAAAT
>CAHIKZ030001558.1:1937500-1962500 GCA_903632075.3 Acanthosepion pharaonis
AGTAATGGATTGAGGAATCGGAGAGCCGAGTTCGAATTCTAGTCAGATCTGACCATCAGCATAAAAAGGGGAACATGTCTATCAGCCTACCTGTAACAATCCCCCAGCTGTTGATCGCACTATCTTAAAAAAAAAACTATATCCTCTTTCACCTATCTTGGCTCCATTGTATCCAACGATACTAAGATGGAGAACGAAATTGAGTGCAGGATTGGAAAGGCTAGTTCTTCGGTAATCTGTATCGTAAGCTTTGAAATAATCGTGATGTTTCGTTAAAGGTGAAAACAGATGTATACCAGACAGTAGTACTTGATGCTTTCCAGATATGTTGCTTACGTACCATCTGTAACTGAATCCTGGGTGATCAGTAAAGTTCTGGCTAAATGCAACATGACGGGTGTTGAAGCCATCCTAATAAAAATCCAACTCAGGCGGGCAGGACATCTTTCTCGTCTGAGCGATAGAAGACTTTCAAAACAATATCTCTTTGTCCAGCTTCTAAAAAGCAGGTCGGTTGGAAGGCCACTCTTGCGTTTCAAAGACAAACTCAAAGACAATCTGAAGCGATGTAGCATCCCCTTTTTTTCCTGAGCAAACAAAGCGTCAGAGCGAACAAGCTATCAACTGTCTCATGCTTCTCATCTATACAATCGTTTGAACGAGGCCGACTAGAACACCGTGATCAACTGCGGGCAAATTAAAGAAAGCTGGCAGCATGCTGATCCTCTCAACGATAACCTTACCTGCCACTGCGGCTTTGTCACACGCAGTAACGCATGACTTGCTGTCCACTCGCGGAAACATGTGGCAATTGAGAGTCAACCACTCTAGAAAAATGGATTAATCACATGGTCCAAAAAGTTCTAAGTTTACAAAACACCTGCAGGCGACACATGTTTACCCATAAAAGATGAGCACCTCTTTATTTTACTGAGCCCTCCTTTTTCGTCCATGATGAGAAAGTTCACCGTACACGTATATATATATATATATATATATATATATATATATATATATATATATACGTGTACGGTGAACTTTCTCATATATAGAAATATATATATATATATATTAAAGAAAAACAGACCACTTTAAGGTTCCATTATAATAATTTATTTCACCAGAGCCCTTTTAAAGAACGCTGGATTATCAGATAGCACTTCCAAAAGATGGAACGAAAAATGAAATGAAAATTCACACATTTGATGGGTAGTATTAAGTTTTTGTAATTTAACAGAGGGGGTAATGAGGGATGGTGTGAGAGACATGGTCGAGTTTAGAGAGGGTATATTTTAATATTTCTTTCAATCATATTTAGTATTACAAACCTTAGCAAGTGCATACTTGTATTTGAAATATATATATGTTTTTAAAATAGGATACAGAAATACTGACAAAGTTTTAAGAAATTTAACAAATGGATAACGTTTTATTCAGAATAGATTTGATTGAAAATAAATTTGATTACGCGTTTCACCTTTCTAGGCTTCATCAACTCTAAAAATGAAATAAAGAAATGTGTGTCTGTGTATTTGTGTATGTATTTGCGTGTATGCTTAAACAATAAATCATAGTACTTTTTTAAGCTGGAGTTTCTCGTGATTAAAAAACAAATGAGTGACTTTTGAAAAAATCGTTAATATTTATCTTGTATCCTTTATTTATAATATTTATGTTGAAAGTTGTTAATATTTTCCCAGCTTTTTTGTGTCGAAATAAAGGCAAATACACATCATTTGTATATATATATATATATATATATATATATATATATCGTTTAAACATATATATTTAAATATAAGACAATAGATGTCTATTATGTATCTCTCTCTCTCATATATATAAATATATATATATATATATATATATATATATATATATATATATATATATACGGACATTTAAACAAAGATATTCACAATCAAAGATGATATTTGATATTCTGTTAAAATGTCCGTATAACCATTCTGAAGATGACTCATGTGAGCCGAAAGCTTTGATCAAGGACCAGCTTAATACAAATGTTGGGCATTTTTTGTCTTTATTTTCATCCGAAATTAAAACAACTATACGAAGTTTAGAACGGCTAATGATCAGACATAATAGACATTGTCTGTTATATTTAACGATATATGTCCAAATAATGATCTGCTGCCCCAATACACTATATATATATATATATATATATATATATATATATATATATATATATATATATATATATATGAGAGAGAGAGAAGATAGAGGTTCTGAAAAGTTGTCAATGCGACCAAGAATGGATTACTAATAAATTCTGCCTTTTGTTTATTGGACCGGAATTTGAAATATGGGACAAGCCAAGAACTTTTCAGCACTCCCTCGAATAAAAATATATAGGTATAAAAAGGAGAAAATAGATGTAAGAACGAGGAAGAAAACAAATTTAGAAAAGTATAAAATATAAAAAAAAAATTTTCGTATTTGTGAAATTAGAATTTATATTGTAAAAAAAATACTTTTCTTATGAGGCTACGAAATCGTGGACTTATCTCGGTATATACCTAGGTATATATTTAGGTATATATCTACGTATATATTTAGGTATATATCTACGTCTATAACTAGGTATATATCTACATATATATCTACATATATATCTACGTACATATCTACATATATATCTACGTACATATATATCTACGTACATATCTACGTATATATCTACGTATATATCTACGTATATATCTACGTATATATCTACATATATATCTACATATATATTAACGTACATATCTACATATATATATCTACGTATATATCTACGTATATATATCTACGTATATATATCTACATATATATCTACGTATATATCTACGTATATATCTACGTATATATTTTTCCCATAAACGATTTCTCGTTAGAAGGCCTTTTCCGTTTCTTTTTATGACCAAACGATATATTTTAATGCCTTGTAAAAGCCTTATAAAGACAATAAAAGTAAAAGAAAATAAATTTAACCGTTACGGTAAATGAGCTGAAAAAAACTTAAAATGACTCACCTGCTGTTTTTTTTTTTAAATTGGTTCATAGTTAATCCAAATATCCGCCGCTAAATAATCGATGTTTTGTCAATAGGTAGCCGTTGGGAATCGATATTTGATCGGTATTCCAACTGATCGTAAAGAGGTTTTTTTTTTTAATATTCAAATATATCACTAGACGAGCACGACAAATAGATGGCAGGTGATAAACTAACAACCAGACGCCGCCATTATCGGCAATTCATACACTGCATTTTGACAGATGACTGTTTTATTATTTTTATTTAATCGTTTTTCGGGAAGGGTGGATGTAGTCGGCCTTAAGAAAGCTCCGAGGGGCTGTTTCGAGACTATAGCATATATCAAGTGCAGTGACTTCCAAACATTCGCACATATACTCACATAAAGGCAGCTTTATTTCACAAAAATGAACTGAACAATCAGACGGCATCTATAGAAAACTGAGTTCTACTGGCAACGGCACTAAACGGGTTTATTAAAAATAAAATAAAACGCATATTGATAATGGTAATATGAGCCGTTTCCTTATAAGGAAACATTCAGCCAAATATTGTCTATTTTCAAGAAAAAGTCGCTACTGTATCAACACGAAAGACCTTGAGATTTAAGCCCTTTTTTCTGTAGGTCACGATGCCAAATTTTGTCTGTTTTCCAAAAATGTTGCTTCTACAAACAGTCAAATTTCAGTTTACATGGAAAGAAACAATGTAGTTATTAATAAGAAATTAAGCTGAAATTAATGCATTCTGGGTTTCACAGTTCAAGCATCACGCCTTCATAGTCAGCCTATGAACTTTTCAGCTCACCTTCGTACACCGATTAATAGCAGAAATGGATGGAAATAAGACTTAATACACTTGACCTAGACAGAATATGCCAATAATATTGGCTTTATGATTTATAGTCAATCACCTGTCATCCACTACCATGTGGTGAACATAATCAATGTTTTTTTTTCTAGGTGCTGGCAGTTGCAGGACGTTGTGCCTTCCTTAATACTCTCCCTCCCCCTCCTAAATTCAGCTATCCAAATTTTGCACTGTCGATAAAGCTGTAGTGGCATACTCTAATATAACAACCACAGCATAAATTTCTTTGGGGCTAAACAGTTTAATTTCCTTGCAGACGAAATGGACATCTTTGAGGAGTGTTCCCACTGTATGGATTGTCTCTTTGTCTCTGGCTCTAAGTGATGAACCCAACACTCTTCCTGGGTTAGGAAACATTCAAGGAAACCAGCTGGATCTGCCTCAGACAATGTCAGATTTTCTCGTGAAATTAATGCAGGCACGGTTTCACAGCTCTAGCATCACGCCTTCATAGTCAGCCTATGAACTCACCGATTAATATCAAAAATGGATGGAAATAAGACTTAATATGACATAGACAAGTTTTACAAGCTTTTGGTGTCAGCAGATGTTACACCCACTGAGCGGAAACCGTAGTCATGCTAAGTTCATTGTGCAGATTATTCTTAACTCTCTCACTTAATATGCAAATATTATTGGCTTTATGATTTATAGTCAATCACCTGTCATCCACTACCATGTGGTGAACATAATCAATATTTCTCCCCGTTGGTGGCAGTTGCGGGAAGTCCAGATATTGCGTCATCTTCAAAACTCTCCCTACCCCTCCTAAATTCAGCTTCCCACTTTTATACTGTTAATAAAACTAGATCGTCATCCCTAATTTAGCAACTATATCAGCATGAAAGACCTTGAGATTTAAGCCCTTTTTGTAGGTACTTGATAACAACACGATGTCAAGTTTTGTCTATTTTCAAAAGAAGTCGTTCCTAGTTACTTTTGAAGTCTTCTACAAATAGTCAAATACCAGTTTACATGGAAAGAAATAATTCAGTCATTAATAAGAAATATAAGCTGAAATTAATGCATGCAGGGTTTCACAGTTCTAACATCTCGCCTGCATAGTCAGCCTATGAATTTTTCAGCCGACCTTCGTACACCGATTAATATCAGAAATGGATGGAAATAAGACTTAAATATGACCTAGACAAGTCTTACAAGCTTTTAATCAGGCGTCAGAAGATGTGAAACCCACCGAGCGGAAACCGTAGTCATGCCAAGTTCATTGTGCAGATTATTCTTAACTCTCTCACTGAATATGCAAATAGTATTAGCTTTATGATTTATAGTCAATCGCATGTCATTCATTATCATGTCGTGAACACGATCTAGGTGGTGGCAGTTGCTGGAGGTCCAGACCTTGAGTCATCTTCAAGACTCTCCCCACCCCTCCTAAATCCAGCTTCCTACTTTTACACTGTTGATAAAGCTAGAGTGTCATCCCCTAATGCAGAAACCATGTCAGCTATGAATGTCCCGGGGGGGGGGGGCTAAACACTTTACCTGCCGGTCTTTGATAACACCACAATGCCAAATTTTGTCCATTTTCAAGAAAAGTCGCTACTAGTTACATTTGACGTCTTCTTTAAACAGTCAGATGTCAGTTTACCTAGAAAGAACCAATGCAGTTATTTATTGAAATTAACGCCTGTAAGGTTTCACAGCTCTAGCGTCACTCCTTCATAGTCATCCTATGAACTTTTCAACCCACACTCTTAGTTATGAAAAAATAAAACAAATGTAACAGTCTTAAAGATTTAAGAACTAAGAGATTAAAATAAAACAAAATTTCTCTTCAAAAGCCATTCCCTTCATTGATATCTCAAAGAATGACGAGGCATCGGTTTGTTTACCATTCCCTGTCTGTTTCGGGTGGAAAACAAAACTCCTTAACCTAGAAATTCTGTTAAATGCGCATTCTCTGATTGTTCGTGTCATTTACTGCTGCGTAGAAACGCTTGTTTTTGACACTTGGCGGGAACAACGAAAATAATAATAAAAACGACTAAGAAACCAAAACGTACAAAATTTAATTCATAAAGATCTTTCCAGAGCATGAGAAAAGTGATTATAGTACTTCAGTTTATAAAACCACTAACCTTCTATATTTATTATGACATTTGAAAATTTCTTCTGTTCATAAAGAAAGAATTATCTAAAATAATAATTGGAAAGAATTATCTAAAATAATAATGTTAAAATGTCGTCTATTCATATACAGTAAAAAAAAAAGTACATAATTAGATATAAATCGATTTTAAATGACTTCTTTTCACCTAATATCACAAGGTATAGAATTGGATATAAAAACGGTGCTAAAATGTCTTTTGTTTCTTCTAAAGTCACAAAGTATAGAAATAGATATAAAAACGATGTTAAAAGGTCTTTTGGTCATATAATGCCTCAAAATATAGAATTGAATATGAACACGATGTTAAAATGTCTTTTGTTCATATAAATCACAAAATATAGAATTAGAATGATGTTAAAATGACTTCGGTCTGTATAGGGTCGCAATGTATAGAATTAGATATAAAAACGATGTTAAAATATCTTTTTTTCATAGAAAGTCACAAAGTATAGAATTGGATATAAACACGATGTTAAGATGTCTTTTGTTCATATAATGTTACATAGTATAGAATTAGATATAAAAACTATGTCAGAATATCTTTCATTCGTATAAATTCACAAAATATAGAATTAGATATAAACACCATATTCAAATGTCTCTTGTTCATATAAAATGGCATAGTATAGAATTGGATGTAAAAATGATATTAAAATGTCTTTTTTCAAATAAAGTCACAAAGTCTAGAATTAAATATAAACATGACGTTAAAATATCTTTTGGACATATGAACTCATAAAATATAGAATTAGACACAAAATGATGTTAAAATGACTTAAGTTCGTATAGAATCACAAGGTAGAGAATTAGATATAAAACGATGTTAAAATGTCTTCTGTTCATATCAAGTCAACAAATATGGAATTAGTTTTAATAACGATGTTAAGAAAGAATTAGATAAATAATGATTCCATCATTACTTCAATTCATATAGAGATACCACAAACATTTACTCTATTATCGATATTAACACTTCAGTTCATATAGTGCCGAAAAGAGAATGGACTATATTAACAATGCTAACATTTCTTCGGTTCAAATACAGTCACTAATCTTGTATATTATACTTTAGTTTAGTTTTTCCTTCCGCTTGTGTTGTTAGGCGTCGGAGGGAGACACAGGCGAGTGGCCTGGAGGAGAGATATCTCGTAGGTTCTAAGATGTCTGCCACTAAGTCGCTCCAGCGTCTTTTTCGTCTAGCTCTCCAGCCAGAGTACTTAAGAGTGTATGCTCGTAGGGCTGGTTGGTTGACAGGCATAAAAGTGAGGCGTCCGAACCACTTGATCCTCTGCTGCTTGATGTGTTGTATGATTTTATATTACTCCCACCATATCTCTTATTGCCTCATTCCTGATCTTGTCTCGCCTGGTCTTGTTCACTGCTTTCCTCAGGCATTTCCTCTCACAACTGATCAGTTTCCTATCAAGGGTTTTTGTTAGGAGCCATAATTGACACCGGTATGTCAGCGTTGGTAGGAAAATGGCGTTGATGAGATTTGCCTTGGTGCTCATGGAAATGCTAGAATGTTTTAGAAGAGGAGCAAGTTGGTAATTGACTGCGTTGGCTTTCTGACATCTGGTCTCGATTTCTCTGTCTATATTATACTAAAGAATTAAATATATTATCAGGGCTTAAAGCTCCTTAGTTCATATGTGAGGGTAAGTCAAAAATTATCTGCACATTCCCTATAACATTTCTTTAGACAAGAGTGCGGATAATTTTTTTTTACTTTCCCTAGTATTTAATAGACTTTATATGAATATATAGTGACTGAGATACTTATACTGTCTTAGTTCCTATAAAAACAGAATCCCTATATATTTAGAATAATTAAATATGGAGTATTATAGCGCTAACATTTCTTCCATTTATATAACCTCACTAACCTTACAAATTTATAATAACAGAGAAGGAAAGGTTATTACAGGGTTTACATTTTTTCAATTCATATCTGGCCACGAAACATATTTATTATTAGCTTAAAAGCCGCCCTATCAGGCTAGATCCCGAGGAGGGTTCTTTATCGGGCCTTCATGACAATAGGGAGGGTTTAGGGAGGAGTAGATGCAATAGGCAACAATAAACTAAAGAACTCAAAAATCGCTGCATTTAAGTATTTCATTAATATTTAAATTTACCTTTTAAAATTTCAACGATAATTCTTCTGCCGACTATTAATTTAAAGACGTTGATGTACGTAGGTCCTTACTTTCTAAACAAATAATTATTTTTATTTCATGGGTGACTTTTGGTGGATTTCGCAATTATTAATTTCGATTATTCCCAAATTTATTTCCAGGTTATAAAAATTGTTATCATACAAAAAATTCGGCGCAAAAAAAAAAAAAAAAAAAAAAAATTCACCGAAAACAATCGCAGTAATGAAAATTGGTAAGTCCAAAATTTTAATAATGCGGGTACGGATCAGGCCCGGAATAGTTTTAATTTGATCACGGGGTCGGTCTGATTCCCAAATGGTATGATGTGTTGGGCTACGGCCTCTTGGAGTAAAGTTGAAAAAAATGTGTGACACAGTGACACACTGACATTTGCATTTATTATATAGATTATGACAGCTCTATTGAAATAAGCGATAGATATCAAGGATTTACAATTGAATTAAGCATTTCAGATTCTTGGATTTTGGTAGCTGATGAAAGTTATCAGCGTGTACAATTCCTACTTTAAATTTGATCCCAGACTACTAGTAACTAAGCTGACGACACCAGCCAACAAAATACCTCGCTTTCGCCGACATAAACCACGGAAAACACCGAGGTATAACATCCAAGCCCTTAAAACTGAAACAGCGAATTTAAAATTTAGTAAAAATTAAAAATCTTGATCGAAACACTGAGGAATAGAATAAACATTATATCTTCATTAGCTGAAGCACGTGAGACCATTCCAAGAACACCTAAATGTAAAAAGAGGCACCCATCGGACGACAATCCAAAGTTAAACAAAACTGATATTACAAAGAAACAAAGAGAAGAGGGGAAAATAAAAGAGAAAAAAAAAACTGAACAATTAACAAAGGAAATTTAAAAAAAAAACTACTTAACTCTTTGAGAAACCTATATATTCAGAAAATTGGAAAAGAATTAATGAACCCAATCAGCAGAAACTATATCTGTCTATTTCTGAGAGAAGGTATTGTAATTGTTTACATTGTTCGGACTGTTATCCTCATCTTTATTGCCATATTCCAGACCTTTCGGCCAAGCGTTGGTTGGATCCAGTGACTTGACCCAAAGAGTTGTGAGTTCAATACCTGGCTACCGCAGTGGTGAACAAAAAAACTTGGACAGTTCAGGTAAATGAAGATAACTGAGGCATCCGGAAGAGGCATGGCATGTGGAACTAGAGCAATCTACCCCGGTGGACGGAATAAAGGGTTCAGTTTGAAATTCTAAAAACCTAAAGGAGGCCGGGTCATAGAACCACCGAAACGCCATGAATATGGCAATAAAGATGAGGACAACAGTCCGAACAATGTAAATAGCAGAAACTATGTGCTAGAATTTGGAGATGAGCAAAACATCCCAATAAAATCATACAATCAAAACCAGCACAGGATACATCTCCTGGTCTCAAAGTCACTTTGAATCACATTTCAACCCTGACCACACTAAACTAAAGATGCGTACAGAAATAAAATATAAATGTTATTACAGATCCCATCGCTAAATGTAAACAATAATGAACCCAGTGATGAGGAAATTAAGAAAGGTATAAAAAAAACTAAGGACTAATAAAGCATCACATAACATTGAAGAAAATAGCTTACTTTCTTCTGAAATAAATAACAAATTTCTTTATTTCATGAAAGAAATCTAGATTAAGAAATGCGTCGCTAAAAAGTGGGATTTACTATGCGTTAATACACTATGGCAACAAGAAGTTAGTTTTGAAGACCATCGCTCATACAGAGGTATCTCAGTTGGTTCTATGATGGTGAAAGTATTTTTTTTAATCAAGTTCATCCCAAGCAAGGCAGTAAAGCCACTGACACAAGTGGTTACTGGGTGTGGAAGAATTATAAAGCAGAAACATTACTAAGGAGCGAGAACAATAGAAGAGTAATCAGGACAGTAAAAAAGCGATTGACATTGCATCAAAATCATTAGCCTAGCAGCTACCAATCTAACACAAAAATTGAAATAGCACCCCAACTTCGTATCACTAACACCCAACTTGGAGATAGCCAGCTTTATTGAAAATGGTCAGGTGATCAAGAATAACGATAAGCTACGCGGGGACCCAAAGGCTGTCATAATTTTATGAAAGTCCTCACGATTCAATTTGGTTTTCGTTCTGGTAAAGGATGTAATGATGGCATATGTGTCAAACAACTCCAGGAAATGGCGTACCTTTCTAATAGAAGATTGTGTATCTGCGATGTCAGCCTCCCAACAACATATGGCTGCATCAATGAAGATGTCCTCTTATCCATTAAAAACTACCTTTCAAGCTATCTACTGAATGCATCGATTTAATAGAGGAACTTCATTGACCTACAGAATTTTACATGCTTAGCGAGGGTCCCAATATTGAGATATTTCAAACCTCATCAGGAGTACGACAAAGAGGAAATAAAAGTCCCAGTCTATTTAATCATTTTAAACTATGCTCTCTGCATTTACAAACACGGATTTCTTGGGATGGACCAACCATTTACGAGCATTCCATGACACATCCCAAATGAATCTACCAATAGAAGACAACGATCCTGCTTTCCCTCCTGAGATCAATGTACTGGTGATGAGTGTGGGGGGGGGCACTATACTGATGACTGAAGTATTCATATTTAGAATAACAATGATCTTGAACAGAAAATCAACATCGTCTACCAGGTCTTCCAAGAAATAGGACTCAAGATAAACGTTTCCAAAACAGAAAGTATGATCTGGAATCGTAATGAAAGCAGTGATGGCACCTACCCTGAATCCATCATAAAAATTCAGCATGTGGAATTAGTAAATACTAAACACTTTAGATACCTCCGTGTATGGATCAGTTATCACAAATTTCAAGAAAATTGAACCTAAAATAGGCTTCACTAGAATTAGTTTTACAAATTGCTACAAATTCGAAACATTAACCCGGAAACTCCAATCATGGTCTTAAATAATCTCATCAGTAATATTATGGTTGAATGCGCTCAAATATATACACACGGGGAATTTTTAAACATGCTGGAACCGAATATGAATTCCTTTGCTCGAAAACAAGAGAAAAATTAATTTAAAAAAACTACTGAAGTGAACGGTGTCTGTGGTCTTCAATAAACCCTGCTTTAACAAAAATTCGTTGAAAAAAATATATTTAAATAATGATTTAATACCACAGAATGTATAAATAGACTTAAAGAGAGACAATTTTTTGCTCATTTTTTCTTTTTTTTTTTTTTTTTTTTTTTGCTTATGGACGTAGGTATCTTTCGGTCAACATTAGTAAAAATGATATAACTGCATTGGTCAGTAAGTGTGTGGAAATTGAAGGAAAATTTGGAGCACGTCTAAAAAAATAAATCCACGATTAAAATATATATACGTAAATTTAAGATAAGATGTAAAGACTCCAATATGAGTATAAAACAAGAAAATATAACTCATAAACCTCAAAATAACTGAAGAGACCGCAGAAAATTCTTTTGCTTACAAAGAGACGACTGCTGTAATTTAAGGCAGACTTCTTCCAACATATGCAAATGGTATTTAGACGGAGCCATATGCAAAATAGAGAATGAGTCAGCAGTAAAACATGAGTGGCACTGCTCATTGTCTAATAGGTTCTGTCCAATTGCCGAATCGTGTACTGATTGTGAAATACGGGTTAGATTACTTAGATTTAATCTAATAAATTTTGGTAGGTGCTGGTGCAGTCTTGTCTCCAGCCTAAGATTAGTTCGTTCTATGTATTCAGCTTCGCACTGACATTTAACTTTGTAAATTAAAGAGCTTTTACTAAGATAGGACAACCGATCCTTAATAAAGGAAGTAAACACTGGACAGGTCCCAAAAACAACACGTAATTTTGCGGAAAAAAGTAGAAGAAAAAAATTAGAAACTTTATCAACTAAAATTTGACACTTTCTAGCAAGTCAAGGCAATTTTAAGTAGATCGAATATAGACTAGGACCAAATTCAGGAGATTTACTGAAATTTTCAATCTTACATTCCATCGTACGTTTAATAATATTGGCAGGATAACGATTATTAATAAGAATACAACGTGTCCTATCCAACTCTTGCTGAAGTGTATATATTGGCAGGATAACCATGAAGTGTACACGGGGAACAAAGCATTAAGGCACGATGGAGTAATGTAGTAATTAAGTTGACTTTTCTTGAACGGGGACACAAAAGAGTTCCAACTAGTGTATTAACCAGTAAATATTGGTTTACGGAACACACTAGTAATAAATTTACCGTATTTTCGCTATGCTAGAACACCCAAAAAGGGAAGATAATTATTTTCCTCTAACTCCATCGTAAAAACCAAGGATGGTTATAAGGAATTTAAATGTTGGCGGAACAGAGTTGCCTCGTTTGTATTGTCGAACATAGAAAAAGCGTCGTTGACATAACGTAAATAAATATAAGGTTTCCGACATTTCTCAAATAATAGGCTCTCGTAGTATCCAACAAAAATGTTGCCTAAAGTGGGACCTAAGGGGCTACCCATAGAAACCCCATCGATCTGGGCATACATAATATCCTCAAAGCTGAACTCTAACCCCTCTGTTGCTAAATTCCTGAATTCTAAAAATAAGAGTTCAGGAATGGAGGCAGGACCCAAGCAACCTCTATAGAGAGCATCAGTACATATCTGTACAGTTTCTTTGTATCTGTACATATCAGTACAGTTTCTTTGTATCTGTACATATCAGTACAGTTTCTTTGTATAAAGACTCACAATATCAAAGGAAACTAATATTTTATCACTAGAATTTAAAGAGCAATTTCTAATAAATTCTGAAAAAGTGAATTAGTCTGGAACACAAGTTGAGAAATGGCCGAAAACAGATAGAAGCAACTCTGCTAACCATTTGAGTAGCTCATGCTGTTCTGAACCCGTCATAGAAAGGATGGATCTTAAAAGAACAGCATTTTTATGAACCTTAGGCAACCCATATAGCCGAGAACCGACAGGTCTAATTCGGTTATATATATCTTTACATAAAAGATTGCTTTTATATACGCTTAACCCTAGAACACTAACCATCAATTCAAGTTACACCACTACTAACCATGGGTAGATCATAAACGATTTTGAAAAAAATATTAAATATAAATCTTTATTTGAAATATTTTACATGCAGACACTTCAAACTTTATACAGTGTGACCCCCAAAAACGGGAACTTTTTAACAATCCAATAAAATCAAGAGTGATGGAAGAAAAAATATTTTATTCATAGTAATTGAAACCTTAAAACATGTGATTTACGAAACAATGATGGAATTTTCATTTTTTTAAAATTACGTTCTGTAGATGGCGTCCTCCTGTACGAATGCATTCTTGAAATCTGCTGCTGAGATTCCTCATTGACTGCTGCAACATCTCAGCTGGGATACTGTGAATTTCATCTTGAATTCTAAATGGCGAAATGTTTACTTGCTCAAGGTCACTGTCTCGCAGTGTTGCCACTTGCTCATGTCTGGCAATACGCACTTCAAAAATTCCCGTTTTTATTGGTCACCCTGTACTTTGAGTTAACATTAATTAAAGGAACTGAAAAACATTTAGCTAAGAAAATCAGGTACTGAAAATTGTAATTAAGAATAGGAAAATTTGCGCTGGGTACTATATACCCATGGTTAGTGTTCTAGGGTTAATAACCGTTTTTGGAGATTTACCTCCAATTTATCGGTGCGATCATAAATTTCAGAAGGAGCAATTAAACGAAACATAGAAGTATCACGTAAAATGACATTCATTTTATTAATGTAATCTTGTTTGTTCAGAATGACTACACCAGAATCTTTATCAGGTTTTGTGATATAAATGTCATTTCGGGTTTTTAAAAGCCTAATGGTTCAGAAATGAGCATGACGTCACGCAAGGTAATCACGATCAATAGATAGAGAAGCAAACTCACATGCTAGTTCCGAAATTCTGGACTTGCAAAAAGTGAGTTGATTGAAGGAGGAGGTAACATGACGAAGTAGTTGTGAATACATTCACTCGAATTCAGCAAGTACTTGTTCTTTATTAACAAGCGGGAATACAGAATTCTAACCTTCTAGAGAGAATAAGTTTTTTTCATATCTGAGGGATTAATACTCGACAGATTGAATATGCGTTTGTCTAATGCAAAATCCTCAGAAACAAAACATTTAGAAATAATTTGGTTTATACCGTATTGGTCTTTGGCATATGAATGTTTTTAAATTTTATATATATATATATATATATATATATATATATATATGAAAAGTGTATATAAATATCAATAAATATAAGTATGTATAATTATTTATATATTATATGCGCGGCACTTATTAGAAAGCGCTCAATATCAGAGATAGAGCTAACATATTTGACAAACTCACATCTATCAACCAAATATATATATATATATATATATATATATATATATATATATATAAACTGACCTCACTGTTGTATGGTTCAGAATCGTGGACTCCATATAGGTTTCATATCAATTAGCTGAATGTCTTTCACAAAAGTTTCTCCGCCTGATCTTTGGTTATACTTTTGACAATAGGGTGTCCAATGCCGATCTTGTAGCAAAATGCAACATTGGTGAAATTGAAACCTTGCCGATGCAGTCACAACTGGAATGATCATGTTTCATGGCTGTGTGATGACAGAATACTTAAGGTATTCATGTATAGCCAGCTTTACAGTGGACAAAGAAATGTTGAACTGCCGTGGCTCATGTATAAGAACAAGTTAAAGAGTAACTTCACAGTTGTAAATGTGCTCCATACTAACTTCGAGTGAGTATGTTTGTTTTAGAGAGGTATCTGAAATTTTGAAATCAATAGTATTGACTAAGAGACGAAGGACAACGGCGAAAAGCGTCAACAAATGTTCCTGTTGCTGTGTTCAAAGATCCTTGCTTGGACTTGTATGCAAATGACTAGCAGGACTGAAGTCTAACATATGACACAAGCAGAAAAACTGAACGTCCTCCCCACCCGGATCTTCATACGTCGAAATCGATGAAAAAGTCGATCATGCATATATATATCTATATATATATAGTAATATTAGTAATGTATTAAAATTATAGCAATAAGCATTAATATAGTCACATATATATTTCAAGAGCCATACAAAACTGATTGAGAAAGTGCTTGATAGTGAGAAAGCAAAATAGGGAGAGAGCAGAAGATAGATAGATAAAATAGAGAGCACGAGAGGAAAAAGAGAGGGTAAGAGATAGATAGATAGATAGATAGATAGATAGATAGATAATGGACATACTCAGATAGATAGATAGATAGATAGATAGATAGATAGATAGATAGATAGATAATGGAATAACCTGTCACTCCCATGAGTGACTACACTATAGGTAGTAACCACCTATAAGTATCTGTAAGTCAACGAACTACAGTCTAGCTGGAGTCTGTTCCAGCTAGACGGTCAAAATCTCTGCCTTTGGGCAGAGAGGAACCTGGACGAGGCTCTGCCGAAAAGCAAAGTCTAGTTCGGGGGAGGTAGACTGCCCCTGAACCCGTTTATATGGGTTCGAAAGGGAATATTTTTGGCCGAGCCTACGGGCTCGGAGAACCCACGTTAAACTGGCCTTGTGCCACATGCAACCCTCGTGGGGAGGGTAGCTAAATATACTAGTTGGGATCTGTTGAGTACGACTCAGACTTACGCGAGAACTACCGACCTTCCAATAGTAGCACTCAATACTGGATTGACTTGCAACGACCTTATGCATAACTGTTACCTTTAATCTTATTGTACTGTTTTTTTTACAATAAACCATTATTTATTCATCCACCTTGTTTTTCAAGTATATATTCCTATTAGCACAGAATATAATAGATAGATAGATAGATAGATAGATAGATAGATAGATAGATAGATAGATAGATAGCAACAGAGAGTTCGGTAGAGCAAGAGAGAGAGAGAGAAAAAGACAGGTCGAGAGAGAAAGTGAAGGAAAGAGACAGCAAGTGAGAGGCATAGAAAAAGGGAAAGACTGAGAGCTACTTGAAAAGAAAGAGATATTCTTGGAAGGGTGTTGATGGTCAGAATGCTTTTGAGGCGAAGGCGTATATTCAATCATTAACGCGTCCTAAAGTAACGAATGGTCTAAAAGACAGAGCAATATGAAGAACAATCATAAATAATAAATGAAGAAAGAGATTAAGAAAATGTCGCTGGATGAAGAACATGAAAAGAAATTTGAGTAAAATGAACGAAATTAATGTCTGATGACAGACGAAAATATATTGAAAAGACTCAAGTCTGAAGAGTTTTCCTATGGAAGAATGGCACTGAAAAGTCGGAACAATGGCATTTCGATAATTTGCTTCAGAGTATCTTCAAATCAAAGATAAAATATTACGTGGGATGTACTTATATTTCACACTGGTGTTCTGTATTCTTGGTTTCTGACGTTATTCATACGAATTGTTAACGTGTCTCACCAGATGATGAGATTTCAATCCTTTAAGTTTCCAACTTTATTCTGGTTACTAGTGTCTGTAATCATCTGTTGATGTTTAGAATTCTTTAAAATTCCAACATGATTCTTGCTGTCATCGTCTTTGATCATCTATTGTTTTGTATTCTTTAAGATTCCAGTATTATTCTTGATGTCATCGTCTCTGATCATCTATTGATGTTCTGAATTCTTAAATTTCCAATGTTATTCTTGTGTCATTGCGTTTCGTTATAAGATGATCGGCCAGTCTTTCTTGAGGTACATGAGCCATTTTGGCGGAACTATAGTCCTGCTTGAAAACATATGGTTTCCTTTGACTCAGATCTTGACTCCAGTTTTCAGATCCTCGTTTTCCAAATCCTATGCCCCTAGGTGAAAATGTCTCTCTTTGCTTACAATCTCCAATGCCATCACAATGTGAACTTGGTAATTCAGCAATGGTAAGTGGGCATTTTGCTATTCCTCCTATCTGTTGGAAATCGCCCATTCGACTACAACAGATTATGCCGATCCCTTGAGATTGCTTGTAACTATTCAGTAAGATCTTCGATCGGAACACGTGGTTATCGCAGATTTTGTCGTATATTAACTACCGTCGTCTCAAAACGTAAGACTTTCACCTCTTCATGCACCAAACACTCTACCAACGTATAGTTTGGCCGTTCTTTCAGCTGAATTAATGGACCTAAAGAGAACATATGCTAAGCTTTTCTCTGACGAAACGCTTCTTGGATTAAAATTTTTTCCCTTTGTCTCATCATTTTCACTTATATATATATATATATATATATATATATATATATATATATATAATCATTTATTTAAAAATATGATTTCATCGCTACATAAGAGTTCTCATGTTTCAAAACAAGAGCCGAAAACTTCAATATAATTATTTGAATTAAATTGAATTAAAGTACCTTTAATTCAATTTAAAGTACGGTGGTTAATTGATTTGAACCTTTTAAAACCATTATTCTACATTCAACATCATCACTTGATAAAACACCAGAGGTGTTGAAAAAAATGGCTATTTTTCTAGTGATTTTCTAACATATTTGTTATAATTTTCGAATAAATAATTATATATATATATATATATTGAAAAAATTTTGAGAATTAAAGGAAAAGGTCTGAATCCTCAAATAAATTAGAAAATTCTAGGTTTCGCGAACACCCCCAATAGTTTTAGGGATAGGTGCAAGTTATGTTTAGAAGAAAAAATCAGGGTAATAAAATATAAAGAACAATACAAATCAACGGAAAGAACTAATCATGAAATGTAGACATAGAAATAAATTCAAAATTACATAAGAATACATGTGTATATATGTGGGGGTGTATCTATGCGCATAGTGGCATATATGTATGGACATGTAAATGTACATATATGTATGTATGAAGATATGCACGCATATAAGTGTGTTGGGCAGCATGATTTATTCCATTGCGTGCTCTGGTATTATCCACAATCCATAAATCTATAATTCAACTAATTTAGATTAATCTTAACGGGTTTGAGCTTAAATTCCCCCATCGCTTATTAATAATAAATATTTACTGTAGATCCCAGACAAACATACATGAGGCTCGTATAAGAAATGCCACATCGTAAGAACTGATATTAAACTACAAACAACGAAAGGTTCTAGCCATGAATAAACTCCAACCCCAGACCGCTTCCCCCGGAATAAGTCGCTAACACAAGCCCATTCTCATTAATAAGGCGTCTACCAGAGGAAGACTGACATTGAAAAAAAATTTAAAACAATGCTCCAAGACAGACACTTAGGGGCTGATGATAGCCGCGTACAGAACGGCTTGAAATAGACTATCCCGTGTTGAGGTAATTTTTCTTTTTTTACCTATATATATATAATATTAGTGGTCAATGTATATACATACACACACACATACACACACACACACACACACACACACACACACACACATATATATATATATATATATATATATATATATATATATTTCAAGAGGATAGAATCCAGGTAGAACTCAATGTCCATGACAGAGCAAGAATATAATATAAAAGGCTCGATTCCATAGAATAATAGTGTTTGCGCCTTTTATATTATATGATAAATAGATAGATAGATATTTTTTAATTGATATCATTTCATTTAAAATGTGAATATCTGAGTAACTACATATTCCAGGCAAACGAAATAAATAGGCTTCATGTTGATCAATAAAAGATTTATTTATCAAAATTCGAACAAGATATTGAAAAGGATGTAGATTTTATAACTGATTTCACAAAGCTTCCCAAATGTCCAATATGCACACCACCAGTGACATGACAGGCGCCAAGTCGGTCGTCCAGCTCCTGCCAAACACGCTGTAGCATGTCTTGCATAACATTCTCCAGTTCCTAACTAATTCTCTGCTTAAGTTCCTCTAAGCTTTTAGAAAGAGTTCGTCAAAGAACCAGTTCTGAAGCATTTGCAGATAAACATTTCCGGTCAAATTTCTCTCAAAGATAAACGGTCCATAAAGACGATTCTGGGGGGTTGCGCAGAACACTTATTTTCGGCGAGTCCCTCGTGTACTCAACTGTGGCATGCGGATTTTCTCCCCCACTCAAATGCTAACATTATGCTTGTTGACTTTGTCATTCATATGAAATGTGGCCCCAAAACTTTTCGAAATTCTCATCTTCAAGTCTCTCTTGCATAGCTACACAGAATTGCTTGCGCTTTTCCCTGTTATCTGTGTTTAAGGCTTGAATGAGCTACAGCTTATAACGCGTCACACGCAAGAGCTTCCTTACTACGCACCATAGATGCTCTTATTACAGACTTCCTGGGACTTCACAAATGTTTTCCGAACCTGATTGACGATATCTTCCGGTACGTTCAGATCCCTTTACCATGCACAGACAGCCTTCCTCTTTGAATTGTTTGTGTGCCATGTCCAAATCTGCTTTCCAGTTAGTGCATTTTTCTTGAATCTTCTCAAAAATGCATGCTGCACACTCTTGTTTGCACGGTGGCGTAATGGATAGTGGCTTCGATTGAGGAAACGGGGAGCCGAGTTTCGAATTCCAGTCGAATCCATGACATTCACTTACGTGCTAATACCCTTGGGAAAAGTGTGATTCCTCTTCTTCTCCCTCCAGCTATGGGTAAATGGATGGCAACTGGTCTAGGAGAAGGGCAACTCTGAATTCAAAATTTGAGGAAGGTCGTTTGGGGACCCTGTGGCACGTAGTGCAGCAGGTCTCTGTATTCGGCCCTTCAAAAAGTGTGGATGGTTCTGCACGAAACCTTCACCACTATAATCAAATCTCATGTGCTGTTGTTGGGCTGTCGGTTTCCTAGGAAGTGATCTGCTTGACCCTCATACGTCGAATTCGACGGGAGAGTCGAGTATATATAAGAAAAAAATATATATATATAAGAAAATATATATATATATAAGAAAAAAAAAAATATATATATATGTGTATATATATAAGAAAAAAATATATATATAGTGTATTGGGGCGGAAGATCATTATTCAAACATATATTGTTAAATATAACAGATAATGAATGTATGTGGTATTTGATCATGAGCCATTCTAAGCTTCGTATAGTGGATTTAGTCTCGTGAGAAAATAAAGGCAAAAACATTTTTATTATGCTGTTCCTCGATCTCAGCTTTCGGCTCACATGGGCAATTATCTGAGTCGTTATATGGAAATTACAACCGAGATCTTCACCATCAAAGATGACATCCTTTTATCTTTACATAGAAGTTTGCTATGCGATGATAACGGTTGCGGAATAGCAGACGCAGTTCGTAAATTCGTAATGCGGTTCTATGACGTTGAGAGAAAGAAATGTTATCAATGTTATAATATTCGCTGTCTGCTATATTATTTAACAATATATATGAGAATATACGTAGATACTGTTCGGGTCTTGTTAGGGCCAAAAATAAAGACACAAGAGAAGAATTGAATTAAACAAATATATTGACAGAAACAGTAATACAAACATACAAACAAGAGTGTTACAGCAAGAACGTTTGGTCTGACTGTTAGAGCTGACCTCTGGAAACTTCCCTCTCCAAAAGGCAGTACCTGCTCCTATTTATAACTGGGACAGTCCATGCGTGCGTGGGTAAATTACCATAATATATATATATATATATATATATATATATATATATATATATATATGGTGGAATCTCCTGTCGTATTCGACGTGTGAGGGTCAAGCAGCTCAGTTCAGATTTGTCCTCCTAGACTAGTTGCCATCTAAGGCTACAGAACCCAGTCTGTCCTGCTAATTTGCTAATTACCCATAGCTGGAGGGAGAATAGGAGGATTAATACCATTCCCAAGAGTATTAGCACGTAAGTGAATGTAATATATATATATATATATATATATATATATATATATATATATATATATATATATTATAAATTAATTGATTTAAAACATGCTTTTTCGCTACACAGTTCTAACCATGTTTCAAAAAATGGAAGCTGAAAGCTCCGAATTTAACTTTGTAATTAAATTAAAGACATTAGTTCCATTTCATCCTCAAGCGAATTTTGGAGTAACTTTTAAAATTAGTGGGTTTTAAAGACACAGCTAAAATCATAATTCACGTTTCCAAGGATACAGAGAAATCCAATTCAACCAGACAAGAGGTGTTTGCGTGTTCATTATCGCTGTATTTTGATGTATCAGTTATTAGTTACGTTTTGGTAGGGAGTAGGGATGTATCTATAAAATAGGGATGTATCTATAAAAATAAAAATATCTATAAGAACACCGGATTATATATCTTACTGTTCTTTCTTTTATATATATATATATATATATATATATATATATATATATATATATATATATATATATTGGTCAAACCGGCCGGACGCTCCGACAAAGGATGACAGTTCATCGCCAACAAATAAGGATTCGCCACAATAGACATATACCCATTAGCCAACATATAAAACTGTTTTATTAACTAAGCTATATTATATATATATATATATATATATATATATATATATATATATATATATAGGAGAGAAATATATCGATATATATTTATCTATCACTTTATATATTTCATTAATAGTACACTATTTCGCTAGATAAATACGATATTTCTGCAGGAAAACAATGGCATATCAAAAGATACCAACTGATAGCAACGAAATATAATTATTTCGTAGCGTCATGATGATTTATATTTTATGTTCATTCGTGCCTAATATTAAATATTTAAGCCGTTGCTATGCGTCGTATCACTGTCTTTTTCCGTTATTTAGAACGAGTCCTGATCATAATGGCATCAGCAAAATTGCTAAAAATGAGTCAGTGTGGAAAATACACTTTCATTTGAACCGTATCACCTTCAAATAATGACATTTTTGTGACTGCCTCTAACTGCTTCATAAACTAGTATCATGCTAAATCCTGAAAACAATTACCATGCGGATTTACAGAATTATTCAAGGCGAATGAACTTTTTAACATAGCTTTGGATCAGTACATTTTGTGAAGATGACAATATATATATATATATATATACACACACACACACACACACACACAGGGTGATTAAAAATAACTCCCTATTTTATGTATGATGAACTTTCCCGTCTAACTATAATTTTTACAAGGCAGAAGAGTCTATCATACGTAAAATAGGGAGTTACTTTTCAATCATTATATATATATAGTAATTATTAGGAGGATTTGATGATTATATTTAATTAATTCATCGAGTCTGATAGAAACCTGAAAAGAATGCAGAAAGCACTGGACGGCCGTTTCGTTCTATATTCGGGACTCATCAGCAGTGCGCATCCACTACCGAGAATTGAAACCCTGATAGGTTGTCAATCAAACATCATACCAACTGTTCCAACGGGCCTCGGTGACGAAGAGATTGCAAATCAGGCTCAATATAGCGCCGCTCGCTCACATATACCGTGGTGGAACTCTGCTGAGTTTCTCTCTAACCATAGGACTGTGCCCCCTGGAGCCACGACTACTATCACCAAGCCGCTCACTCTAGAGCATTAGAAGCCGGTTCAAGCAATGATATACACAACCTAATTGAGTGACAACCTAACCGTCAGTGTTTCAATTCTCGGTAGTGGATGCGCACTGCTGATGAGTCCCAAATATAGGACGAAACAGCCATCCAGTGCTTTCTGCATTCTTTTGAGGTTTCTATCAGACTCGATGAATTATATATATATATATATATATATATATATATATATATATATATATATATATATATATATATATTTATTTAGGCAACACATTCTCTTTTAGTCATGTCTGCTAATTTTTAACAAAATCCGTTCATACTCACGAATAACCTTCCGTGTATTGATGTTAAATACAACAAATTTAATTATTCGCAATAACTCCTCCCCACTAACTGATGTATTACTGTATTACGTAAAACCAACATTATATACCAATTTAAATGTCCCTTGGGAAAATGTATCTCCGACAAAAAGAAAATACATATGTTGAGTATATGAGAAATACACTAACACGAAGACTTACATTAATCATGTCTGACCATTCGTCCATTGCGATACATCTACAACAACATTCCTGTCCACATTCACAATATAAAAATTACTAATCGACAACACATCTATCCTACACCATGAAAACAACAAATTTAGATTACATATACCAGAAGCAATTTATATTAAAAAAATTAAAGCCGGCACTGAACAGAATCAACTATGAATACTACAGTAATGTTCTGAAATGCCTATAAAGGAACAGTTTTTTTTTTCACGATTTAATGCGGGCATGGCCATAACATTATAACCTACAGGAAAAAATTCCATAAATTATAATTTTTTCACGTTCTAATGGACGCTCAGCACATTGTCAACCGTTTTGGATTTAAAAGCATAATGAAAAAAATTACGGTAATGGATAACAACGCACAACTTTGTATAAATACTTATGTTAATGAACAACATATAGTTTTGTATTACTTGCAACCCCTGAAGATGAGCTTGGAAGAAGATCGAAAGTACTTGGGAAATGAAAATAAAAGAAATTTAAAGTGCTATAGGACATTTCTCTCATCCTTTAACATCAATAAATGGAAGGTTGTTTGTGAGTATGAACGGATTTTGTTAAAAATTAGCAGACATAATGTCTGTAATTTATTCAGTCAGACATATATACATATATATGTATGTGTATGTGTGAGTGTTATATAAAATGTTAATGGTCAGGATTGAATTGGACCAGGGAACAGTACTATTAAAAAGTGCTCAATACACGTGTGAATAAAAATAAAAAATAACAGGTAGAGCTTTTAACTTTAAAAATTAGGAGATCAGTTGATGCCGCTACCTTGGTTTCAACCTTACGTAAGGAGGGAGAGTAGGAGGGAGAGGAGGAGGAAGGGGGAGGAAGGAAGGAGGAGGAAGGAAGGAGGAGGAAGGAAGGATATTATAAAATTATCGGTGGGTTGTTAACTGAAATCTACATTTTTTTTGTTTTTTACCCAGTTTTATATGTGCTTAAGAGGAATTTCTTAATTTGTATGCATGGATTCAAGACTTCGGATTTCTGGTTCAATTTCAAGACAGTCTGGGTCCTGTACCCTTAGCTGGTAAGCACCCTACTGCAGAAAGTAATGGCAACCTACTGCGGAAAAATCTGTTTTGTCAGTCATGAATCGAAAAGGACATTATCGCCTTAGTGTGTATTACGTATGACACTTAAGCGGCTGTATATCAATATTTAAATTAAGCAACGATTTTCAATCAGTACCTGAAGAATGCGTTGAGAATGAAACTCAAAGTTGTGCTACCGGTAAGGAAAAAAATGCATATTCATTGATACTGATATTGATACATAAATATTGATTATATATGTAACCCGCCGCCCAGGACGTGCAACCATACAATTTGAACCCTATCTCTTGTAGATATCTTCACCTTGGGGTCAGGGCTATGGGGTCAGGTTGATTACATACAGTTTTAAACAGGCCAGTTGAAATGCACATTTTTTTGTTTTTGTTTTTTATCAAGCCTCATATGTTCTTCAGAGAATTTTTTAATCAAGACTCAAGACTTCGGATTTCTGGTTCAATTTTCAATTAAAATTCGTATTTCTGGTTCAATTTCAATTAACCCTCTCACCGATATTTTTATAATACCCTTGCTTTTCTCCTCTTCCCCCTTCTTCTTATTCTCCTTCCTTCTTCACATCCTCCTCCTCCCTTTCTATTACACCCAATGTTTTGTGTTTGTTTATTTATTTTTTTAAATAAATA
>CAHIKZ030001558.1:1965000-1972500 GCA_903632075.3 Acanthosepion pharaonis
ATGTGGGCTTCTCCGAGCCCGTAGGCTCGGCCAAAAAATATACCCTTTGAACTCGCCTAGACGGGTTCAGGGCCTGTTTACCTTCGGCAAAGCTGCGTCCGGGCTCCTCTCTGCCAAAGCAGAGAGTTCGACAGAAGTCAACAGTAGTCAACTCGTCAACTGTAGACAGCCCTCTTGAGAGGCATATTATAGTAATAGGGCGAGTCCATTTAGTCCATAAAGGTAGGTCCCATAACAATATATATAGGGTCGTCCAAAAGTGCGCTTACTGTTGTTTCCTATTTTAGATTTAAGTTATCCAGATCATAATTCCAGATCAGTATTCCATAACCCCTTATTCCCGCTTTGGGAATGTTATTAAGCTGTTTCCTCAGTTTCGATTGTTATGGTTAAGAGGGCAGCATCGAATGGCCACCACGTTCACTTGACCTAATACCAACGGATTTCTTTCGGAGGGGTCGAGTAAAGAACAACGTTTATGAGAGAAATCCCCCCCACACACACACACACAGTGGAAGAATTAAACGACTACATCTCGGAAATATTTAATGAAATTAATGTAGATCAGGAATTGTGTCGTGCTGCGTGTCATAGTGTTCCGGAGAGGTTCGAGGAATATTGCAATGTCTAAACTGTGCTAAAACAATGTAAGTAAACTGTTAAACAAATATATATATAAGCGGTTCTGAACAAATATAATTGTAACAAATAAATCTAAATGTAATAAAATGTTTTTAAAAATTGTAAAGTACATATCTACTATATATATATATATATATATATATATATATATATATATATATATATGAAGAAATATAGTCATAAGATATGCTAAATTTATAGGATAAAGTGCTCAATATCAGAGATAGAGCGTATGTAAATATAAAAGTGAACGTAGAAGTCAGCACTTAGAGGTGACAGTCTGTTTCATGCTATATGCAATCGTCAGGCCACGAGTGCTGTTATTTTTCTCGGCCGAGAAAAATAGCAGCACTCGTGGCCTGACGATTGCATATAGCATGAAAAATGTCACCTCTAAGTGCTGACTTCTATGTTATTTTATATATTATATATATATATATATATATATGTGTGTGTGTGTGTGTGTGTGTGTGTGTGTGTGTGTGTGTGTGTGTGTGTGTGTGTGTGTGTAGATTATTTACCACGGAATTGCCTATATATAGGTAAAAGTCCGTGGTAAGTAATCCAAGTGGATCCTAGTAATATAAAATATTAAAACTAATCCACAGAAGAGACCTCAATATATTTATTATAGATCAAATATCAATTACAAGTAGATAAAATTCAGTACCCCGTATGATATATGGCCATTTCGCCTAAAACTGGCTTGTCAACACCAAGGAGTTAGATAAAAAAAAATGAATCAGAATGTTTTTGTAAATAGGAAGAAAGAGGAGGGAAATTTACAACTACGAGCCAATGCATTTAAAAGAGGAGGGGAAAGAGAAAGATATAGAGAGAAAATAGAGAAGAATAAATTTGGGAGATGGATAGAGTAAATGATTAAAGGAGAGAAATTAAGATGAAAAAATTATATATATATATATATATATATATATATATATATATATATATATAGGCTATCCTCCCAAAATATACTCACTTTTTGACTTCCTATAACTTCTATTGCTTTCTATTTTTTTATTTTTTCAGATACAACGCATCCTAAATTTTGAAGAAATAAAATCTGGAAGCACGAAAATATCAAAAAAATTCAAAGACAATTTCGAAGACTTTTTCACAGAGATCAACCAACGGGACGCGACGCACCGTTGCTTGCACCAGAGACAAGTTTGAAGTCGACGTCCATAATTAACATTCAGGAAGACAACGGTCATCTTCCAGCCGCGCAAAAGAAGGAAAAATGCTTACAACCTTCCTCCGATCTCTAAAGAGATAAATAGTGGAGTTTGAATATTTCTAAACAAACATATTTAACACTATTTAGATTATTCGAAGTATTATCTTCATCTTTGTTGCCATATTTAACACAGCGTTTCGGCCGTTGTACGCTCCGGTCTTCTTCAGGTGGTTGGAATGTCGAACTGAACCCTTTATTTCGTTCGCTGGGGTAGACTGTTCTAGTTCCACGTGCCATGTCTAATGGATGTCCTCAGTTATCTCCTGTTAATTCACCTCTCCGAGTTCTCCACTGCCTTAACATTCCAACCACCTGAAGAAAGTCGGAGCGTACAACGGCCGAAACGTTGTAATAAATATGGCAACAAAGATGAGGTCAATAATCCGAATAATGTAAATAGTGTACATAATACCTCATCTCAGAAATATAGATAGATACTGAAGCATATTTAATTTCTTTTTTTTATTGCATTTAAACCGTTCATCATCTTTGTAAGACAATAAACATTAATATTACTTAATTTTAACTACTAATCTTGTTTACAACACCGCATTTATTGCCATTTAAAGAGTGAATACATTTTGGGGGGGGTACCACACATCTGTTGTACATTTGGAATTCGTCGCTAAACTCATGTCATTTTCAGGCAAGTGGGAACGATGCAACTTATATTTACTAGAAAAAATACATCCTCAAAAATATTAGTAATTTAAATCTACTTAATAAGCGGAATGAGATTATGTGTAGTTGTACGCATAGAAAAATGTTTCTCCTAAAAAATTGTAACTCTGGTGAAATTCCTTTTCGACTTAATTTACTTTAGGGCTTACACTTATTATCTCCCTTTGACCCTACAAGCGTTCCCTCTCTGTGGTACCGAACTGTGTCTCCAGTTCAAATTCTAAATTTCAAACGTCCTTCAAGTTTCTTTTTTTTACCCCTAATGACTGCAATGATTGTAGTCATTAGAGGGAATGGATGTTTTGAAGGATTTGTTTAATAAATCATATCTCTTATATATGTAATCATTAAAATGGATGAAAGTTTTGATGGATTTGTTTAATAAATCCTATCCTTTATATATGTAATCATTAGAGTGAATGAAAGTTTTGACGGATTTGTTTAATAAATCCTTTCCGTTATATATGAAATCGTTAGAGTGAATGAATATTTTGAAGGATTTGTTTAATAAATCCTATCTGTTATATATGTAATTAAAATGGATGAAAGTTTTGATGGATTTGTTTAATAAATCCTATCCTTTATATATGTAATCATTAGAGTGAACGAAAGTTTTGACGGATTTGTTTAATAAATCCTTTCCGTTATATATGAAATCGTTAGAGTGAATGAATATTTTGAAGGATTTGTTTAATAAATCCTATCTGTTATATATGTAATTAAAATGGATGAAAGTTTTGATGGATTTGTTTAATAAATCCTATCCGTTATATATCTAATCATTTAGAGTGAATGAATGTTTTCATGGATTTGTTTAATAAATCTTAACTCTAAGATGATTGCCTACCGAAGAAGTATGTTGTTTTTTCATAACAATTTCCATAAAAATTGCACATCATAATTATTCTTTAATTATTCAGTATTTATTTCTCGCGTTCACTTGTTCATTTCCCATGACCTTCTCTGCTATTTCGTTAATTGTCTGAATCAGACGATTATGTTTTTGTAGCTGAAATGTTATTGGTGATTTGCGAAATATTTCGCGCGAATAACTTAGTGGCATCCATAAATAAATGATGACCAATTTGCGTATTTTTCTCTTTTCCTTTCTAATTTCCTGAATTTTCCAGTCATGGTCGCTGTTACTGTCACTGCGATTAAAGCTGATCACTCGTTGCCAGTGGCTGAATTTACAACTGTTGGGGATCTGTCGAAAATATATTTTTTTTAAATATAACCTTTATTCATTATAATTCTATATACGTCTGCATACGTTGTTTTTATAATGTCAACGAATATTCGTTGTCATTTTCGTAATGCTCGTTGTAGTAGAGACTTTGTAATCGCAGATACAACTATAGTAACGCCGTTGAACAATACTGGTGTCAAACGCCTTCGAATAACACTCGCACTAATAGTACTTGCTCGATAATATTCGCTTGAATAGTAATCCGTATAGTGATCCGAATAGGGTAGTGAATAGTATAATGAATAGAGTATAGAATAGCGGTCCGTATAGTAATAGAGGAGAGACTAGAAATGGCGATCAATTAGATTTTACGCAGCTTCCTACTTATGCGTTTCCTCTATGGCCACGTGGTCTACTTAATTCAACAATGGAGTCGCCTGAGTTTGCTCACTGACGATCTATGTTCAAACTTAAGTGTCGGCAGCGACACTTTATTCCTATATAACACTTTTCGTTTGATGTTCACAGCTCTCCTGAAAGTTTCCGAGTGTCGGTGTCAGCGTAATATATTATTAACATTAGAGGCTGCCAGAAAGGACTTTGCCCTCAATGTTTCGACGGAGCTTCCGAGAAGCCATCTGGATCAACAGATTGATCCGAGAAATTACCTTCTAGCCACCAGCTGCAGAGCCATACCATCACAAAACACCAGTGCCTTCCCCCGACATGTAAATAGGTGATCGGCTCAGCTGTGCTTGGTATGCGCAAGCGTGGGATAAACTAAACCATAGGTAGAAATATAAGCACCCAACCGTGATGGAAATTGTCTTACATCCTGAAATTTTACACTGGTAAACTATAGATCCTGTAATATTAAAACATGTACATTCATTCGTAGAGAAACGAATTAGTATAAATTCTACTAATAAGGAGATATTGTAATTTTTATAATAAAGCTTTAAAAAATAGTGGCTATAAATGTCCCGACATTAAATATAAAAATGATAATAAAAATAACCAGAGAAGAAATAGAAATAGAAAAATTATTTGGTACACAGCCCCATTTAACCAAATGGTTAGTAGTAACTTAAGACAAAAATTTCTTGCTTTCATTGAAAAACATTTTCCAAGAAATAATCCTCTTTCAAGATTTTCAATAAAAATACCCTAAAATTAGGTTATAGCTGTACTGAAAATTTAGAAAAAATTATTAAAAAAACGCAATAATAAAATTTTAAATAAATACTTAAACCAGAATAAAAAAATAGCGGTTCTGTAATGGGAATAAATAATAGTAATGAAAAATTATGTAACTATAGGAATCTCATAAATTGTCCATTGAATAATTAGTGTCTTACAGAATCTATAGTTTACCAGTGTATTATTTCATCTATTGAAAATCCTGTCATTAAAAAATCTTATATTAGCACTAAAAATGATTTTAAATTAAGATGGTACCAGCACATGTCTTCCTTCAAAAAACAATGAGTATCGTAACCAAACATCCCTATCTAAATATTTTTGGTATTTAAAAGAAACAAATAAAACTCCCACAGTAAAATGGAAAGTATTCAAAAATAAAAACGAGAACTTGTAGGTCTTTACATGACCCATGTCCTTTGTGCCTACATGAAAAGTTATATATTATTAATTTTCTTAAAAATAAAGATTTATTAAATCAACGAAAAGAAATAACTGTCTTTTGCAGGCATTGCATTATGCTCACTTTAAAACATAATTAATAAAACTTTCATAATTATATAACTATTATTGGATTACAATTTAAAAAAAAAGGTAAACTTAATCCCTAAATTTTAATTTTAACAATGCCATATCTAATCTACCATTAAATTAAATATAATAAATGTAGCATTTTAGATCTTTATAATTAAATATATAAATATATAGAATATGATTTAATCATATTTGAAGCCCCTTTAAGAAAGCCCCAATATATTCGGGAAAAATTAAAAAATAAATAAATAAAAATGACAACCTGGTTCGATACAAATAATTCCTTGTATGTATCTTAAATATGTTCCAAAAAAAGTTAGACTGGATGACACGACTCATACACGAAAGCCCGTATCGGCAAGCAGAAATGACATACTCACACAAAAAACTATAACCTACATTTTTCACTTTTCCATCCTAGATTATATCTGTTCCCTGATTCGTCAAAAAAGACAACGCCCATTTAAAATTTTGAAACATCGTTTGAAAATGGAACAAAAATTTTAACTTTAATTTTTAGTTCTGAAACATAGTAATTTCTGTGTAGCGATGGAAAAAATAATTTTTAAATAATAATATTATAATATTATCCTCTACTTTGTATCGCGTACTTTTAAAAAATATGCTAAAGAACTGCGTAATTTCAATAGAAACAAAATAAATAGAATAACATAAGTATTTTTTCCCTTTTCCGCGATAATTTTAAAATTTTAAACTTAATAGAGATTAAATTTACATTTTTGAAATGGGTAGATTTTAATTTTAATTTCAAATTTTATCGTACAATTTAATACTTATTAGTTAGAATAAATTCTATTTTAGTATAAACCCAACTTTAAAGCATTTAATAGTTATTATAACCTTACTTCGTTGTCAAGTTTTTTGAATTCTCGTAAACTTGTATTTTGATTGGTCATTCCAGGTCATGTAACAGCGTTTCCTCTTACGACGGGTGGTTAATTAATTTGAACCTTTTAAAACCTTTATTCTACAATCTACATTCAACATCATCACTTGATAAGACACCAAAGGTGTTGAAACAAAATGGCTATTTTTGTAGTGATTTTATAACATATTTATGTTATAATTTTAAAATAAATAATTATATTCGATCTATTTTTAATTTTAGCACTCTTTTAAGAATAGTAATTGTTGGTTATTGGAATTTATTCCGTATAAAACAATCATATACTTGAATATATATATATATATATATATATATATATATACTAGCGGCATGGCCCGGTATTGCCCGTGCTTGATTCAAAAATCGTACGACTCATACAGCAATCGCTATCACTTGACTTAAAATATTTTACCCTTCCTTGTCTTTAAAGGAGTGCCCTTTGCCGTGCTGATGTTACTATATGCCTTACTTCTTGCTTATCTCACACTGCGAATTTTTTTTAAGCTCTCTACTAAACATTAAATCTGTTACGAAAAAGAACTAAACAAAATGAACACAAAACGATCGGCTTTAAAAAATGACTCGTAACTGGAAAAACCGAATGAAAAAAGAATGTTAACAACAAATACTTTTTCACACCCAACCCAGTTCTGCGGAATCTGAATCAACGTTGAGTTTAAGCATGCGAATGAGCCAATTGGAGTAAAGTGCCATGCAGATTTAAATTTTTCCCACTTGTGACGAATGCAGCTATCGATTTTTTTTTTGCATGCTAGCATGCTAGTTAACATTCGTGTCAGTCAGCTGTTGGCTCTCATGCTGCCCAAAGGAGTCTTCCTGTCTATTCGTGGCAGCTAGCTATTGGCTCTCACTCTGGCCAGTAGAAAATGTCCGCAAACTACATGAAAACTGCCGTAGAAGCATGAAAACACCGATTATTTCCACTATCGATGAGAGTTGGGAAATGCAAAGTCGGTCTTGGAGTTGGAGCATGTGCATGTAAATTTTGTTGCAAATCCGTCGAAAATTGCGGCCGTGCATTCGTTACACACACACACACACACACACACACACATATATATATATATATATATATATATATATATA
>CAHIKZ030001558.1:1977500-2045000 GCA_903632075.3 Acanthosepion pharaonis
TAATCAGTTCTACGGATAAGTTAGAACAGGAATTAGAATTCCTTAAAGAAAATATTTTGCGATATTAATTATCCTCTGGATGTTGTGCAATCGAGCATTAAGTCAAAGATTAGGCAGTTCCCCAAACAAAAATATTTTGGCTCCGAAAAATATCCTGTATGTCTTAGATTACGGCTACTAAATTGGTGCTGCAAAAGAAATCTCTACAGGTGTCAGGCAATTTTTTTTTTCGGATAATTCTCGTGGGTGAAATAATTTTTTAAAAAATCATCTATCATGTCTTATGTGCAATTCATATAGATAACGTACCTCAAGTATTTTCTTCAGTTTTCGTACGATCACCGAAGTTAAGCAACATCGAGCCTGGTCCGTACCTAGAAGGGTGACCGCTTGGCAATACCAGAAGCTGTGGGCTGGGTGGTGCCATTATTTGTCTATTTTCTTTGAGGTGATCTCGACTGATGATGTTGCTTACGCTTCTATTAATGTATCCCAGTTCGAATTTCCATTCTCATTTTGTCTACTGTATCCGATTTTAACTCTGTCCATATATTTCGGGCTATTCACAAGTTTATCGTATTGCAGTGTGGGTGCTGCTTTAGGCCTCTTCAGTTTCCGTAGCTTATATATCAGTAGAAAGCGATCTCCCCCAAAGTCGTCACCCAAGGATGGATATTACGGCTTATTCATTTTTATTCTTTTTCTTTTTTTTTCATTTGGGATGATCTCGTTTGCTGATGTCACAATGGCTTGTCTTTGTGTGTCCCATGTCGAGTTTCCATTTTCCTTTTTTTGTCTCTCGTATCTGCTTTTCACACTGTTCATATCTTTCAAATTCAGATCGCTTAAGAGACTCTTGTATTGCAATTTGGGGGCTGCTTTAGGCCTCTTCAATTTCTGTAGTCTCACTCTAAGCTTACATATCAGTGGAAGGTGATCTCTCCGAAGGATGGATATTACAGCTTAGTGTGAATGGTCTATAGATATATACCTGTCTCAATATATTATTAATAAGTGTGTATTTTCTTTTCTCTTGTTTTCTTTTTTTTTTATTCGGTGAATATCATATTTTAATTTCCTCGATCGATTTGTATCTCTAAAAAAGAAAAATGTATTTTTAAGTTTTTCATTTTTGTTTTTTTTTGTTTTTTTGCGATAGAGTCCAAGTCATGAAGAATAAAGTCCTCCCTCTGGAGAGTTTTACCAAATGATGGGGCTTCATTGACTCTCTTATTTGCAGCGATTGATCGATGGAGGATCAAACAGCGGACATCATATGATAATTCTGCTTGTTCCGCCGTTCGTGGGTACGTCAGTTACGGACTATCATTACCCCCAGATAAATAATGGATAATTCCGTTTGGATTGCGAGTAAAGACGTACGGAAAGGATATATCAGTGATGCTGTTTATTTTTTCTGAAAAAAAAGAAAGCATACATCATAAGGAAGGAAGGAAGGAAGGAAGGAAGGAAGGAAGGAAGGAAGGAAGGAAGAAAACCGAGAAAGAAAGATTGGAAAAGAAAGAAAGAAAGACTGAATGAATGACTGAATGAATGAAAGAAAAGAGAAGAAAATAAATTTTGAAAGAAAAAACGGACAAAGAAAGAAGAGGAGATGATAACACTCGCATGCGTTTAACGTCTGCTTCAGTGAAATATAAAACTTTGTCAGTTTAAAATCTTTTCATTTGTACCCTCTTACTTCTTTAAATAATGACCTGAATCCCTACTCATGATTTTTATTGCAATATTTGGTTAGAAGCTGTTAAGCTCAAAGCGAGAATTACCACAGGTATTTTATAATCTTGGAACTTGCAAGGAGATTATTTAATCATCAGAAAATTCAAATAGCAAACTTCTCATTTCTTTTTTCTTTTTTTTTCTTTTTTTTTTTTTTGATGAAAAGTCCAAATCATCAAAAATACATAAAGAAAGTCATCCTTATCCTTTTTTTTTTTTAGTCAATGTGCACAATATTTTAATTTCAACGATCGAGTTCTGACGATTGAGGAGTGATAACCGGTTAACTCATTCTATAGGATTTGTTTTCTTTTTTTTCTCATTTCAATTTTCTTCTATATAACTTATCTCGAGGACTTTTAAGTGATAGTTGAAATGTGTTCTACTCAAAACTGAGAACATATCCACAAATTTTTTTTTGCGTTAATTAAATGTTGTACCTCTAATAGGTTACTTGATTCTGACGCCTCCAATTCGTATTTTGAGCTATCTCTTTCGCTAAAGATCAAACATTCTATTTTCTTTTCAACTGATTAAAAGTCCTTTCTTATTGCTGTCTTTATAAAGCGTAGATCTGCATTTATATTGCCTGTAGTAGTAATTAAAATATCATGATTTTTATGGACTTTTGACGAATATTTCCTTCATCATATTTTTAGTTATTTTTTACTAGCAATATGGCAGTGCTAGGATTAGTTTCTCCCAATACCACAAACTGCTACAAAACCAAAATATTAACCTTAAACTCGTGTCTTATTCTTAAATACATTTGTCACATCGAGATTTCCATATAGATGTTATGCATCGTGCCAAAATCGTTCAAGAATTTTTTACACTGTCAGCTGTAAACATCCGCTTTCTCAATCAATGCTTCGAGAGAAGGAAGACTGCAAGGACCGTTATTCTTCCAACTTTGTGGACCGGCGCTACATAATCATAAAGAATTGCACGAAATAACCGATCACTTGAGGACTTTCAACAAAAGTAAAAATGGATATCACATGTAACTGGAAGAGGAAAATAATAACATAATCAAGATGTTGACATTACACACTACTTCAAAAGGTTAGGAAGGAAACCTCCATCAGTACTTGAAAGAGCGATAACTGCTACTTGATTTGAGAAAGGTATTTTTCTGAAAAATTCTTTTAAATTTACAAATACCAAGTAGGACTAGCTGCTCGGTCAATGAATGCCGAATGTTTCCTTATAAGGAAACGGCTATTACCATTACTATTAGAGATAAGGAGAACAGATACTACCCTTTGATACCAACCCGAGAGTGAAGAAAAGCACAACTCGGGTAGCACTGGCTGCTCGGGCAATGGATGTCGAATGTTTCCACATGAGGAAATAGCTAATATTGCCATTAGAGATGAGGAGAACAGATACTACACTTTCATTCCAGTCCGATGGCCAAGGTATGAAGGAAAGCGTAACTCGAGAAGTAATGGCTGATTGCTCAATAAATGCTGAATGTTTTCTTATAAGGAAACGGCTAATGTTATAAGGAAGCGGCTAATGTTATTGTATAATAATGATATAAGTTTCTGGTTACTAGACACGTCTCTTGATCTGTCAAACATGTCCGTCGAATAGTCGCCTACTGACCAATCGATATATGTATATCCAAATTCAAATTCAGGGCCAACCCACTCCTTTTGGAGGAACCGCTCCCTGATTGACCATTTCTTCAGGGGTGTAATCGTACTCAAAACACTTGGCCAATTACCGGTTGGTGAGGCTATTTCACCCATAGTTAGGGTGGGTGCCCGTTTAATCTGAGGAGTTCATCCACCCTTTAACAGCTCTTACCCTCCTCACCAGACCAGTTTTGGGGAGAGAAGCCAGTTTAGTCGCCGATCACTCAAATTTTGAAATCAGGGTTGTCTTACTGGATGGCACCCAAGGCTATAGGAGCCATTCTTTCTTGGTATTTACCTATAGCCATATGTATATAATAAAGTTTTTTAAAAAAAGTCTGGAAGTAGAGAAAATTGAAAAGGGAAAAATATACCTTATATTTTCCAACTGAGTTAAGCCTTCCTACTCCTAATATAAGCATTCAAAATACTGGCGGAGACACTGGTTTCGAACATGAATCAAAGGAACATATATAAATATATAACAGATTTAAATCAAGCATTTTTTTTCAATAAAATGACTGGAAAAAAATTCAGCGGCTCCGACAATATATGAAAACGAGGCTCTCTGATGAGCGAATACTTAGCCTTTACTACTGTAAACGATGGCTACTTTTTAAATATTGTCTGCTGAAATAAATGAGATGTTTTCTATGTGTAGCTTAGAAGTAGTCAAATGCGATATATGCATTATATTGTATTACAAATTTCTGTTTGGTATTAGACATATCAATAATTATTAATTCTATTGAATTTACATATCAAGCGGCGACTGGCACAGCATGCAGTGCAGAAGGCAGATGAACTGAAGAATGCAAAAGAAGCAGAAGATAATTTAAATGAATAGATAGATAGATAGATAGATAGATAGATAGATAGATAGATAGATAGATAGATAGAAACAAAAATAAGCAATGAGTAAAAAGATAACAAACAACAGCGTGAAATGGCTACAAATAACCGCATTCTGATCCACAATTATTCCTACTCAGCGGCCTCTCCTATAATTTAAAACATAAACGTTATCGCCTACCCAATAAAGGTTTGGATAATACAAGAGACCTTACTACCCATAATTGACCAGCATATATAAACAGTCGAGCCAGAACACAACACATATTTGAGTTGCTTGATTTAATAGGTCAATATCTGATCCTTTCCCCCTCCTTCCTCAATTGCCATATTCACAACGTTTCAGTCGTTGTATGCCCCGGCCCTCTTCAGGTAAATGAAATTTTCGAACCGAACCGTTTATTTTGTCCACCGGGGTGGATTGCTTTAGTCCCACGTGCCATGCCACTACTTTCCCTTTAACTGAACTCTCCAAGTGTGGGTTGACCACTCCCTTTAACTGAACTCTCCAAGTGTGGGTTGACCACAGGTATTGAATTCACAACTCTTTGGATCTAACCAACGCTTTTATCCATTGGGTCATGTGTCCTTGAGAACATCTGCGTATGAATTTTTGGGACTTATAACCCTAATGTCTCCCCGTCAATTTTTTACCAGTGCTCATATTGCAATTTTTCTGTTATTATTCATTGCTTTTCGGTTAGAAATTCCATTCACCTGAAGAAAGCGGTTAGCGTTCAACGGTAGAATCGTTGTGAATATGGCAATGAAGATGAGGATAACAGTCCGAATAATGTAAATAATGTAAGTAATCATAATATCTCATCTCAGAGATATAGACAGATATAAAATAGTTGTTACAAAAAACGTGATTTTTCGTGCAAAAATGATTTCCTCTTCGAACACATTGTTTTATAGAGAATTAAACAACATAAAACGTTATCAACAATAATTTCCCAAACCATGTTGCTGATGACGAAATAAGATTAGCTTTAAAGAAATTTAAAAGAATAATATAAGCAACCAACTTGATATAAACAAAAATAAAGACGCCATTAAATTGTTTTATTGTAACCAGATGCATCCGAATTATAAACAAGACGAAAAAACGATTAAAATGATAATACAGCCGTATATAAAAGTTATCGATCCTAACAAATATCTTAGATTTATCATCTATTATATAAAAAAAAAACTCCTCAAAACTTCCAATCTAATTCTTAGAAATAATTCGTCACCTCAAAAATTTACTCTATGTAAAAATAATGTTGTTTATGAATTCTTATTTGCTTTAGGGGATTGTATCGTCAACTCTCATAATCAACAAACAATATTAAATTCTTACATTGACCACACGTGCATCACACTCCCTCGTAGGTTGACTTGTCCTTTGTCAAAATTAAGAGCAATTCGCAAGCATGTAGATCAACATATAACAAATAAGCAAAATAATAAAACAAATTTTAGGAGATAACCCCCAAAATTTTATCTACGACACTGTGCCAAAAATAAAGACTGTTATAATAAAAGAGAAGCAACCAACGTTAAATAAGGAGTATTTCTCAATATGGATCGTACATTGAAGTGTGTTTAAAAAAATCCTAAAAATTCCAGTTTGACCGTTTAATATACATCACCTTGACTGACTTGAAATTGATTCCAGCAAACATGAGAACGCCGGAAGTAACCAAACAAAATGTGGCAACATTCGAAAGTACCTGGGGTGGGAATAATATAAAATAAAATAAATATGAACTTTGGAAGATTTACTGATAACATAAAACAACTAAATCAGAAATATGAAAAATTTAATTAAAAAAATTGATAGATAGAATTTGTCGATGATACTATTCAACCAAACATGTTTGTATATATATATATATATATATATATATATATATATATATATATATAAAGTAAAGAAAAAACAACTATATTGATGTGACCAACAGGCAACTTGCTAGAAGACCTAACACTTTTTGAGAAGAAAAGATCCCGAACAAGGAAAGAAAAAAGAAAAGACGAAAACACAAATACATACCTATTCAGTAAAGTAAAATGACCAACACCCAGATTATCTAGTCAGACCAAAACACGCTTCAAATTGTCAACACTTAACAAAGGACATCACGAGTCGTTACTCGAGTTTCACGCACTTGCGATCTTCAGGCGACTAAAATGCATATATATATATATATATATATATATATATATATATATATATATATATATATATATTATCATATATATATATAGACTCATCCACAGACAGACTGTTTGCTGTATCACAGCTCATCAGTGTGGCTAGACATCCAGTTGCCTCTAGCTAGGATCGAAACCCGATTGAATTGGCGTCAGTCGGAGATTCTACCACTAAGCCGTTGGCGCACGGCAGGGATGAAGGTGAATTTTAAGTGTATTTATTTTTAGATAAACACCCAGTGACTGAGAGAACTCAATTCGATTTACCGAAGAGTCTTGCATTATTAGCCATAATAGTCACTGTTTACAAACACACATTTCCTCCCCAAAGAGCTCAACCGAAATAAATTTTATAGTCAGACAAACCTACCAAGGTTTCACCTAAGCGGAACGTCAGGGAAAGCTGGTTAAAGAGGTAAAGAAAACTGTATACTTATAGGCGATAAACAAAAGACCATTGTTTATCGCCTATAAATATACAGTTTTCTTCACCTCTTTAGCCAGCTTTCCCTGACGTTCCGCTTAGGTGAAACCTTGGTAGGTTTGTCTGGCTCTCTAGGTCTGACTAGGTCTGCTTTACTTTGTATTGAGCACTTTTTTTAGTTAGTTGATTACTCGTATCGTGTTTTTTTTCTTTGGGCTTTGGACCTGTATGCTGTACAATTATTTTCGACAGACGTTCATGTTCCTAACCCTTTCTTTTTTAAAACCTTTTTTTTTCCTTCGAAATTGATTTGACCATTAGCAAATCAAAAAACCGAAGGTTTTTTTCGAGACGAGTGTAGTCACCTATATATATATATATATATATATATATATATATATATATATATATATATATATGAACAATAAAATATTAAAAGATTAAAATTCTCAGATACACTGGGTTGTAGATTAATATTTTTCGTTTTATTATTTCAATTAGATTACTCATATATATATATATATATATATATATATATATATATATATATATATATATATATATATATATATATGTGAAGAAAGAATGATATTTTCTTTAAATTCTTTCCGTGAACTGCTCTCTGAAGGTGAAAACTACAAAAATATTTTAAAATATTTGTTATTTTGGGGTATATTTAAATGTATTGCATAATTCATTTACAGCTTCCGTTAAAATCCAGTTCATGTCTTTTAAAGTTACGAACAAAAATATATTCATAATTTTGTGGGGCTGCCCTTTGGATTTTGAAGCATCGCTTTGAAACGAAAGTTTGCGTACTTTTTCCAAAAACATTTTTCTAGCTCACTTCCGGCCAAAGGGATTTTTTTTTATTTTTGAAGAGTTTTATTGCATATACAATAATAATGATAATAATAAATTGTTTTTACAAATACAGTTAACACCCTATTTACAAAATTTGAAAATAAATTAGTTATCCCCAGTACTAGCGTTTTTATCACCACCTCTAAGACAATAATTAGCAGATCCATTACCACTTCAGATGCCAGGATTTGTCAAATAAAGTTCTCACAATGTAAAAAACTTACATTGGCGTGACATCTTGAAATCTAAAAACCTGTATCTATGAGCATAAAGGGGATCTACGCTCAGACAACTCTTTAAAATCGCTCGGAATACGTAAGAACAAAACTAGCCATAATCTTGATTTTACAAATGCCATCCTAAAAGAACATAATTCTTTATGTCGAAAACACTTGGAGGGAATCCTAATATTTTACCAACTATAAACACAGGTCAAAAACACTATATTACATCACCAACCTTTATGAATTTCATTTTAAAGAATCTAACGTGCATTTATGTAAAAATGTTCTCAATTCGACATACGGACAAGCACTAAACATAAATAATATCTACTATAGACACACACACACACACTTATGGATATACATTATCATCCGAATCTCACATAGACAAAGTAGAATTATGATACACTTACATAAATAAAACAATATTTACGTTTTTCAATTAGGCTTGGAATTCGTTAATTTTTTGTAGCTTCGAAAGGACGTGTCATATCTTCTTGAGTTCAGAACCACATAAATTATACTAACGCTACTTAATAAGTCCAGTGCGCGTGAAGCCTGCTTAAGCAATATAAATCAAACAACATAAAAATAAAAACAAATCTCATTCGCTAATGAATCTTTAATAAAACTGAAATATGTTAGATAGATAAACGTTTCCCATGTGTTTTTTAACCTATCACTCTGTCGAATTCCGATCCATATTTGATCTGTATTCGATCTCATTTCACACACACACACTGCAGTTTTCACGTGGCGCCGAAGTCCGCTACTACGAAATGGACAAAGTCCGACAATTATTTATATATATAGTTTTTATTGTTATACGTTATTTATATAGACACAAATATTTAGGTAAATGCTCTGTTTCTAATAAACAGTATTAAGATTTACCGGCCTGAACGTCAGAGAAATTTTCATAGAAAATATGTGACCAGACGCTCCTCTGTAGCTAAACTGGTATAGCACGTCAGGCTATATGACGTACGCGTAGGACACAGGTTCCATTCCTGTCGAAGGACACATATTTTCCATGAAAATTTTCTCGGACGTTCAGGCCGGTAAATATTGTTAATACTGTTTATTATAAACAGAACGTTTATTTAAATATTTGTGTCTATATGAATAACGTATAACAATATATATATATATATATATATATATATATATATATATATATACGCGCACAATTTCTAAAACACAGAGTGTGCACTAAACTGGATGAGTTTTCGCTCTTCCCACTTGTAGAAATGGATCTAGTGCGATAACGCATGTGTGACGTTTAGGCAAACAAGTAGTGTAGCTGTGGCAGCCAGCGGATGCGTACAATATTTAACAATTCTTTGCTGCGGAGTGCTGAAACTAGAAAGAGTGGGGGGGCTCTATTTACGAAGTAGTAACTGCTCAAGGTTTTTCCGCAAGTGAAAATAGCACAAGAAACCCAAGAATCTGTGTATTCCGGGCGTACTTCGGCGGCACGTGAAAACTGCGGACACCTGAGAGGGCGGGTCAAGAACGGAACCATAAACAAGTATCAAGGACGGTGACCACGCAAAAGATCACACCCGAATTCAACGTACGTGTCTCTCTATTTGTGTGTGTTTCTTAATCACCGAGAAGGTATCGTACAACAGTTGACACCACAAAGTCGGTAAGGATATCACCCATCGAGAGAAAACATCGCCACACGAACGCGGAATGATGGTCATACGAGTCATGTTTTCAGCGCCTTCGGACAAACGATCGGTGCTTGGTAATGCCACGTGATGTAAGCTTGAACATTTCAATCTTGGCCTCTTCAAGCCAAGGTCCACTCGCCAACTTAGCCTTATAACATTTACTTCTTAGTACGTTTTCGCGTATATGTATCTAGTCCTGGGTAGAACAATAAACTACATCCGACAGCAAGGTCAATTCGGGAGATTGGAGTTTCTGAGGTTACTGTAGCATGGAAGTTTTTTGAGTCACTCACATTGCACAGTACTTCTCGATTTGAATTTAAAGAGATTGCTTTCATCTGCAAAGAAGTGGCAGTCACTATATATATATATATATATATATATATATATATATATATATATATAATTTAATATTTTAGGATATTAAAACAAAAACATGTTAAAAATCGCTACACAATTGCAATCGCGTTTCAATGCATAGATGATCTTGGATGAGCTTGAAAGTACTTGGGAAAATAAAAGGAATGAGAAAAGCTGGGGCGTCTTCCTTAACACGTTAAATGGCAACATTAAGAAATTGATCCATGAAATTGAAAGCATTAAAATAACATAAATAGACATAATATATCTAGCTTATTCAACCAAGCATGTTTGACATATATATATATATATATATATATATATATATATATTAAAGTATAGGATTGGTGTATACGGAACAAATTCCAATTACCAACAATTACTATTCTTAAAAGAGTGTTCAATACAGTGATGATGTTGAATGTAGATTGTAGAATCACTTATCACTTGATAAGACACCAGAGGTGTTGAAACGAAATGGCTATTTCTGTAGTGATTTTATAACATATTTATGTTATAATTTTTAAATAAATAATTATACACACACACACACATATATATATATATATATATATATATATATATAATAAAATTAAGATTTATATAATAATTATAAAAATTAGTATTTACAAAATGTAGCTATTAAATAAAATAAAGTAATAATTGAATTTATTTTTCAATATTTAGCTACAAATATATCGTAATCTTAAAAAATATGATTGAAATTCGATGTGAAAATAACGTCTGATTCCTTACAGTTTTCAGGGAAGAAGAAAAGTAAAAAGAAAAGAAAGAAAAAATAAAATAATAATGATCGTCTCTTCCTCTAAAAGTACATAGAGAAATAGAATCAGGTTTGTTTTGATTTAGTGTTGGCTTCGTTTCTTTTCTGAATGATGAATGATTATTTAAATTTCGCTCTCGTTGAATATTCAAGTAACGCGAAGCTGAAGTTTGTCTTTTCTTTGTATTCTCTGAAAAGCTTAATATTAATCTAGATTTTTAATTTTTGATTTAATATTCATCTTCTTCTTCCCTGTGCACTGTCCATTCAGAACGCAGGCGATCACGGCTCTGCACAATTTTTTCTCTTTAGTAGCTTTTGTTGCGTTACAGCGCAAACCAGATACCAGGTTCGTTCTCAGGGTGCAGCTTCTTCCAATCAAATACTTGTGGCTTAAAAATAGCTCTTTAGCCAGATCGTCACCCACAAAATAACACCATGTGACTACCGTAATAGTCGGTAAATTATATTCTGGTTGTAACCTACTGCTGTAGATGAGCGAGGTAGAGATAAAGTGAAGTAAGGAGAGGGGAACAGTCTAGTCCTGCAACGCACCAGCGGTGGGTCTCTCTCTGTTTTCCGCTGGTTGTGACCACTGAGACAGTGGTCACAACCAGTGTTCTTTGTCTTGTCATCCTTGTCTAAAAAGTAATTTATCCAGGTCTGGCTTCATTCAGTGACCCTCTTTGTCAGTGTCGTTTGCCATGGTTCTTGTGAGCTTCACTTCACTTAGCTGATGATCATCAGGACAATAAATGTCTGAAACAAGTTTTGTGAAAGCACAGATGTTTCCATTTAACATGATATCGGCTGATACTGATATCGCTACACTATTAATAAATGTTGTCTTTTTGTTATATCTCCTTAAAACCTGTACCGCCACCGATTTACTCAAACTCACTAAGTATGTTATTTATTGTTTTTCGCTTCCACCTTGCCTCTAATCTGTCCTGTGAATATTAGATTCACTAAGGTCTCTTTCTTCATTATGTGACCTAGAAATTACAGCTGCCACTTCCTGATATTAAGTATAAGTTTCCTTTTTATTTCCATTTTCTTCGTCGTTGGTCACACATTCGGTTCCTTCTGTAGAACCAGATTTCTATTGCTTCAAATCTCTTCTTCATCTCTGTGGAGATTGTCTAGCATTCACTGCCATATAAGACGACAGATATCACGTAAAAGTTCAGTGCTATAATTTGTGGTATATACCAACCTCCTTCAAATAGACTAGGATTGTCTCTACTTTTATCATCTTCAATAGCTCCTATAGACTTCTTCTTTACGTTTTTTGCGCCCTCAGGACGTAAGCGATCATGGCTCTCCCCAAATTCGTGTCCTTTGTAGCTCTTAATATCTTTTCTTTTTCTTATTTCTCCTAAACCTTGTTTTCCTCTCTCGCTCTTGCTTTCAATCTGCTCTGTGAGTATCAAATTTTCCAAGTCCTCTTTCCTCAATATGGGCACTAGAAATTTCAACTGTTCCTGATGTTGAGTATAAGTTTTCTATTTTCTCTAAAATACTTAGATGAAATACCTAGGACACATAATGAGGAAAGAAGGCTAGGAGAATACACCACTCAAACGACATACCGGAGACATGAGAATTGAACGGAAACAGCGAGAAACCTACTTAATTAAATTCTGTGAATAAGATGGCAGAATAAGAGTGTTGGTAAAGAGTCATATGTTACTTAAAGCAACAAAAGACGGGAAGTTGTGGAGATCTTTGATTTCCTCTGTTCTAAAGGGTCATGAAACATAAAAAATAAGCAATAATTTCTTGTTTATGCTTATATTGATAATTTAAGGACGTTTGCACGCTTCTTTATGTGCCATATCTCCTCAGGATGTAGACAATCATGACTCTCCACAACTTCCCGTCCCTTGTAGCTCTCAATAAACTTTTTGTTATTTTTCCTAAGTCTTGTTCCGTGATTCATTTACTCCAGCTCAATAAGTCAGTTATACGTTGTTTTTATCTGTCCCTCTGGTCCTCTGTCTATTCCATGAATATCAGATTTTCCAAGCCCTCACCCTTCATTAAATGCCATAGAAATTGCCCTCACCCCTCATTAAATGCCATAGAAATTGCGCTCACCCCTCATTAAATGCCATAGAAATTGCCCTCACCCCTCATTAAATGCCAGAGAAATTGCGCTCACCCCTCATTAAATGCCAGAGAAATTGCCCTCACCCCTCATTAAATGCCAGAGAAATTGCGCTCACCCCTCATTAAATGCCATAGAAATTGCCCTCACCCCTCATTAAATGCCATAGAAATTGCCCTCACCCCTCATTAAATGCCAGAGAAATTGCGCTCACCCCTCATTAAATGCCATAGAAATTGCGCTCACCCCTCATTAAATGCCATAGAAATTGCCCTCACCCCTCATTAAATGCCAGAGAAATTGCGCTCACCCCTCATTAAATGCCAGAGAAATTGCGCTCACCCCTCATTAAATGCCATAGAAATTGCGCTCACCCCTCATTAAATGCCAGAGAAATTGCGCTCACCCCACATTAAATGCCATAGAAATTGCGCTCACCCCTCATTAAATGCCATAGAAATTGCCCTCACCCCTCATTAAATGCCATAGAAATTGCCCTCACCCCTCATTAAATGCCATAGAAATTGCCATCACCCCTCATTAAATGCCATTGAAATTGCCCTCACCCCTCATTAAATGCCATAGAAATTGCCCTCACCCCTCATTAAATGCCAGAGAAATTGCGCTCACCCCTCATTAAATGCCATAGAAATTGCCCTCACCCGTCATTAAATGCCATAGAAATTGCCCTCACCCCTCATTAAATGCCATAGAAATTGCCCTCACCCTCATTAAATGCCAGAGAAATTGCGCTCACCCTCATTAAATGCCATAGAAATTGCCCTCACCCCTCATTAAATGCCAGAGAAATTGCGCTCACCCCTCATTAAATGCCATAGAAATTGCGCTCACCCCTCATTAAATGCCATAGAAATTGCCCTCACCCATTAAATTAAATGCCCTCACCCCTCATTAAATGCCATAGAAATTGCCCTCACCCCTCATTAAATGCCATAGAAAACCTCATTAAATGCCCTCACCCCTCATTAAATGCCATAGAAATTGCCCTCACCCCTCATTAAATGCCATAGAAATTGCCTCACCCTCATTAAATGCCATAGAAATTGCCCTCACCCCTCATTAAATGCCAGAAATTGCCCTCACCCCTCATTAAATGCCATAGAAATTGCCCTCACCCCTCATTAAATGCCAGAGAAATTGCGCTCACCCCTCATTAAATGCCATAGAAATTGCCCTCACCCCTCATTAAATGCCATAGAAATTGCGCTCACCCTCATTAAATGCCATAGAAATTGCCCTCACCCTCATTAAATGCCATCAGAAATTGCCCCTCACCCCTCATTAAATGCCATAGAAATTGCGCTCACCCCTCATTAAATGCCATAGAAATTGCCCTCACCCCTCATTAAATGCCATAGAAATTGCCCTCACCCCTCATTAAATGCCATAGAAATTGCGCTCACCCCTCATTAAATGCCATAGAAATTGCCCTCACCCCTCATTAAATGCCATAGAAATTGCCCTCACCCTCATTAAATGCCATAGAAATTGCCCTCACCCCTCATTAAATGCCATAGAAATTGCCCTCACCCTCATTAAATGCCATAGAAATTGCCTCACCCATCATTAAATGCCATAGAAATTGCGCTCACCCCTCATTAAATGCCATAGAAATTGCCTCACCCTCATTAAATGCCATAGAAATTGCCCTCACCCTCATTAAATGCCATAGAAATTGCGCTCACCCCTCATTAAATGCCATAGAAATTGCGCTCACCCCTCATTAAATGCCATAGAAATTGCCCTCACCCCTCATTAAATGCCATAGAAATTGCCCTCACCCCTCATTAAATGCCATAGAAATTGCGCTCACCCCTCATTAAATGCCATAGAAATTGCCCTCACCCCTCATTAAATACCAGAGAAATTGCGCTCACCCCTCATTAAATGCCATAGAAATTGCGCTCACCCCTCATTAAATGCCATAGAAATTGCCCTCACCCCTCATTAAATGCCATAGAAATTGCGCTCACCCCTCATTAAATGCCATAGAAATTGCCCTCACCCCTCATTAAATGCCAGAGAAATTTAATCCGTCTCTTTCTGCTGTTACGTATGTTTCCTCTTTGTTTCGATTTTCTCCTAAACATCGTCGTTGCTCACATATTCGGACCATGGTATCTTCTGCAGAATCCCATTTCTGTTGCTTCAAATTTCTTCTTCAGCTTTGGGAAAATATTCCAGCATTCACTGCCGCATAGGAGAACTGATATTACTTTTGATTGTGCAAAAAAAATATGTATTGACCCCTTGTAATACTTTTATACATGTGATGTTTATTATGACATGTAAATACAGGGTGACCCAAAAAACGGGAACTTTTTAACAATCCAATAAAACCAAGAGTGATGGAAGAAAAATATTTTACTCATAGTAATTGAAACCTTAAAACATGCCATTTAAGAAACAATGATGGAACAACTCGACCAAGAACTCTGGATGAGTTAAAACAGTATTCACAGTATCCCAGCTGAGATGTTGCAGCAACCAATGAGGAATGTTAAACTCATTAATAATAATAAACATGTCATCATATATTATAAAAATTTAAAACACTTGACCTCATAGTCTCTAATAACCCTACAACCACACAACTAAATCCTCTACAAAAAACCAGTGTAGTGTACCAATTTACATACCCGTTCAAAGATTGTATCTCTGATAATAATAATAATAAACCCACTAAATATATTGGTTTTACTACAACCACGCTCTCCCGTAGACTCACCTGTCACATTTCTGATCTTAGTTCTATTAAATAACATTTCTTAGAAAAACATAGCCATAATATTAGTTGATAGCACAACAGCATTCACACATACACACAGTAAAAAGAAACTTCAGATATTGGAGGCCATCTACATTAAAACAAAGCAACCTATACTCAACAAAATTACATTTCAAACTAGCAACATATACATTGTATCTATACATATGGTTCTGTTGTTAATATTTCGGTCTCTCACGTGGTCTGACGTCATAGAATCGCATTATTAATTTACGCGACCGTTATCGTCGCAATCTTCTATGTCAGCACAAAGGAATATCATCTTTGATGGCGAATATCGTTGTTTAAATGTCCACATAACGACACTGAAGCTGGCTCATGTGAGCCGAAAGCTTAGATCGAAGGAACAGCATAATAAAAAAAATATCCAACAATTTTGTCTTTATTTTCACGCGAAATTAAAGCATATATACTGAGTTTAGAACGGTTCATGATCAACCAGAATAGACATTCATTGTTTCTTATATTTAACAATATATATATATATATATATATATATATATATATATATATATATATATATATATATATATATATATGAAAAATGAATTCGTGTTGATTAAATATACTTATACACATATTCATGCGCAGACATATTGGCGGACACTCCCGAGATATTTGACGTATGAGGGTCAGCAACTCAGTTCCTACAAACCGACAGACACCAGACACCAGCACATCTGACTTAATTATAGCGGTGGGGGCTTTGTGCAGAACCAACCAGATTTTTTGAAGGGCTGAATACAGAGACCTGATCAACTATGTGTCACAAATTCCCCAAACAAGCTTCCGCAGGTTTTGGGATTCAGAGTTGTCCTTCTCCTAGACCAGTTGCCATCCAGGCTATAGAACCCAATCTACAGACATATTATAGAGAAATATATATACATACATATATATATATATATATATATATATATATATATATATATATATATATATATATATATATATATATATATAGAGAGAGAGAGAGATAATATGACTGTTCATGCATATGTGTGTAAGTATATTTAAGCAACTAGAATTCATTTTAAATGTTTTGTTAAATTCAACCAATGAGATGTCTGCTTAATTTGCTCTATTGTATTTTTCTAATTTTCGAATAAGTTGTACATCTAAAAGAAAATTGTGGTCCAATTGTACAAAGTTATTTTTTTATTTTGTTTTCTCCAGAGTAACCTGTCATTTACTGAAGATTCGTAAGCATGTAAACCGTCCTATCTCAACGAACAAAAAGACAACTATTAACATAGAATATTAGTAGATAATACGAAAGGAAAGACACGATATACACAAATACGAAAAGAAAGACACGATATACACAAATACGAAAGTAAAGACACGATATACACAAATTCGAAAGGAGAGACACGATACACAAAGTTATTATATTACCAAAGAAAAAAAATGTATTAAATAAAATATCTTTAACCTGAAGAGACGGTATTTTTAGTTGTGCATAAAATATTTAAAAGGCGTATGAAATAATTAATATTTCGGTGACGTAAAACTCTGTAAAAACCATTCTCCACAAGATGTCATTTATAGGATACACGTATATTCAAATTTGAAATGTAACGCTGTGAAAAGGCTAGGATATAGATAACAAATTCTTAATGGTTTAAAGTGATAAAATCTGTTGCATTAATAAATAAAAAATCCATTACTTCTTTAGAATATATATATGTGTGTGTGTGTGTGTGTGTGTGTAATTAATAAAGACGGTATATGTATGGAAAACAGGAAGTCAAAATAGTTACAATTGAAGAAAAGAGAAAACAAGAGAAAAGGTGAAAAAAATCAATAATGAGTGAGTGTATAATGTAAAAAAACGAAAAGGAAAAATAACCACGACATTCTACACGTACACACATACGCGCAGATGGCAACCTAGGTACACGCTCACGAACGCACGCATACGTACACTATGGGCAGAGTGATTTTCGGACGTCTGTCTACGAAACTCTGGAGTCGGAATGCTAAAAATAACATCATTCAGCTAAGTAAGAAACCTTTTACTACTTATATATATATATATATATATATATATATATATATATATATATATATATATATATATATATATATATTAAAAAAAGAAGAAGAGAGGTGCCGCAAACGTTTTGGGTTGTAATGTGGATTTATTTAGAAAAAAAATATTATGCTTTGTTTTACATAATTTTACGACACGTGTTTCTGATCTCGCGACCGTCTTCACGTAAAAGTGGAGATTTCCACATCACCCCACAAACAGAAAATGTCTCATATCGAGAATATTTAACATTGAATATGAGGAAAAATTAATTATTTTTTAATAATATGTGGAAATCTCCACTTTTACCTGAAGATGGTCGCGAGACCAGAAACACGTGTCGTAAAATTATGTAAAACAAAGCATAATATTTTTTCTAAATAAATCCACATTACAACCAAAAACGTTTGCGGCACCTCTCTTCTCTTCTTTTTAATATACATACTTTTCTCTCATTGGAACCACTACATTATATTTCTTTTATATATATATATATATATATATATATATATATATATATATATTCAAAATATAGCTTTAAAGCATGCAATATTATTGGTAAAAGTGCTCAATATCCTTGATAGAATGTATGTAAATATAAAAGTAGGCACTGTGGTCAAAGCTTTTTAGTGACAGCCTGTTTCAGGCTTGAACGCAATCTTGCATGAAACAGACTTTTGCCTTGTCCTACGTGTCTACTTTTATATACATGGTACGACGGTTAAATTATCATCATTTATATTTTTGATTTCGCGCATGCGCGTTGTTTGTTTTTGATTTTACGAGTATAGTAGTGTCAGTTGGTCACCGTCTGTGAGAAAAAGAGCACCATGACGCAATTCACTCCTTCCCGAAATTTGGAAATGGCATGCTGTACTGCTTGGCATTCGCGCCGGTGTGTCTGAGTGCCAATCTGAGGACAGTGCAAAGTATTCGCAAAGAGTTGGATGAGTCCAATGGTGATTTCGAAGGTGTTTGGAGTAATCACTACTGACGGCGACGTTACGCCTCCATTCATCTTCCCACAGATCCTCAGACTCAACACGGAGGCCGACATTAAATGATTTGAGGAGATATTGCTGCCCTGGGTCAAGAGGGTGGATGCTGGGAGAACCTATGTCTGGCAATAGGACTCTGCACCATGCCACACAAGTAGGAGAATCCAGTCATGGCTATAAGACAACTTCTTTGTCTGCATCACTCCTTTCATTTAGTCTCTTAATTCTCCAGACTGCAACCCCCTTGAGTATGATGTGTGGGGCGCAGTTTAGCGAGAGACCAACAAAACTCTTTGTAATACTGAAGATGAACTGAAGGCAAAGATTATGGTAGCATTCACCAACTTAAACAAGGAGACCGTCCAGAAGAGTTACAGGAAACTCCAAAGTCGTCTGGAGGCCGTAGTTGACACCAATGGCGATTTCACTGAATAAATTTACACTTTAGTTATTTCAAGATATTTTTGTGTAAATATATCTGTTAAAATGAGATGTCAGTGTTATTTCCATTTTTGCGTAATTCAGACGAAAATTTATCCATCGTACCCTGTATGTATGTATTTATATATATGTGTGTGTGTGTGCGTGTGTATGTGTGTGTGTGTGTGCGAATTTCAATCAAAAATTTAGCATTCCTTTAAAAAACGTTTCTTTTATATAGCATTTATTTTGAAAACATTATCTTTGTAAAATTGCAGTTTTAAAAATAAAATATTACTCTCGGTTGAATGAAACATTTAAAAAAAGATATGAGGATATAACGATATAATATGTAAAATAAGGATATGATATATTATATATCTAATATTAAAATTGGCATAAAACGTTTGACAAATATAGAAGATATACAATGTTTGTAAATCAACGCGAAGACATAAAAATATGTGGAGTGTTGCAAGAAGGTAAAGAAAGTAACAAAAAATCAGCAAAATAAATATGAAATCAATGTAAAATTTATTATTAAACCTACGAGAAACAAAGAAAAAGATATGAATAATGATACAGGCAAAGGACACTTATGAAAACGCAGTTTTAAAATACTTTCTTAAAAGCCTGGTTCATTCAATAAAAATGGCGCCGATCTTGGCAATAACGAGTATTCATATATGTATGTATGTGCGTATGTATGTGTACATGTGTGTGTGTGGTGTGTGTGTGTGTGCTTGTTCATAATGAGTGACAGATAAAGATAGAGGGAGGTTGATATTCTTCGTCTAAATCCTTTTTTTGTGGAAAAAAAAAGGAAAAATGCTGACCCAAAAAAAAAGGAGATTTGTTGTGTTATTTAAGCACAGATTTTTTTTTTTTTTTTTTTTTTTTTGATTTTTTTGGTGGGCGAGAAAATATCTACGAAACAGAGACAAAAATGACAGGAACTTTTGAAATGTTTACAAAGAAACAAGACATGTAAAAGAAAAAGCAAAACAAAATAATAGATGGAGGTTCTTTATTTTTGTTTTTGTTTTTTTTAATTTTTAAAAGAATTTTAAAAATAAAATTTGAAATTAAAAAGAGAGTCGTGACACAACAAAGAGAAAAGAAGGAAAAAATAAACACAATGTCAAAATGGTCGGCTATGAAAGTTTACTCAGATTAGATTTGTCTGATCAATTGTGGAGTCCCCAATGAGGACTGAACACATTACTGTAGTTTGAGTCTAGTGTTACGGTACAGGAAAGGAAAATACTGCACAAATGGACGCATTTCTAATGATTCATTCTTTTTTTTCGATGAAGACACAAATAATAGTAGTTTCCAACGTTTTAATTCAGCTTGTTAGCTAGTCGCATCAATGAGATCTTCATATCAAAGTTGGTTTGAAGATCATATTGCAACGTGAAACTGACAGTCACCATGAAGTATTGATCTTTATGTCGACAGTGTTTAATACAAATCAAAATAATAAGCTAAAACTTGAAGGAGGATTTTACGCTATAATTGCCACAAGGAATACATAATGGGAACCTCAAGAAATGTAAATAAAAGATTATATGAACACAAAAGGGATCTTTTACAAAATAACACGCTAAATTTATTAGTTGCTCACCGTAATGAGTCGGATCGTAATTTTGATTTAAAAAATGCTATTCTAATTAAAAGGGAAAACCATTTACTAAGACAAAAATGTATATGAAGTGCCTTAATCGCTAGATCATCGGTAAATTTACGCCCACGTTCGTGCATCATTTCATATTTCTTGGCAGATCTGTTATCGCAGTATGAGATATTTAATAGCAAAAGTGATGGAAACCTGAACGAAAAGAAAAAGAAGACCACTGAAATTGGCTAGACTATATACCCAAAGCAAATCTTTAAAAAGAATAATTTAAAGTTAAAATTTCGGTGTCCCCCTCTCCTTCATGCGTATGTGTAGTCACAATCAACATAAACATCACTTTAGTCTGATGATGTCCTAAAAGACGAAATGCTTCGCACCAAAAACTTTTCCACTTTGTCATAGTTTTTTTCAAAAATTTGTTCTTGATATATAAACATTTATGACGCGTTTCGTCCAATGTGGACTTTATCAAAGCAAAATACGAAAATTCATATATCGTTTTCCCATATGTAAACTTTCTATCAAAATCCTTGTATTGGGTAAAATCTAGAAAAAAAAATTAAAATTCATCAAATAAAATATTACGAGGGATTATTATTTTTTTTTCGCTAGTGTTTCTTTCACCTTAATTTATTGTTGCCTTTTTTTTTTATCGCAACGCCGTGATAATTAAAAAAAGAATAATCCAAGGTATGATGATAAACTACACCCGGCAGCAAGGCCGCTGATTGGGAAATTGGAACTTTTGAGGAGTGTGGAACCACCTCTTAATTCGAGTTGTTCCTCGGTCAACCCTAACTCGAGGTGGGAGCAGCTATGGGCAAATAGTGAGCCCCCAAATACTATGAAACTATAAAAATATTTTTTTAAAGTAAAAATACCACCAATACATTTTTATATAAAAAAAATTACCAACGGTACATATTTATAGTAAAATTACTAACAATACATTTTCAAAGCAGAATTACTAGAAATAAATTTTATAGCAAAACGACTAACAATATATTTTATCTGTACTTGAAGTCATAAAATTACGTTCAAAATATTTAGATTTCGACATTAAATAACCCATAGAGGTTAATATACCGCTAAACAAAATCAAACCACCAACAACACGAAAGAAATCTTTCATGACATTAATCCATATAATATCCTACATTTCTTAAAGAAATCAAACTGTATTCCAAAATATAACCTCAACAAAACTACAACATAAATCACATATATCACCGCCTCTAGTAATGATGTCCACACTAACACAAAAGCTGGGTATCATCTACCATGTATTCAATTGTGAAAGCAGAATAACATATATTTTTATTACTTCAAAACTCACAAGAAAATTAAATTTCCGCATAAAATAACCCATGAAGGGGTTGATATGCCTTTAGACAAACTAATCAATCAATTAAAAACAAATCAACAGAAATTGTAGCGATAAAAAGCATGAGAAATTAAGATGAAAGAAATATTCGTCAAAATCGATAATAAATGCCACAATTATTACGATTATGTTTTTGTTGTGCTTGTTTTTGTCACGGTCATATCACGATCACCGAAGTTAAGCAACGTTCGGCATTGTCAGTACTCAGATGGATGACCGCTGGGGAATACCAGGTGCTGTAAGTTACACGACAGGCCTAACAAACCGGCGATAATACAATCTCGCTATTTATACTAACAGAAGAACTTATGAAGCGTACTTTTGAAGTTTCAAGTCTTACTTGGAGTTGGGTTCAGTGATGGTTAGCATTAGGTTAGGTTAGGTTCGTAAGATTTAACGAAAGTTCATGCTTTACTGGCGATTTCACAATCGACCTCAATAGCACTATTTTATCTTGTATCTTTTTATTTAAGCCAGAATTATATATATATATATATGTGTGTGTGTGTGTGTGTGTAATAAAATGGGCAATTATTTAATATATTTTCTATTTGTCCATTAAAATAACGTATAAACAGAAAATATATTAAATAATTGTCGGACTTAATCCATTTCATAATATGTTGTCAATGTTTACGTTAAGGTACGTTTCGCGAAAACATATAAACGTTCGGGAAAGATCGTTGAAGATTTGTTATTTATAAAAAGTAATTTCTTCTTTGCTAACAAGACGCTTCTCTGTAGCTTATTAGTATAGTACGTCAGATCAATTGACGGTTCCGTATAGGACACAGGTTCTATTCCTGTCGGAGAACGCATATTTTCTACGAAATTTCTCAAACATTCAGTAAATGTAATTATTACTGTTTAATTAAAAAAAAAAAGACCATTTACTTAAATAAACTTTATCTATTAAAATAACGTATAAACAAGATAGATAGATAGATAGATAGATTATGCCTCACCGCTAGCGCAACTCTGAGTTTAATGCACGACGCAATCTTCTGATGCTGGGTATGAACTGACCGTTACGCAATTTGTATTATAATAAAACGAATTATCATAATGTTGGTGTAGTTATATATTATGCTGGGATTATAGTTTTCAATTTTAAAACTTCTAAATTATATTTGGCAATTAAAATAAGCGGGCTTTATATAAATATGTAAAAAAAGAAAATTGAATAAGTATATATTTGATTAATTTACATTAAAAATAGCATTAAAAATCAAAATAAAACGGTCAGTTAATTCTCAGCAACTGAAGGTTGCGTCGTGTATGAACTACAAGCCCTGCTATCGATGAGGGTGTTATAGTGGAACACACCTATTCTATAGTTAATAGACTCTCCCACCTATAATAAGTGGGAGTAGTAAGAGTAACGAGTGGTCGCTCAGTGAGTTAGTCTGAGTTCAGTCTGAAGTCGGACGACCGGCTGACCGGTTGAACTCTTTGCCTTCGGGCGGGGAGGAACCCGAACGAGGTTACGCCGAAGGGCGGAGTCTCTTTCGAGGAGGTAAACCGACCCTGAACCCGTTTATACGGGTTTTAAAAGGGCATATTTATGATGCCTTCGTGGTGGGGGGGTGACTGAATATCGCTCAGTGAGTTGGTCAGTCAGTCGATGTCGGACGATAGTTAGTCGGATACTAAAGTATCAACGACCACAACTAGATTTCTCTGCGTCATTACCTATTATATCAAGTTCCTAATGTTTTGTACGTCGAACCTATTTTAGGACCGACTTAGTACAAATACAAGCCTCCACTGTTAAATCACTCCACAACAGAGGGGTAATATATATACTTATTAATATATACTTAATAGCTCTGTTATTTTACATCGAACACTGTTTTATTAACACCATCACTATATGTGCGAGATATATATATATATATATATATATATATATATATATATATATATATATATATATATATATAATCATGTTCACTTCAAGCAAGGCAGTAAAGCCACAGAGACGAAATAGTTTACGGGGTGTGGAAGAGTTAAAAAATAGGAACAATTGCTAAGGAGCGAGGGGCAAGGGAAGATTAATCAGGAGGACAGTAGATAGCGGTAGACATTGCGTTTAAATTTTTGGCGGTTAAGGTTCTCTAGAAAGCATGGCGCCAGAAGTGAGAAGACCTAGTAAAGAAACTGTTAGCACAGAAATTCCAGATACAACATAATTGTGTATTCCAGCATAATGGAACGATCCGATGAATACACTGAAAAATACTGGTTAGGGTCGGTTAGTTTGTTTACGGCCATATCATGTTGAAACACCAGTTTTTGCTCGATCACCGAAGTAAAGAGAAGTTGAGCCTGGTCAGTACTCAGAGGGGTGACCGCTGGAGAATATCAGGTGCTGTAAGCTACGCGACACGCATAGCAAGCTGGTGATGGATACAATATCACTACTTATAACTAACGGGAAAACTCGATATGTGGACATGATTTTTGGGAGTTTTTTTCAAGTCCTGCCTGGAGTTAATGAGAGGTAATTATGTATTCGCATTTTAAGGGGACTTGAAACTAAAAAGAACCCGAGACAGATGAAATGCCTAGGACACATAATGAAGAAAGAAGGCTAAGAGAATATAGCACTCAAACGACATACTAGTGACAGGAGAATCGAACAGAACCAGCGAGAAACCTACTTAACTAAATTACGTAAATCAGATGGCAAAATAAGAGTGTTAGTAAAGAATCTTATGTTAATTAGAGCAACAAAAGACAGGAAGTTGTGGAGAGCCTTGATTTCCTATGTTCTAAAGGGTTATGACACATAAAAAATAGTTTCTTGTTTATACTTATATTAATATTTTAGATATGTTTTCCCGCTTCTTCCTTATGTGTCTTGGCCCCACCGGACGTAGACGATCATGGTCCTCCTGTCACTTCCTGTCCTTTGTAGCTGTCTCTAAACTTTTGTCTTTCTGTTGTTTCTCCTAATTTCTGTTCTGACATCCATTTAATCAAGCTCACTAAGCATGTTATGCGTTGTTTTCCTCCGTTCCTCTTGCCCCCCCATCTGCCCCGTGAGTATTGGATTTTCCAAGCCTTCTTTCCTCATTATATGCCCCAGAAACCTCAACAGTCTCTTTCTGATGTTATATATATATATATATATATATATATATATATATATATATATATATATATATATATATATAATAAAAATGCTTAACACTAATATTCCATGGTCATAATTTATTCCATTAGAATCGTAAATACGATCCAATTTATCAGACCTACAAATTCAAAAAAAGGAAAACAGAAAAAACAACTATATATATATATATATATATATATATATATTATAAAGTAATCATACAAAGAATAAATCAGTAAAGTTAATGTAATCAATGGCGAATTCACTTCGCTAACAAATTTAATAAAGCATTAACTTACTAACCACTCGTTGAATGAGGGTTCTTTAATGTCTTTATTTCTATAAATTGTAAAATGGTTCAGATGTTCAGTCCATTTGCAAGTACTTTGATTTGATTTTGATAACTTTATTCTTTGTATGACTACTTCTTATAATATTAATTATACTGTGCCATTTAATATATGTCTGTGTGTCTGACTACTTCTTATAATATTAATTATACTGCACCATTTAATATATGTCTGTGTGTGTGTTTCTTCTTGTTTGAATAGACGCTCAGTGTAAAATGTTTATAAATATTTTTTTAAAGATACTTAATATGTGTTCTCCTACAAAGTGACAGGGCGGTTCGAACTCAGCCAGAGAACCTTTTCTTCTTTATTGTATCTCGAATACGCAGGCCGGTAGAGAAATAAATAAAAAAAAACAGGGTGTCTGCTCAAACAAAGTGTATCCACTAAAATAACGTTTTCATTAATAAGAAATAATGTCAGATTAAAATAAAACCCAATAATTCTTCATATATATATATATATATATATATATATAATATATATATATATATATATATATATATATATATATATATATATATATATATATATATATATATATATATATATATAAGAAAAGAGGTTGTAGTGGTTCCAACTAGAGAAAAGTATGTATATTAAAAAAAAGAGAGGTGCCGCAAACTTTTTTGGTTGTAATGTGTTTTTAGAAAAAAAAAATATTATGCTTTATTTTCCATAATTTTACTACACGTGTTTCTGGTCTCGTGACCGTCTTCAGGTAAAAGCGGAGATTTTAATAATATGTGGAAATCTCCGCTTTTACCTGAAGACGGTCACGAGACCAGAAACACGTCTAGTAAAATTATGGAAAATAAAGCATAATATTTTTTTCTAAAAAACACATTACAACCCAAAAAGTTTGCGGCACCTTCTTTCTTTTTTTTTTATATATATATATATATATATATATATATATATATATATATATAAAACACACCGGATCTAACGTCGGTTTCTCCTGCCAAAGGAACATAGGTTTGAATTCTATCGGAGAACGCTTATTTTTCTTTAACATGTCTACTCGAATATTTAGGCTGATAGATGAAAATCAATAAATATAGCGTTTAATAAATAAACCGAGCGTCTGTTCAACGGAAGCGTCAATAATCAATTAACACGAAATCACAAATTATCGTGATTAAGCGTTCTCTCCCGGAAACCGTATCTAAGGCCCGCACAGTATAATTGCAGTATAAACTACAGGTGGGCTCTGTGGGTGTTGAACAAACACAGATGTGCGCTTGAGCTGACGTCTGCAACAGAGATTGGCTATATACATACATACATATATATATATATGTGTGTGTGTGTGTGTGTTTAGACAGCAAATTCTCTTTTAGACATGTTTGACTGCATAAATTACAAACATTATATCTGCTTTTTTATCATGATCCTTTCATATTCACGAATATTTTTCCGTATATTACAATTGAATAAGCCAAGAAATGCACTGTAACAGTGAGAATCACTTTTATTTCCCAAGTACTTTCCATCTCTTTCTGAGGTCATCATCAGAGGTGAAACTGGTAAGGCAAAAACTATGTGTAGCTATCTATGACTGTTTTTTTTTTCTTTTACGTTTAAATGCAACGGCTGACAGTTATGTTGATTAGAACAGAAAAAGTTATCCATTATGGAATTTTTTCCTTTTATGTTGGAATGCCATGGTCGGGCGCGCATTAAACCGTAAAAAGTGTTCTTTTTATAAGCATTTTAGAACATTATTACAGTATTCGTAGCTGATTCTTTTCAGTGTCGGCTTCAATTTTTTAATGATATTGCTTCGAGGATCTGTAGTTTTAATTTGTTATTTTCTTATGGTAGAATAGTTTAGCAGTCAGTATTTTTCTATACTGTGAATGTGGGCAGGAATGTTAGTGTAAATGATTCGCAATGGACGAATGGTCAGATATGTGTAGAATATCATGATCAAGACGTCTTACTATAGACATGCCTGACCATTCATGAACATAAAAGCATTCGTTTGTCTCGTCCCACTAAAGAGCTGTGATACAGCGAAACAGTACTGACTGCGAATGACACATATATATATATATATATATATATATATATATATATATATATGAATTATTCACGCAAAAACTAATGCAAAAGGTTAATGATTTAAATGGCGAGACATCCATCATCGCAAACAATTCAAATAGTATACAAAAACCTGAAGTATCCGTTATGAACAAATGAATCCTTGTTTATATAAACTTAAGCCGTATTAGTTCTTATTTTTATAAACAAGGATCATTTATTATACCGGATACGGATGTTTTTGTATACTATTTGAACGATGATGGAAAGCCATTTAAATCATTAACCTTGCATTAGTTTTGTGTGAATAATTCATGTATTTGTAAATTGATTGCACGTTTATCGTAATATATATATATATATATATATATATATATATATATATATATATATATGTATGTATGTATGTATGTATGTATAAATGGAATAAATCCTAAAGAGCCAGGAACAACCTACTTAGGTTTCATCTAATCCCATCTTCAGGGTAAGCTGACTAAAAAGAGGAAATGACATGAAACAGTATTTATTAATAAAACTACTAAAAACCAACTGAGTATTACTAGTAATTTAATAATATATATATAAATGTATATAAATCATCATATACATTTTCCCACCTAATAATGTATATATTTTTATTACTTATAAGTTCAAGTTCTTTTCTTGTTTATCTAAGAATTGTTGCACTTTCTATTCAGAGTTCACTATCAAAAGATTATCATCTACCTATCTTATGTTGTTAAGGTTATGTCCACCAGTGATAAATCCTGATAGGAAGTCTAGTTCTCTAAAGATCATCTGGCTGTTATATACTCCCAGAGGACGTAGCCAAACATACCATACCATCTTGGAATCAAGCCGACTCCGTGAGCAAATTAAAAACATTCCTGATCAGATTCGGAATCGCAATCGTGAAATTTTAGATTCCCAAGTTCTCATTGTTTTCGACGATTTTCTTACGTGATTTTTTGAGACGATTTTTTTGTACGATAACACTTTTTATAACTGGGAAATAAATTTGGGAATAATCGAAATTAATTGCGAAATCCAGCGAAAGTCACCCATGGAATAAAAGTAAGTGTTTGTACGGAAAGTAAGGACCTACGTACATCAAATTGTCTTTAAATTAAGTGACAGCAGAAGAATTATCGTTGAACTTTTAAAAGGTAAAATTAATGCAATACGTAAATGCAGCGATCAATTTTGAGTTCTTCTGTAGTTTATGGTTGCCTATCGTATCTACTCCTTCCTACCTATTGTGATGAAGGCCCAATCAAGGACTCTCTCTGCAGGAGCTAGCTTAAATGTCACCCGATAGGGTTGCTTTTAAGCTAGTATCAAATACATGCGGTGAACTAAACGTAACCTTGTCTTTCGACCCTTTCTATGTTTGTACTTGACACCAGCACGGTGTCATCTGTGTATCTTGAGACTGTGGCTAACAATAATAAATCCTGGTAGAACCCTTAGTTCTCTTTAAGAACTTCTCAATGTACAAGTTAAATAAATCCGGTTAAAAAATTGCATCCTTACCTTACTCCTCTGTCTAATTTTGTGTAGTCACTGAATTCGGTCTCTATTTGGATACTGGCTGCTTTTTTTACCCCAGTAAAGAGTTGCGGTTTACTGGAATATCTTTCTCGTGCAAATTGGGCCTTTCTAATATTTCAAGTAGGTTTTTGCATCATAACTTATCAAATGCGGCTGTGTAATCTATCTATATAAAAAGTTATGTGACTTCCGTTAGTCTGTCCATCCGTCCGTTCGTCACGCCCTCTAAAATAGCAATACATTGACCGATCGAAACGAAATTTTAGGGAGAAGTACAGTTAGTTTTACTAGGATGTGTAGCTTAGTACAATAAATTTTCATTCATTTTTTTTGGTGGGGGGTATTAAAAGTTTTATTATTTAAAATACCAAATACTCCCACTATTTTAAAAGCAATTTAATGATTAAAATAAGAAATATTTATTTAATAAAAATGTAATATTGTTTTCTTTGTTTTTTTTTTTTTGTTTTGTTTTTTTGTATATCTTTTCATTAAGTTTTTATATACAAGGATTCAGTTTCCAGTTCATCCAACGTTTATGAGAATTATAAACAAATCACAAGGCCAAATGCTTCAAAAACTTGGAATTTGGCTCCCAAAAGAAATATTTACGCATGGTCAGTTGTATGTTGCATGCTCAAGAGTAAGAAATTCTAAGAATTGATGCTTCGCTGTTAAAAAGGAAAAAAAATAAATTTTTTAAAAATAATTTTTAAAAAAATTAATTTTTAAAAAAATATTGTTTTCTATAAAATTGAATTAAATTAAAGAAATTATTAATTCGCGAAGTAGGGTTTTTGCAAAAGTATTTTACCAAACAAATCAAATAATTCAGATTTAATCGATTGGTTTCCGATATTGAATGAAACGTAGGGTTTGTAAATCTCGACAAAAAATATTAGCGATAATTTTAATAATACTAAATACTGTAAGGATATCAACACGCGTCAGCACGTTGCAAAAAAAAAAATTCTACTATATAAAATACCGGTATGGCTTTCTGTATTTGTATTGCTAGCTTTGATAACATTCTTACAAAAAATAGCATTTCTTGTTCCAGTTACTTGAACAAAGCCGTAATCTCCTTGCTCTATTTCAAGCAGCAGTCATTAGAAACCTAAGTTTATTATGCGGCTCTTTACGATGATTGTCCGATTGTAGGCCCTGATAGGACATGGCACAAAAAAGGTGATTGCAGATATTTATCGGATAAAGCCAATTTCAAATTTAGCTCCAGATTAAAGAAACACGGTGAAGATCGAACTTATTGGCCTGGCAAGACAAGAAACAGGGAAGTTTCAAGCAAAATGTGACAAAAGGGCGCTTATTATTAGAATCAGAAAGAGACAGAAAATTTCTGATATACATAATGAGGAAAAAGGGTATGGAGAATTTGACGCACAGAGGACATATTGATGTCAAGAGGGTCAGAGCGAAAAAGCTGGTAACCTACCTACCTAGCTGGTGTCAATGGATGATAGGACAAAGGATAGGAAGGATAATAAAGAAAACAGAGCTAAGAACTACAAAGGAGACGAAATTGTGGAGGACCACGATCAATCTACCTAATGAGCTGGTGTAAATGGATGGCAGGACAGAGAATGGAAAGGATAATAAAGAAAATAGTGCTAAGAACTACAAAGGATAGGAAGTTGTGGAGGGCCATGATCAACCTAACTAAGGAGCTGGTGTCAATGGATGATAGGACAAAGAATGGGAAGGATAGCAAAGAAAACAGTGCTAAGAACTACAAAGGAAAGGAAGTTGTGGAGGGCTATGATCAATCTACATAACGAGCTGGTGTAAATGGATGGCAGGACAGAGAATGGGAAGGATAGTAAAGCAAACAGTGCTAAGAACTACAAAGGAGAGGAAGTTGTGGAGGGCTATGATCAACCTACATAACGAGCTGGTGTAAATGGACGTCAGGTCAGGGAATGGGAAGGATAGTAAAGCAAACAGTGCTAAGAACTACAAAGGTGAGGAAGTTGTGGAGGGCTATGATCAACCTACATAACAAGCTGGTGTAAACGGATGTTAGGTCAGGGAATGGGAAGGATAGTAAAGCAAACAGTGCTAAGAACTAGAAAAGGTGAGGAAGTTGTGGAGGGCTATGATCAACCTACATAACAAGCTGGTGTAAATGGATGTCAGGTCAGGGAATGGGAAGGATAGTAAAGCAAACAGTGCTAAGAACTACAAAGAAGAAGAAGTTGTGGAGGGCCATGATCAACCTACATAACAAGCTGGTGTAAATGGATGGCAGGACAGAGAATGGGAAGGATAGTAAAGAAAACAGTGCTAAGAACTACAAAGGATAGGAAGTTGTGGAGGGCCATGATCAACCTAACTAAGGAGCTGGTGTCAATGGATGATAGGACAAAGAATGGGAAGGATAGCAAAGAAAACAGTGCTAAGAACTACAAAGGAAAGGAAGTTGTGGAGGGCTATGATCAATCTACCTAACGAGCTGGTGTAAATGGATGTCAGGTCAGGGAATGGGAAGGATAGTAAAGCAAACAGTGCTAAGAACTACAAAGGAGAAGAAGTTGTGGAGGGCCACGATCAACCTACCTAACGAGCTGGTGTAAATGGATGGCAGGTCAGAAAATGGGAAGGATAGTAATGCAAACAGTGCTAAGAACTACAAAGGAAAGGAAGTTGTGGAGGGCTATGATCAACTTACCTAACGAGCTGGTGTAAATGGATAGCAGAATACAGAATGAGAATGAGAGTAAAGAAACCAAGAGCTACAAACGATAGGAAGTTGTGAAGAGCCATTATCAACCTACCTAACGAGCTGGTGTGAATGGATGACAGAATAGAAAATAGGAAGGATAGTAAAGAAAACAAATATGCTAAGCGCTACCAAGGATAGGATGTGTGGAGAGCCATGATCAACCTACCCAATGAGCTGGCGTAAATGGATGTCAGAAAAGAGAATGTGAAGGATAGTACAGAAAACAAACAGTGCTAAGAACTACAAATGATAGGAAGTTGTGAAGAGCCATAATCGTTCATGTACTGAACGGAAATGACACATAAAAGTCTTTTCAGAGACTGTATTAAGAATAAATTGAATCGAATTGTGGTCAAAATACAGCGATCCCTCTCTTAACCATTTGCTACTTTGTCGCGGATTTTCTAAGTATGAAATGGTGAGGGGTAAGGTAAAGGATATATTGCATACGGGAATTTGATCCGATTTCCAATAAACATGCTGCAATACGTAAGCCTCTTTGTATACAGTGTTCTTTTCGTGTACTCACCCCTTTTTCTGTTAATGACAATACAAAAAAATGTTAATGATGGCGCTGCTGAAGAAGTGATGAAGAAAAAGTAGAGCAATGTAAGAGATGTGAACATCGAGAATGGAAATAGATAAAGACGGTGGGGAGATGAAGAAGAGGGGAATGAATAAGGAATATGAAGAAAAGAAAAAAAAACTATGAAGTTGTTGAAGGCGTGAAAAATGAAGTAACGCCACAAAAGAAGGAGATAAAATATAATTAAATGTGAAAATTTAAAAAAAAATAAAAGAAAGAAAGAGGGAGAAAATTTTAGAAAAGAAGTAATGTAGATATGAAAATATAATCAAAAATGAAAAGAAAAAACAAAGAAAGAAAGAGGAAAAAATAAGAGGAAAGAAAGAAAGAAAGAAAGAAAGAAAGAAAGAAAGAAAGAAAGCGGAAAAATTAAGAGGGAAAAAAACAGAAAGAGGAAAATTAATATGAAAGAAAAGAAAGAAAGAAAGAAAAAAAGAAAGGAGAAAATTAAGCGAAAGAAACAAAAAGGAAAGAAAGAAAGAAAGACAAAAATAAGAGAAAAGAAAGAAAGAAAGAAAGAAAGGAGAAAATTAAGAGAAAGAAACAAAAAAGAAAGAAAGACAAAAATAAGAGAAAAGAAAGAAAGAAAGAAAGGAGAAAATTAAGCGAAAGAAACAAAAAAGAAAGAAAGACAAAAATAAGAAAGAAAGAAAGAAAGAAAGAATGAAAGAAAGAAAGAAAGGTGAAATTTAAGCGAAAGAAACAAAAAAGAAAGAAAGACAAAAATAAGAGAAAAGAAAGAAAGAAAGAAAGAAAGAAAGAAAGGAGAAAATTAAGAGAAAGAAACAAAAAAGAAAAAGAAAGACAAAAATAAGAAAGAAAGAAAGAAAGAAAGAAAGAAAGAAAGAAAGAAAGAAAGGAGAAAATTAAGCGAAAGAAACAAAAAAGAAAGAAAGAATGACAAAAATAAGAGAAAAGAAAGAAAGAAAGAAAGAAAGAAAGAAGGAAAGAAAAAAGAAAGAAAGAAAGAAAGGAGAAAATTAAGAGAAAGAAAGGAGAAAATTAAGCGAAAGAAACAAAAAAGAAAGAAAGAAAGAATGACAAAAATAAGAGAAAGAAAGAAAGAAAGAAAGAAAGAAAGAAAGAAAGAAAGAAAGAAAGAAAGAAAGAAAGAGGAAGTATAAAGAGAAAAGGAAGAATAAAGTAAGAGGAAAGAAACAAAGAGGAAAAATTAAGTGGAACGAAAGAATCTAAGGAAGAAAAAAGAAAGAAGGAAAAAAGAAAGAAAGAAAGAAAGAAAGAAAGAAAGAAAGAGAAAAAATAAAAGGAAAGAAAGAATAAAATAAAAGAAAGAAAGAAAGAAAGAAAGAAAAGAAAAGAAAATATTTAAAATAAGAAAAGTGGATGAAAAGTAGAAAGAGAATAAAAATTAAAATGGTAAAAGAAGAGGATTAAAATGAATGAAAAATGATGAAAAGAAAAATGAGAAATAGCGAAACACAAACGGAGAAATAGTGATGTTGTTGAAGACCTAAAAATGAAGGAATTTAAAAAAGAAAATAATATTATAAAAGATGAAAACGAAACAGAAAACGAAAGAAAGAGAGCAAAAATATTAAAAGGGAGGAGAGTACAACTGAGAAGAAGAGGAAGAAAATCATATAAAGAGAGTTAATGGGATAGCGGGGGACGAAAATGAAAAGAAGAAAGAAAAAGAATCTGAAGAAAAAAGAATTACGAACAGAAAACAAGAAGAAAGAATGAGTTTTTGAAGATATCAAATATGAAAGAGTTGTAATGATGGAAATTGAAAATGAAGAAAAAAGAATTAAAAAAAGATAAAAACGCAAAAGAAAAACGAAAAGAAATAAAAAGGAATAAAAAGAAAGGATAAATAAAGAAGGCACAAAGAAAAACAGACAGGCAGACGGAAAGAAATAGAACAGCGAAAGAAAGAGAAAAGGACAAGGAAAAGAAAGAAATACAGTAAGAAGTGAAAAGAAAGTATAAAATAAAGAAATAAAATGAAGAAAGGAAGGGAAAAGGACAAGGCAAAGAAAAAAGAAAACAGAAGAAAATAAATACGGAAGGAAAATAAACCAAAAGATTTTAAAAAAATAAAACAAAGAAGAAAAAAGAAAAGAAAGAAAGCAAACAAGAAGAAAGAACGTAAGTAAAAAGACGTGATAAAAAAAGAAAGAATGAAAAGAAATGAAAAGCAAAGAAACAATAAAAATTAAAGAGAGAAAAATTAATGAAAGAAGGACAATAAAGAAAGAATATTTTAATGGTAAAAAAATAAATGTTTCTTCTTACAAGCTGCGTTGAAGGAAACAGGATAAAAATGTAAGTATTTATTGTAGAAATATATTTATTTATTTCACCATTATTTGAGAGCTGCCTTCCTAAAAAGGATCAATTCTAAAGAATTGGAATGTTAGACCGAATGGTGACTCTACTTTCATAGCAAGAAAAGTTATTGGTCGAGCAAGACACAAAGCTGTCCAATGCGCAAGCAATCCTAATATTTGTCGGTGACTTGGGCTATTTTCTTTCTTGCAACACGTGGATGACTTCTTCGACTCTGATCTATTGTTAGAGAAAAAGGCAGAGTTTACTGAGGACAAACCAATGACAGGAATTAATCCATTATCTTTGCACAAAGCTCTTTGATACGTTCCACGTTATTGATAACGTCAATCGAGTAAAATTTCGATTAAATCATTTTTAGAAGCTCAAATATATAAAGCTAGCATAACAGGATTACGTGATAGAAAGACTTGGTCATATGATTTATCTCCATATTATTTTTATATTTCTAGTTTATATATATATATATATATATATATATATATATATATATATATATTCGTATATATATATATATATTTCGTATTTTGCTTTGATAAAGTCCACATTATGATGTTATTGGGCTGGAGGTGACAATCCCAGCGTACGGCACCTTTGGAAAATACCTGAAAACTATACCACAGTTTGACCCAAGCTTTGTGGGTGAAATTGGATAAACTAGCTAGCACGAAGTCACAAGTCATCGTGGCCGAGGGCTTGATCGTGCTGGCCTTGTTCAAATTATTGATCTCGCCTGATAAAACGCTCTTTCCTAGAAAGTGTAACTAAGGTCAGCTCAGCATAGTTACAGTATAAACGACAGTGGCGCTCTGTGGGTGTTGAATAAACACAAATGCGCCTGAGCAAGCAACTGCAATAGGGATCGACTAGCCACCCTAGTAGACGGTTATCCTCGAAATATATATATATATATATATATATATATATATATATATATATATATATATATATATCATCGAATACAATATATATATATATACTGGCCGAGTTACACAGAATTGCCCGGGTGTACCTGACTTCAATTGTATAACTGCCACCCTGCACTCTTTGTCTAGAAATGTCTGTCTGCGTCTCCGCTTGCATGCATCATCCGTTGATATACGAAGCTCTCCTCTCATCTTTTTTTTACGGTATGTCCTTCGCAAGTGTTTGATTGTTCTTAATAAAGGAATTCCATCGCTGAAACCTTCTTATGTGGTCATTGCTAGGGGGTTAAATTGTTTCGATGTTTTAGATATTCAGTAAATTTCCTATAGCCGCAATAACTTTCAAATAGTATGGCATTGGTCACAACTCTAATAATTAAACAAAAACAGGTGTGAAGCATCAGAGTTTGATTCAACTGCAAGGGCAAATGCATGAACGCCCCCTCCTTCTTCGCATGTTTACTGTAACGCTGGGGTTAATAAGAGATTCTTTGGGATTTTTTTTCCTTTTAATGTTTCAATAATCCTTCTCAAACAATCTTTGCATCAAAGGTTGTTCGAATGCCAATTTGGGATGGAATCATATGAAAAAACTATTGACTATTTTGGACGATTTTGGACAGTTTTTCGTGGTTTTTCGTTATACGTGGGGAAGATAACACTATCTTATTTCTTGCATGATGCAAATTTTTGTGACATCTTTGAAGAAAATCTGATGAAAAATGAGGAAGTTATTAAAGTTTTTATTTTAAGTAGTACGAAAAACCTGAATTTTTTCACAGTTTTTTTCAATTTTTTGTGTGAAGCCAACGTCGCAGGAAAACTATCAAGCACTCTACATAAACCTCGTAACGTGAGCTAAGCTTTGCATTAAGTGCAAAGAACATCAGCTCATTCAGTAAAAATTTTGTCCGTGCATAACTTTGCCTTGGTTTTTGCAAAAAGTCGTACACACCTTTAGTTTTATCGATTTTTCTGCCAAAACCGGGGAACATGGAGATTGAAACGTTGGTCTTGGAGTACCTTGATAAATCTGCAGCATGTGTGCATAATTTCATCATGCATACGCATACACACAGACAGACACGCAAACACACACACACACAAACATTTTCTGTTTAACACATATAAATATATACAGGGTGGCCATATTGTCTCTTTACAATTTTAAAAATATATTACAAAGGCAATTGATGAGATATCTTAATCAGATTTGTTCTATGTACTCAGTAGTTATCAAAAGTTTTAATGACATTGCATTTGTGTATTTCAGGTAACTAGTTGATGAAGAGGTACTGTTAAATGAACCCCTAACATTTCCCGACCGATAGACTGAAAGAGATGGCCCAATTCCCTGGCCACCTCGTTCACCAGATATCACTACCCTGGAGTTCTTTCTATAGGGTTATGTTAAAGATATAGTGTATCGTCCAATGATATGGAACATCACTGAACTAAAGCAAAAGATCACTGATGCCATTGCCATCATTGATGAGGCTATGCCTCAGCGAACATGGCAAGAAATCGAATGGCGTCTTGATGTGATTCGTGCAACTAATGGTGCCCATAAAGAAGTGTATTAAATTAGTTACAAAAAACTTCAATATTTACTCAGCTTTTTATAACAATTTCCACGTATTTTTCTGTTTATTTTCTTTTGTAATTTTTTTTTAAATTGTAAAAAGACTTTATGGACACCCTGTATATATATGCTTTTCTTATTTAAGCGGTGAAATTTATAGCAACCGGCCTAAATGAATAAGTCTTACAAAAGATAAAAGTTGCACCACCGACAGGAATCGAAACTGCACCGCATTTTTCTATTAGGGGAAACCACTTTTTGAGCCCAAATGTGCCACTATCAGTTTGCTCACAGTAACCATCCTGTCAGAAAAAATGTTGAATTGCCTGTTTAACAAAAGCACATTTCTCGTTAGGAACGAATCTGTATCTCCTAGATTCTGTTTTCCTACATGAAACGTAAACAAGTAATTTCATAAATGGAATTCTTACCCGACATAATTTCTTATTTCGCTTTGGCCGTTCAGTAAACAACAAGAAAACAAAGGTTCGTGCAAAGCCAGCCCTAAATACCATCTTACCATATTTTGATATTACCATCTCTGATACAGCTCTCGAACGAGTAGAACATTTTCCATACTGAGACAGCTTTTTATCAAAGAAAAGGATATGGAATACAGAATTGGGTGCACACGGAACATTTGGAAAAAGCTAATCAAACGCGTCTTCAATAACAAAACTTAACAAAGATTAATGCTGTTGCCGTTTCGACTTTACTATATGGCTGTAAAACCCGAACTCTATAACGTCTCGAAATCCAAATGTTAGTACACTTTAACCAGCCATAGCTTCATTCAATCTTGAACATCGAATGGGAATGTTATGTGGCCAACAACAAAGTCTTGGAAAGAACCAACAGTTAAAGCGCCGGATCACTGATCATGAAACGCCATCTTCGATGGTCAGGACATGTAGCAAGTATGGAAGAGTCAAGGTGTCTAGGTCAAGTCTTGTTCAGTGAGCTCACTTCACTTCAGTGAAAAGACCACGCATTTGCGTTCTTCGAAGTGACAAGTACCCATTCAGAACAACACTAAAAGTCATTGGACTTGAGCCTAAATCGTTTAAAACACAAACCAGAAACCGTGCCAACTGCCGGTGTTCGATCACCATCGGAACCAAAAACTTCGAAGACACCAGAAGAGAAAAACAAGAAGTCAAACGGTAAGAGAGAAAGGCTCGACAAAATCAACCTCTTCCTCTATCAACATTATGATGCAATCAATGCCATCCGTTCTTCCATACAAGAATTGGTCTACTTTGTCATCAACGCCATCATCATAAAGAAAGCGATCAGAAAAAGAAATTAAATCATTGGACACGAGATAAAGTCAACGATTTCTTAAACGGTAGAATTAATAACTACCTAAATTAAGTAGTCATACTTCAGAAAAAAATTGTGATCCGACAGGAATCTCAACCCATTTTTTTTCCATCAGGGAAACCTCTTTCGAGTCAAAGTGCGCCGCTACCTGTTTGTCCATGGAGATCAGTTTAACCATGCAAGGTCGAACCTAGTCCGTATCTAGATAGCCGTTTGGGAATAGCCGGTTCTCTAAACTTGGATGTGCGTGTGGTGTAATAAATAACGGCTCCAAATTGGAAATCAGAGATCCGAATTCTTATTTCAGTCGCGTCAATATTCACTTACGCAAATACACTTGGAAAAGGTATGAATCCACCTATTCTCCTCTACCAGCTAAAGAGTTAATTAGTAGGACTTCTATCAGTAAATCATTATTATCTCCAAAAAATAATTACAATCTAAAAATATTTTCTGGCTTTAAATAACCCGCAAAAGATTGATAAGTCGTAAAGAAAACAAATCAATCAATTAATTTTAACTGACTCTTTCTGATTCTTTCAGAATTTATTGTTCTAAATATTCTGAATATATTATTTTAGATTAGAAAAAAAAATAAAACGTTTTTCTATGATGTTAACAGTTTTTTTATGTTCCAGAAATTCATTATAAAGGATTATTCTTTGAATCCTAATAAGCACAGATAATTTTTTTTTCTTCAGTAAATTCTGTATGATATGCTGAAGGCTCTCTCGGATTTAACTACGATTTGGGATTCTCGTAATAAATCTATTTTTCATAGCTTCTTCTCAAATGACATTTTCCACTGTGTGAAATAAGAGAAAGAAGACATGTTTAAAGTATGGCAGATGTTCGTTTGGATTTAAACATAGAGCCCGGTTCGTCCCTCGGACAGTTTTTCACCGAGCGATTCCTGTTTGCGTTGATGCGAACAAAAAACTGCGGAAAAGTATAGGCTGTGAGTGAAATATCGCAATGACAAGAAAAGGAAATGCGAATCCTGCTTTCAATATACTGTGTCTTTCAATCATGGATTCATTTGACACTATCCCGGGATAAGATAAGAGACAACTTCGCATATCTTCGTTGCTACTTCTGTCTTCTTTTATGACAGACTACAAGACCAGATCTTCTCTTCGGACAAGGCGGCTTGTGATTGCCTTATCTAGAATGATTTTAAAATTATGAACACGGCCACAATGTACTGGCCATATTAAGACGCAGAATGAAAGAGAATAAGAAAAGTCTAACGAGGAGAGATGACAATACAAGAACAGGGGTCAGAAAAACAGAAGATGGTAACTGAGGTTGCATTTAAATTTTTGAAGATTGTAGGTGGCGAAGAAGTAAGAAAGCGGAAGAAAGTTCCACACGCGAGAAGGGCGCGGAGAGAAACTATTAGAATAGAACTTCCGGCTCAACAAACACACACACACCCACACACACCCACACACACACACACATATATATATATATATATATCATATACACGTCCAAAATTATATGTATATATGTCTAAAATTATATATATGTATGTCAGTGGCGACTTTGTGGGTCAGGATTGTCGTGCTGAGCCCAAGTGTGTCAACATTCAAGTATATCTATTTCAAAGCTGCAAAAACTTTCCGTGGTGCTTTGTTTTCATTCTTGGATTCAGCTAGATCCAAAATTAATTGTTTTATCTTCGTGCCTTAAAATATGGACCGAAGTATATTTCGTTGATAGTGTTCAAAATAAAAAAGAAATTAAGAAGAAAGAAAAAACAAAGAATGTAAGTAAATAAAAAAGAATGAAATAAAATTAACGTGGCTAGTCGGGTTGCGTAGGTCTAAAGCCCTACCGAAGCTGGAGACATACTTATTAGGCAATGTATTTCTTCATTCTTTCAATTTCATAAATAATCTTTTAAAAATCTCTAATGACGTTTATGTCCTGTTTTTCAAAGAACGCATTTTTATTTCAACTTACTGTTTTCCAATGTTCATTTTAAATAATATATTCCGTACAGTATAAGTTTTTTTTTAGCTGAATGTATTAATTGAAAGAGGACAAATTACCTTTAGCCTAACTCAAAATCAAAGAAAATGGCAGCCTTAACTCGTCAAATGGAGGATTGGTTTGAGGAGTGTGACTGGGGTAGTGTTGAGAAAATATGATATCTATTTTATTATATATTTTTTCGTTAGAATAAAGGAATCCTTTTAGTATCTAAGTTATAGCACTAGGATATTTTGTTAAAGATTGTAATGAGCCCGACAAACATTGATGACCTAGAATCGTCACTGATATATATATATATATATATATATATATATATATATATATGTGTGTGTGTGTGTGTGTGTGTGTGTGTGTGTGTGTGTGTGTGTCTAAAAATATGTCTAATATCTGTATGTTTAAAATTTCAGATAGAATATATCTGTAAAAGGAAAATGTGAATAAAAACCAAAGGAAAACTTATCTTAGCCGACGCGTTTCGTACTTTGAGGGACCTTATCAAGACAAATGCATTTTGAAGTTGACATTTCTGGGGCACGTAATGAGAAAGGAGGGCTTAGATACTCACAATAGACACAAGGGAAAATTTTTTATACTCTTTTACTCCCCATCATACGGAAAATTTAAGAATACTAGAAAAAGTCAATAAAAAATTAACCAAATTTTCCTTGTCTGTCATATTCAAGGAACATACGTGAAAGGTTGCTGCACAAAAATATATATATATATATATATATATATATATATATATATATATATACCCATGCCTGCGAGCCGGCGCATGCACACGCCCACATATGCGCGCGCTCACACACACACACACACACACACACGCAAACATGACCAATGAAAAGTTCATAAATTATTTAACTAAGTATAAAAGAAAAAAAAAATTTCTGATATCCTCGGAAAAGTTGACGGAGCGTCGTTCCCTAACTCTGGTCTCGGGATGCTAAAGGTAACATAAATCAGCTGACAAGTTTGATATTTGTATTAATCCTATATATATATATATATATATATATATATATATATATATATATATATATTCTCAACGGTTGAACCAGCGAATGAAGAAGGCTACATATGACGGACATGCTACAGAAGGCGCCACTCGAAATTATGAGTCAGCGTTTGACCTTTGCAGTTTCATAACTTGATTTTGTCTATTTTTTTTATATGAGGTATTGTATCTATTTACATTGTTCAGACAGCTGTCCTTATCTTTGTTGTCATATTCACGATGTTTCGGTTATTGTACGCTTCGGTCTCCTTCAGGTGATTAGAATTACGAAACGAACTCTTTGCTTTGTTCACTGGAGTAGATTGTTCTTGTTCCCCATGCCATGCCTCTTCCGGATATTTCAGTTTCAGTTATTTCCCTTTTAGCAACTCTAAACTCCAAGTTTTTGTTCGACTCTGCTGTGGTCAGGTATTAAACTCACAACTCTATGGGTCAAGTCACTAGATTACTTCAGTAACAAATAGAGTTAGAGAAAAAACAATAAAAACAGCAAACAGCAATATGAGCTCTGACAAAAACAAAATGATTATTGATACATTAGGTTTATAAGTCCCAAAATTCATACACATCGCCCAGTGGATAAAACTGTTGGTCTTAGTAATCCAGTTAGTTGATCTGCAGATTTGTGAGCTCAATACCTGAGAATAGCAGAAGTGAATAAAAACTTCTGTCGAGTTACTAAGGAAAATAACAGAAACTGAAACTGAGATATCCGGTAGAGGCATGGCACGTGGAACTAGAACAACCTACCACAGTTCAGTTCAAAATTTTAATGACCTGAAGTATGCATATAATGGCCGGAACATCGAGAATATGACGACAAAGATGACGACAACAATACGAACAATACATACATACATACACACATACATACATATATATATATATATATATATATTGAAGTTATTCAAGATTTCCGATTTCATTTGATATCTGGAAAACGACAAAAAAACACAAGGGTCCAAAATTTGTATGAAATATTAAGATGAATAAAAACGGCGGCCTTTCTGAAAACGAAAGGCATTTTTTTTACCGAAAGATTATTATTTTTATAATCTGAACAACTGGTTACCTGTATATTTTTTGTGGACACCGATACTTGGAAGAAGCATGCTTCATACTAAATCTCACCCAAGTCCTACAAACATCGTTATCGAGACAGTTTTTTTTAGAATTCATGAAACCTTCTTACAAAAACATGCGCAAGTTTTCTGACCAAGTCAATAGCGAACAGATTAATGCCTTCTACGTTCGTTTCGTTCATTTTTATTCTATGCGTGTCTAAATCTCTTAAATACTGGATTTATGAAACCATACTAAAAGAAATAACAAAAAATGATGCCTCCTAAAATCTTGCCTCAGATAAAAATAAGAACAGTATGAATAAAATAAACTTGCAAAAGGCATTGTGCGCATGCCCGTTACAATGTTCCTACTTCCTATCTCCACCATACTTAAACAATACGAAGTGTTGTGTGATCAAAGTTAGGGCATAAATAAGAATTTTACAATGTTTTTCTTTGGAATTAAAGTTTTTATTATTATGTTCGTGTTTCAAAAGATCACTTTTCTTTCTTGGAAGTAACAAATTATTTCTGATACACCTTGTTACGTGGAATACTCTTATTTTATATAATTAAAAATTTTCCCAAACGATAGTCGCCTGATTGATTTGTTTTTCTTTTTTTCTTTTTTTTTTTCTTTTGTTTTTATTACGTCTTATCAACCCTTCGTGGGTTATTTAAAGACTAAACCTTGTTCAGGAAGCCGATTACAGTACACGATATTTCCAAGCGGTCATCCCTCTTACTACAGGTCGGGTTCGACGCTGCTTAACTTCGCTGAACGATCGAGAACCGGAAACCAAATAATAGACATTGGAAACAAATTTTTGAGATGCACATAATTATTATTATTATTATTATTAAACAAATAGAATTTACTCTTCTTTATACTTGTATGCAATTTTTAAACATAATTTGAAGAAAGACATACTGTCGAAATATTGTTGAACATTGTCTTTTCTTTCCTTTTTCTTTTCTTAAATCGTGCTCTTCCCCAATAATAATAATAATGATAATAATAATTAGTAGTAGCAGTTGTAGTAGTAATAGTACTACTACTACTACTATTATTATTATCATTATTATTATTATTATTATTATTGTTTCCTTTGATTTCTGTTGTATACACATTTCCTTCCAGGTCCCAACCAGAGACCTAAGGTCAGAAATGTCTTCATGACATTTTTCACTGATAATTTTTGTAAAAAAAATAAAACTTTTAATCACACACATTTTACATAGATAAAGCTCTTCGTAATGTGGGAACTGTAATTGTGAGTACAAATTTGTATTTCTTTAAAGCATGAGCTACCAGGAATCCTTTCAATGAGTCTATCGGGATCTTTTCTAATCAACCGAGGGCTCCAACTACTATTGGAATTATTGATGTCCTCTTTGCCACATTTCTGATATTTGTACTTTAAGATCCTTGTATTTTGACAGATTCAATGATACATTACAATCTGTAGGGACTGCCATATCAATACGAAAGCACATTCTGTTCATATGGTCTTTGATCATGATGATGTCTGGACGATTAGCGTTAATTTTTCTGTCTGTGTGTATTATAAAGTCCCATAAAATTGTTACAGATCTCATCTCGATAACTAAATAAGTTTCTTGCAGTCTCTCTCTCGTAAAATTTACATATTTTCCAGTGCAGATATTGGCCCACTGTATCTTGCTGAATTTTATATTCAGTTGGTATTATTATTATATAAGAAAAGTGTACGAAAGCTTTCGACTTCTTTAAGTCATCATCAAGGTAGGTAGAAACAATTGGTGAGATTCGTAGAACGAGTGTGTTGTGATGTAATCGAGTTCTGATTCTTTTTATAAACATTTGAGGATGTGGGCTCTTAAGTTAGAATTGTTTTTATTTATTGGTGGTTGTTTTTGTGGTATTACAATTGCTTCAAGGAAGTTTTTACTCTTTGATTTTGTTAGTATTTGAGTGTGAGTAGCTGTCTAATGTTACGGCTTGTTAATGTATGATCTGATGGCATCGTGGTCCGTTGGAAAGGGGAATATTTTTGAAAAGAAGAAATCTTTAAAAAAAAAGTATGTTTCTGTACAGATAAGGTCCGATAACTCTGTAACAAGTCATTGATTGATGTTAACCTATATTGATATGATGAACTAGACCAGTGGTTCCCAAACTTTTTTTTCTCTCGGCCGCATTTTCGGAATTAAAATTTGCTCGAGCCTCTCCAAATTTTATGTGATAAAAAATACATTTAAAAATGAACGACTAATAGTGTGTTAAATATATTATATACTACAATAACTATGATTAAAGTACCCAATTTTAATGGAATGTATGAGCTTGTTTTTGACGGATTAAAGGGAGATAACCGCGGATTCGAATTCAGGGCATTATCAATGATAACTCTCTCCTCCGTTTTGCGGATCCTAATAACTTAATACTTGATATAATGCAAAATTATCACAATGATAAAATCGGTCAATAATTATTTATAATTATGTATACTGGGACTTCCACATACAGTTATAAGTAATCCATAATAATATTTTAAATTTTGAAATCAAATTTGTTTTTGACATATGAATTTTTAAAACTGTTTCTAAATCTTTGAGTGTCTTTCAATCATTCCGCCTCACCTGCTATCCTCTTCCACCGCACCTGTGAGACGCGCCGAGCCGTTTAGGAACCACAGAACTAGACTAAAAAAATGATAAATGAAATTCATTATTTATCGATTCTGACAGATGCCGTCACTTTTGGAAGGTCCGAAGATTACTATCCACAAAAAAGTATACACCATTAAAAAGTTTCCTTACTTTTTACAAACGGACCAACTTAAGTAGTGTCAAATAAAGAGTAAAGAACAAATCTATACTAATACCGCTATTACTGTATAGCATTCAATCCTTTCTACATGCTCCATTTTATAGCTTTGTACCAGACTAATCGAGTCTTGAGTTTTCTCCACATGATAATTGCTCTGATGATTTTTCCTCTGTTTTCCCACTACATTAATTTAAGCGTTCTACTAGACTGTCACCTAGGTCTCACCCATTTATTGTTGAAATAGCTAAATGCAACCACCGCTTCTACCCCAAGAGTTTCTTTTCTCGCACTTCCCACCTGTGGAACTCTCTTCTGTTTACTTGCTTCCTTGATAATTACAATCTTCAAAAATTTAAATATAACGTCGATCGTCATTTTCGGTCTACTTGAACCCCTTTTATCTTTTGCCCTTTCCTCCCTATTCCCAATCTCCTCTTTCACCTTCACTCCCTGTAACCCTCTACGTACTAGTGGCATTTTCGCCTTCTTGGGATGAAATGATTAAAATTATATATATATATATATATATATATATATATATATATATATATATAGAAAAAGTTGCAAATTAAAAAAAAATAATAATGTTTTTTTATGAAAGTATTTATTTATTTATATATATATTTGATATTTCAGATCGACCTCAATCTTTCTTCAGAAATAACTGTTTGTTACAAATAAATTAAAATTACTGTTTGTTTACAAGTAGCGTCCGTCGCGAGACGCGGACGTCACGTGATATGGAACGCCACTGTGTTCGAATATTCGTAATGTAAATCTAACTGTAATAATATTTTACATGTTGTTTAAAAAAATAAAAAATAAAAAAAATTTTAACTATATCTAAATAAAAAATATTGATAGATAGATAGATAGATAGATAGATAGATAGATAGATAGATATCCTGACGTGCAAGAACAATTTAGATTCAAATGGATTTAGTCTAAAGGACACGCTTTTATTCCAAGAACGAAATCCAAACATATGATGCTGTACATGTCTACATCAATTACACCGATTCCAAATCTATAAGCAAGAAATTCCTCAACATGTCCGGTTATATTAACGGTAAATATTTCTATTTATGAGTACCCGGAAAGAAGATTGCAAGAGATGGTGCCCTACTTCTGATGGTCAAAAGAAGCATTGCGCATGACTGGGCGCCTTTTAGAAAACTTTATACATCATGACAAGTCGAAAGTCAACAATCGAAACCAAGAGAAATCTGTTTATATCATGTTCTGCCGGTGATGACTTATGGAAGTGAGAGACACCACCAAGACAGAGACACTTGCAGGGGCCCAACGAACAACAAAGGCAGAACCAAGGCCGTAGAAAAAAGAACAGCCAGAGGCAACATTGCACGATGATCGGATCTGATACATCGACAGCCAAATGGGCCTCTATGAGCAGTGAGCGGAAATCAAACAAGCAGAGCAACACCTGGATTCTACAGTAGACTGAATTGAAGGACATGATGAAGACCGGCAATTAAGGCAAACTTAGATAGGCTGGCCAGGTCTTTCATTTCAGAGAAAACAGGTGGACTATTAGATCGACAGAGGTTAAAACAAGGCGGTGGAAAATTTATATATTCGATTTATTCACAAGCATAATTTTATCTTTACAACAGTCTAAAACTAATGCAATTTTATTAAAACTAATGCAATGCAAGATTTATCATCAGGCATAGGCAACCTTTTTTGAGCATTGGGCACCATGATCTATGATTCATCACAAGTCGGGCTACACTACAAAAAAAAGATTCAAGGTAATTTTTCATAGTAGGTACCTGTTATGGTAATTTACCTACGCACGCATGGACTCTCCCAGTTATAACAGGAGCAGATACTGCCTTCTGGAGTGGGAAGTTTCCAGCAGTCAGCTCTGACAGTCGGACCGAACATTCTTGCTATAACACTCTCGTTTGTATATGTTTGTATTACTGTTTCTGCTAATATACAATGTAACCCGGATATAAGAGAGTTGTCGGGACCGGCGAAGTCGTCTCTTATATCCGGGTTTCTCTTATATCCGGGTTTGGTCTAATTTATATACATTAACACAGGCTCTAATTTGGGACCAGAGAAAATCTCTGTTATATCCGGGTTTCTCTTATATCCGGGTCTCTTATATCCGGGTTACACTGTATATAATTCCTCTCTTTGTGTCTTTATTTCTGGTCCTAACAAGGCCACAACTGTACCTCAGCTACTTTCACTAAAGAAGACCATATGCCTATAGCTTAGAAATGGGAAAAAGATTTTTTATAATTAAAAAATGAAAGTCTTGGCATAATATTATCAGTGACTAGCAGTAGAGCCCGGCGTTGCCCGGGCATGTAACAGTAAGAGATAGATCAAGTATCGACCATCATAAAGACTGAAAAATAAAATTGACAAAGATTATTGTTTAAGGTTGACGGACACGCATGTCTTAATTAGTTTTTTTTTGTTTTGTTTTGTTTTTTTGGGTTTTTTACGAATTGGTCAAACCCAAACTCAAACAAAAGCATTGTTTTCAATCGTTATGAGTCTACCGATTGAATAGAATTTTATTATAAACAATTGTCTTGTAAATGGAATTTTTAAAGCATTCTGAATGTAAAAATAAAGAAAAACGTGTGCAAGACAATAAGAAACACTACCTGTCAAAAAAAGTGAACTTTTGTTGAAATCGGTTGAAAAATGTAGAAAATCCGATCCAATATAAGCACATACACACACACACACACACATACACACACACACACACACACACAAACAAACAAACAACCTGGGTTTTATAATAAGTATAACTCGATATGAGTTGTCTCACTTTCATTCTCGCGACAGCGATGATTCTTAATCGTGTATTTAAATTGATTTTGTGCAAAAACAATTGTGTTTTTCCTATTTTTGGCGCTGTCAGAACCACCGCAAGATAATTTTACGCAGTCCTGTGAAGTTTTGTTAAAATCAGTTGAAAAATGTAGGAAATTCGATCCAATATATAAACGAACAGACACACACACACATAACCTGGGTTTTATAATAAGTATGATGACAGTGTTATAAAATAACCACAACGGCGATTGTAGTAGTAATTCTGAATTACTTTTATTCCTGTACAAATGAGATACAAATACCAAAATGCACCTGGTTTTTGACCACTCAGCTGTTTATATAAAACCAGCGGAGGTAACTTATGTCCTCTAATGTCTGCCTGTGGAAGTCCCGCAATTATTTGCCCAGCTACCATGTCGCGCGAGTAATTGACTCGCTGACCGCAGCCTTAAGCTCGTAACCTTTCTATAAAGTGAGTAATTGATTCACCTTCGGTGTGGAATGAAAGGTCTGCCGGTGAACTTCCTTGTACAAGCCCTTTACCGCAACGAATCGGATGTGTGATAACGGCCTTTCCACCGTAGCCGAATTTAAGGTTTCAGCCACTATAAGGTTGAAAAGGAGCCTGTCGTTCTCAATTCGTTGCGTATTTTGACTGGGTACGTAAGTTTACACATCTCCTGATGCCGAGTCCCAGTCTCGGTTTGTTTTTTTGTTTTGTTTTTTGCTTTTAGTGTGTGTGTGTGTGTGTGTGTGTGTGTGTGTGTGTGTGTGTATTGAACGTTTGCGTTGCGATAGTTTCAATTTGTAGCTCTATTATTTGTTGCATGAGCTGAGAAATCAAATCGAGGTTTCCGCCTGGTGCAGATGCCATGTCTTATTTTGTTAAGATAGTCCTACGTATTCACCAGATCCTGTTCACAGCGCCATGTAAAATAATCACAACGGCAATGGTAGAAGTAATTCTGAATTACTTTATTCTCGTACCAACGAGATACAAATACCAAAATACACTTGGCTCCTGACCACTCAGTTGTTTATTTAACACCAGCGGAGGTAACTTATATCCTGTGAAAGTCCCTCATTATCTAATGAGACCTTCCATTTCTGTTCTACAAGTGTCATTCTCACATGTCGCTGAGTGGGATTTATTTCTAATTTACTCATTTGAAAATGAAAACATTTCTTCATTTGAGAAAAAATTCTTATGAACGTTTCCTGTTTCAAAAAGATGTCTACACATATGATCTTCCTTAGTGAAAATCGCCAATGGTTTAAAATGCTGACAGCGTTACTTTTCCCGAAATTTTATAAAATTCAAGAAACATTGTACTTAATCATTGTTTATGGGTGTGGTTAGGCTTGAGAGTGTGTGAGTAAACAATTTCGCCCAAGGGAAAATTGCCAATATTTTAAAACGATGAAAACGTTATTTACAACAATAGTCTACAAAATTCAAGAAACATTGTACTTAATCATTATTTATCAATGTGATTGTGTATGAAAGAGTGTGTGAGTGAACAAGTGAAAACGGAACAAAATAAAATTTTAAGAAACGTTATTTTCCTAATGAAATTAAACGTGTCATTCAGAAAAATTAAACGGGCTGAATGTGGCTTACCAAGAAAAAATATGAAAACAATTTTTTATTCATAAATTTCTAAACATTAACTAAATTATTAAAATATGTCAACCAACTATGAAGAAATCCTTATAATTTACCATTTATAAAGTTCGAATCGATTAACAATTAGCTAATTTTTTGTCAGCCATTCCAATAAATAATATAACCTAAGAAATAAATAGTTTGTTATTTTGTTGTCAATTCTCAAAAACAAAGAAAGTGTATACATTCACTTTCATACGTTTAGATAGTTTAGTGCAGGTAGTTAGAATAATAGTGACGTCAAAAGAAAACCATACTTTTCTTACTCCGTTTTTTTGGGGGTAAGGTTTTGGGGGGTTGTTTTTTAGGGGGTTTTTCTTTTAGGGTTTTTTGGGGTTTTTTTTTTTTGCCAGCACGAAGATTAACATTTACCGATTGTTTATTTAAAATAATCGTCACCTCGATTTTAAATAGATTTGATTTCAAGACGGAAATTACTTTCTCCAAGAACGGTGTTCATGATTTGTCAGCATCTGGATAAGAAAAAAAAACACCTTTAAAGAAGATTAATGCGTATTTTGGCTTTTTGAATCTTGCAACCTTTGATGCTGTATCAAAAGACCCCTCATCGATAAATTAGAGGTTTTGAGGAGCGTGGAACTCCATCTTAATTGCTGTTGTTCCCATTTCCACCCTAATCCGCTATGGACAAACAGTGAACCCCCAAACAAAAACAAGACACCATGAATGTATTAAAAATACATTTTATCGTAAAATTACCGACAAAACATTTTTATATTAAATTGACCAACAATACATTTTATAGCAAAATGACTAACAATACATTTTATCTGTAGTTGAAAACATGCAATTGCATTCAAAATATATTTAGTTGAAGCCATAAACGTGTTCCAAATATTTAGATCTCAGCATTATATAACCTATAGAGATTGGTATGCTGGTAAACAAAATCAACCAGCAGGAAAGAACTCTTTCATGACCTTAATCCATATAATATACTACAATTTCTTAAAGAAATCAAGCTGTATATCAAAATATAACTTCAACACAAAACACACCCATTACTGCCTCTAGTAATTATGTCCACACAAACATGTATATGCACAAAAGCTGAGTATCATCTACCGTGTATTCAATTGTGAAAGTAGATGTTATATGCACATTACCAACACTATGAACACTAACGTTGTACACTATTATAAGTAGGGGCTAATATGCTGTCTACGCTGTCAGCGTGGGCTGTCAGCGTGGGCTGTCAGCGTGGGCAGCTCTTGCCTTGTCGAACTCTCTGCCTTTGGGCAGAGAGGAACCCGAACAAAGTTATGCTGTAGGGCAGAGTATCGTCCGGGGAGGTAGACAGATACCCGATCTCGCGCATACGAACGTCTACGGGCAATTTTTGCCTGAGCCCACGGACTCGGATTTCCCCACATGAAATTTGGCCTTGTGCCGCATCCTACCAGGCAAATATCGTAATATCCTGTGTAAGTAATCCACCAATAGCAGTGGTTTACCTACTTCATGCCGCTGGCGAATATTATATTTTGTTGATGTTATAAAGATTACCATTTCATTTCCAAACTCCGAATTGTTTATTCCTCGTTCAGTAACCTTTTCTTGGTTACAACAGTAGAATAAGATATATCATATTTTTATCAGCTCAAAGCTCGCCTAAAAAATAAAATTTCGGCATTAAACGACACATATGGTGTTGATATGCAGCTAAACAAACTTAAACTTATGCTGAATCAAAATAAATGAAGTCACAAATACGCGATATTGATAAACATTCCTTACACATTTGAGACTTCCCTCATTTCATCTCTGACTTTTCTTTACAGTCATCGTCAATCTCTCCTTCAATATTTTTCTTTTTCGCCTCTCTTTCGCCTGGGATTATATTTCTTGAACTAGAAAAACAGGCTTAGTAATATAGTTCGCCCTATAAGACAATGAATGTTGGACATTTTCCTTGCAGATAAAGAGAAGACTTGAGGCAACAGTGATCTGGTTCTACAGATGGACGGCATATGTAAGTAACGGGGAAACGTTAAGGGAAATATTAGGTTGGTGCAAAAATAATGACGTAAGAATGTTGTTTTTTAACGTAGAAAAGTACGTCAAAAACGACATTATTACGTCATTATTTTTGCACCAACCTAATAGAAACAAAATAGACAATTATACATAAAATAAGACTTGACATTCGGATACTGGCAGTTGCCCTCCGGTACAGTGAACCGTTAAGCTTTCCGATTTGACTTAGTGTCAATGTTGCGGTTGTCAAAAGCTAAATTACAGATCTCGTACTATCTCACCGGGAGCGTGATTCACATTCTCGAGACTTAGTGTCAATTTTGAGGTTGTCAAAGGCTAAATTACAGATCTCGTATTATCTCGTCGGGACTGGAATTCATGTAGAACGCATATATAACTGTTTGTAGAATAATGATACGACACTGAAGGCATTTTGTAATAGCGAAGAATACCTTCCAAAAGCTAAGCAAAGAACTAAGAAACAGAAAAATTTAGACAGAAATAAATAAAAGAGTGCTGAAGTGCTATGTAATATTAACCCGCCTATAAGGCAGTGAATGCTGGAAAATTTCTACAGATGAAGAAAAGACTTGAGGCAACAGAAATGTGATCCTAGAGAAGTATACTGAGAATACCATGGACCGAACATGTGAGCAACAGGGAAGTTTTACGGTTAATGAGAACAAAAACGATGCTTATAATTAGAATCAGAAAGAGACAGTCGAAATTTCTAGGGCACATAATGAAGAAAGTGGGCTTAGAAAATTTGACATTCAGAGGACATACTGAAAGCAAGAGGAACAAAGGGAAACAGAATGACCTAAAAAGCTTCTGTAAATAGCTGGTAAAATAGATAATGAAAAAGATATTGAAAAGACAAACAGTGCTTAGAACTACAATGAAGAGGAAATTGTGGAGAGCCATGATCGCTCACGTCCTTAAGGGAGATGGCTCGTTGGACAAGAATGCAACCACTATTGGGTAGTAAAATAATGTCTGATTTTAGAATAAACCTTCTAATTATTTTCTAATATATTATTATAATAGTTGCACAAAAATATTACTCATTCCTAATGATTAAAGTGTCCTATTTGTTAATTTTACATCAATTTCTTTCAGAATTTGTCTTAAAACAATTTATACCTTCATCTTTAATATGAAAAGAGAAGAGATGCGTTTACTTTTTGCTGTAACCTAGAAAGGGTTACTGAATGAGGAAAAACTAAAATGAGGGTTGGAAATAAAATTGTAATCTTTATAACATCAACAAAATACAATACTCGCCAGTGGCGTGAAGTAGATAAACCACTGCTAGTGGTGGACTTCTTAGAAAGCATATTACCCCCCACTTACAATCGTGTCCAACGTATTTATGAGGATTGGGATATATTCATTAATATTCATAGGTACGGTATATAACACCTACCTAATGAGCTGTGTAAATGGTTGGCAGAACAGGGGGGGGGAGAAGGATAGTATGGAAACAAACATTGTTTAGAGCTACAAAAGATAGGAAGTTGTGGAGAGCTATGATAATCTACATCCTGAAGGGATAGAGGAAAAGTAAACTACTCTTGTAACCTAGAAAAAGTTACTGAATGAGGAATAACCAAAATGAAGATTGGAAATGAAATGGTAATCTTTATAACAAAATACAATACTCGCCAGCGGCGTCAAGTAGGTAAACCACTGCTAGTGGTGGACTACTTAGACAGCATATTACCCCACACTTACAATAGTGTGCAACGCATTTATGAGGATTGGGATATACCCATTAATGTTCATGGGTACGGTATATAACACTTTTCACTTCTGAAACTGCTGTCAACATTAACAGAGCATTGGGTGAAGGATCCACTTGTGATCGGACAGGACGGAGCTGGTTTCTGAAGTTCCGCGATATGGATACGAGACTGGAAGCTCAAGTTGGTAGAGAACGTCCAACTACAATTGACAACCAACATCTTCAAACACAAGTACAACAAAATACCCGTCAAAGTGTCAGAGCAACGTCTCAGATAATAGGTAACAGCATTTCAACAATATCTGACCATCGCAAGAAAATTGTTAAGTTGAAGAAACTCAATAAATGGATTCCACATGAACTCAGTGAATGTCCAAAGACTTCGACGTTTTGAAGTTTGTTCGATGCTGCATCTGCGAAATTCGAATAATCCATTTCTTGATTGAATTGTGACTTGTGATGAGAAATGGATCCTTTTTGACAATCGTAAACGATCAGCTCAATGGCTTGATCATGACGTAGGATCCAAACACTTTCCAAAACCCAAATTGAACCAACAGATTATGGTGACTGTCTGATGGTCCACCATTGGCGTTATCTATTACAGCTTTCTGGGATCTAACTAGAGAATCACTACCAAAGGTTATTTGCCAGAAAATGGATGAAATGCACATACAGTTAAGCAAAATGCGATCGGCACAGGTTAATAGACGAGATCCAATTCTGTTTCATGATATTATTCAGCCAGAAGTTACCAGGATGACACCTCAGAAGCTCACCGAATTGAGATACGAGACTTTGCCACACCCAACACATTCTTCTGATCTCTCACCCACTGACTACCTTTTTTTTTAATCATTTAGATACTTTTTAAGCTAAATGACATTCCATTGCAAAGATACTGAAACTGCATTCAAAGATTTATTGGCATCGAAACTTTTAGAGTTTTATCGGAAAGCACGTCACCTTTTTTTACTCGATGGCCGAAATGTATAGATATTCTGGGTCCCTATTTTTATTGATTTAAACATTGTTTACGTATATTAATTCAGGAATTAAAGTTGATTCTAAAATCGATCATTATTTTCCAAACAACGTAATCGTAGAATTTCTTCTTTTTTTTAATTGTTATTTAAATATCATGACCCTTCAGTGCATAGGCGATTACTACGCTCCTTATCTTCTTTTTTCTTATTCTCTGTCATTTCTCGGGAATGATAGTGAAACGGTTTCTCTTTGAGAATTCTACAAGTTTTTTTTGTTTTTTTAATTCAGACTTGTTCTCTCTGACTGACTTCCACCCGAAGCTGGAGAACCCAGTCAATCTTTAACCCATAACTGGAGGGCTAGGAGAATAAAATGAGTCATGACTTTCCCAATGGTATTAATGCAAAGGTGAACGTGATAGTTCTACTTGCCATGCCGATAACCGCTGCCCTACCCGTGCATCCTACTTCGACGACTACTAGCAAATATAAAACTAACGGCTTTGGTGATAACGGAATGGCTAATAGTACGAAATTTGCATTTATTCTTTTTATTTTGCTTTTTTATGAATATTTTTAGGTTTAATCATTTTTATTCAACTAAGTTCTCTTTTTTTTATAACTTTTGTTATAACTTTATGATCACTCAGATTATCACTAACTTCGTTTTCCATTTTATTTTCCTCCTACCCATCTTAGAGAAGCGAATCGGGAACAAATTAATCAAGCTGTACGAATAATAAATGGTTTCAAATGATTCACTGTTTAAAAGAAAATTCCCAAGATAAAATTAATTGATTTATTCATAATTCACCCAGAATAAAAATCGACAAGAAAAAAGGATACAAAAAATCTATCTATCTATCAAATATGCAGATCACAAATCATTAAACTTTATCAAACTTTTTACTCGTATTTTATTCATTCATTTTTCTTTTTCTTTCTTTTTTCTTCTTCTGTTTCTCATGTTTTAATGCCGTTCTGATTAGCCGGGTTTTAATTGATTCGCCTAGAAGAGAGATATGGATATAGATAACCCCGATCGGAGCATTAACGTTTGACGTTGACTAACTCGCCACGGCAAAGAAATGGTTTTCATTTAGAAGGCCTCAATTCAATCGATAAATAATCTGGTTCTTGAAAAGACGCACAACGTCGATTTGAGAATGCCTTCCGATATTTTTAGCCTACTTAACGCCTCCAGCAAATCGGAGAATTCTTCTGGAGATGCTCAATTTTTTTTTTTTTTTTTTTTTCTTGCAGTCTGATCAAGAAAAGAGAGATGCGGCTGGGCAATCGGCCAGCATTGCAAAAAAAAAATATGAAAATCTGTGAGTCGTGTTCAAATTTCAGGTGAAGCGGTTTGTTCTACTCAAAGGCACGAAAATATTACTTCTTTCACGAGCACCCACTCCAGATATTTTAAATGGACAGACTAAGGTCTCTAGCCTTGTTTGCTAACCAGTCTAGAAAAAGGACTACACTGAATTCGAAACTGTGCCGGAGTCAACGGGAAATCACTAAATTTCCGAAGAAAAGAAATGAAAATTAATTGTTAGTTATTACACTAAAAGCTATTTATGTGGATAAATGTGTTTGAATAAACACGCTGTTTTTTGTTTTTTTTGTTTTTTATTTTGTTTCTTTGTTTTTGTTTTTTAACAGCGTGAATTGCAACTAAAATTTTAAAATACATTCAAAATCTAAAATCAATAATAAGAATGGATGTCTACTCAAACACATGTATGCGTTTAAAGTAAGAAAAATAATAGTGCTTTAAAAATAAAATTCGTAAATTCCTAAAAAAAAAAATTATATAATTCGTGATTATTAAAGAATTGGAAATTTTGCATAGCGATATTTTAAAAAAAAGTAAAGGACGCTTATATATAAAATTATATATGTGTATGTATGTGTGTGTGTGTGTGTGTGTCTGTGTCTGAGGATCGCATAATTAAATAATTGTAATTAATAAATTATTGTAAATTATCTTTCATTTTTTATTTATAATAATCACGAGTTTTTAATTACCCTATATACTCGCGTATTATGCGAATTTTTAAGACCTAATTTTGAAGCTAATTTTAAGGAGGTCGCGTCATACACGAGACATAAAATTAGCATATGTACTTCTGGCCCTGGCTACGCCGTTGACCAAACTATATATCATTTACTGTAGTCAATTTAGCTTCAAAATTAGGTACTTTAAAGTTCGCATGATATGTAAGTATATACGATAAGCCTAAAATAAATCTTGAGTCTCGGTGAAAGTTTTCTTAAAATATTCAATTATTGCCAAACTTACGATAAGGATTTTTTAACTCAACTTCTTGATGTACCCTGCCCCTTCAGGACGTAGGCGATCATGGCTCCTCACAATCTCCTGGCCCTTGTAGCTCTTCATAAATTTTGTCTTTCTGTTACTCGTTTTAAATCCTGTTCAGCCATCCATTTACTCAAGATCACTAATTATGTTATGCGTTGTTTTTCTCTATCTCTCTTGCCTTCAATCTGTCCTGTGAGTATTAGATTTTCCAAGCCCCCTTTCCTCGTTATGTGCCTGAGGAACCTTGACTGTGTCTTCCTGGTGTTAAATATCAGAAAAAGGAAAATTTTGTTAGAAACAAAGAAAAAAAAGAGGACTGAACTGTTACGTAATATCAGTCCTCCGATATGGCAATGAATGCTGGACAATCTCCTCACAGATGAAGAAGTGTCTTGAATCAACAGAAATGTAATTATACAGAAGAATGCTGAGAATGATCGCTTTCTTTATGTCTTCCAAAAGCTAAGCAAAGTATTAAGAAAAAGGAAATTTTTGTTAGAAACAAAGAAAAACAAGGACTGAACCGTTACGTAATATCAGTCATCCGATATGGTAGTGAATGCTGGGAAATCTCCTCACAGATAAAAAAAAAGACACTTGAAGCAACGGAAATTTGGTCCTGCAGAAGGATGCTGAGAATACCGTACGCCGAACATGTGAGCAACGAAGGAATTTTAGAGAAAATGAAAACAAAAAGTCTTTTATACTTAATTATCTGGAAGAGAAAGTGGAAAGTTCTTGGGTGCATAATTAGGAGGGCTTGGAAAATCTGATACCCACAAGGCGGATTGAAGGCATGAGGGACAGAAGAAAACATCGCATAACCTACCTAGCGAGGGTGAGTAAATGGATGGCGGAACGAGTTTTAGGGGAGATTACAAAAAGGCAAAGTTTATTAAGAGCTACAAAGGACTAGAAATTGTGGAGAGCCATAATCACCAACGTCCTGAAGGGAGAGAGCATATAGGAGAATGATTGTATATTTACGAAATGAAACCGGCTCAACTAGATACTCAAACACATATTTAAAGAAAATTAATTTTAAATTTCATCGTCCCGTCTCCTTCATGCGCATGTGTAATTACATCAACGTAAACATCACTTCACAGATGAGGTCCCAAAGGATGAAACGGGTCAACATTTTTTTTCAATTTGTCATGGCTTTTCAAAAAATGTTCTAATATATAATGATTTATATAAAGTTTTCTCATATTTTCATATAAAGCCCATTTTCGTAATAGGCTTCGATAACTTTAACACGTTGTTTGATTGTTAATCTTTCCATGGTTGAAATTGCCAAAGACTTAAGTTGTTAAATCTGAAAGAAAAAGAATAAAATCATGAGACGCTTAAACTTAATTCACATTTAAAATCGGTCCAAATTATTGGAACACCCTATATTTTGTATTATAATTGAATAATTTTATATTGTACAACAATGTAAGTTAACCTCCACGAGAGTGACTCATTACGCCTTCTTGAACTAACTTTTTCCGTTATCATGGAGTGATTTCGCAGTGGATGCTTTTATTTGTACTAAGTCGGTCCTAAAATAGGTTCGACGTACAAAACGTTAGGAACTTGATATAATAGGTAATGACGCAGAGTAATCTAGTTGCGGTCGCTGATACTTTAGTATCCGACTAACGGTCGTCCGGCATCGACTGACTGACCGACGATATTCAGTCACCCCCCCCACACACACGAGGGCGTCGTGTGGCACAAGGCCTTTTTAACGTGGGATCTCCGAGCCCGTGGGCTCGGCCAAAAATATGCTCATTGAACCCGTATAAACGGGTTCAGGGTCGGTTTACCACCCCGAAAAAGGATCCGCCCTTCGGCGTAGCCTCCTTCGGGTTCATCCCCGCTCAAAGGCAGAGAGTTCAACCGAACAGCCAGTCGACTGACTGACCGACCCACTGAGCGACTCCCTACTACTCCTATTTATTATAGGTGGGAGAGTCTATTAACAATAGAATAGGTGTGTTCCGCTATAACATCCGTTGACATGAAAAGGAACGAATATATTTTATTGCTAGGTCTGCTGCTAGAAAAGTTGGTTCACTGTGTCGCGCTAGACAACTTTTCTAGCCAGAATCTAATTTACATATTAATAAGTCTACCATTCGTCCTTGTTTTGTGCTTCTGCAATATATTTAGAGTTCCTTGGTAAAATCCAAACAAAGATCTGCAATGTCATTGATCCTGACCTAACATCTCGGCTTCAGTCACTTTTACACTGCCGTTGTGTAGTTTCCCAATGCTTTTTCTATAAATATTTTCATGGTAATTGTTCTGATAAGCTTTCCTCTATGGTGCCTAGACTTTATGAATTTAATCTCAGGACAAGGTTGGCGACAATGTCTCATCATTTTACAGTTGAAATGGCTAGATGTAACCGCAAGTTCTATGCTAACAGTTTCTTCTATCGCACTTCTTGCTTGTGGAACTCTCGTCCGGTTTATTGCTTCCCAGTTAAATTTGATCTTCAAAAATTTAAATATCGTTATAGTTCTGTCTTCTTAGTTAATAATGTTCTTTTTTCTCTTTCTCATATTCTTTAACACTCAGTAACCCCCCCCCACTTGCGTCTTAGTGGCTTTATTGACTTGCTTGGAATGAAAATGATTATAACATAAGAATGGTAACAAATCAACGCTGTAGTTATATCAAGTTTTAATGAACCTTCCACCCTTCTCTTCGTTAAATCAGGCGTTGTAGAGGTTGTCCAAATGACGCTTTCAAATCTTCCTTCCTTTCATTGATTCTCTTACTAATTTGGATAATCACGAAATGATTAGGTCATCTTTCTCTCGGTCCTTGTGCACTAAAAACAAGTGCCGGCAGGATTAAATGATCCCATCTTGCTTCATTATTAACTTATAGTAATATCTTGCTTATTTCCTCACAGATACTTTTCTCCACGGCACTATTATTTTGTCGCGTGATTATTATACAGAAATTCCCGACTAGAGCATATTTAAACCGGCACGCGTATTTTATAAGCTAAATAAAAAAATCCTTTCACCCCAGCATGGTTATTAAAGACGGCATTTATATTTGGGACAAATGAATAAACTTTTAAACTTCAAATAACCGGCACGCTTATTTTGTAAGTTGACCCCCGCCACATACACACACAGCATGGCTATGCCAGACGGCACTTGTATTTGGTACAAAAGAGTAAACACTGAAATATTAGGTGATTTTGTTTATCGACATATCAACCCCTCTATGAGTTATTTAATGCCGAAATCTAAATATATTGAACACAATTGTATACCATCAACTACAGATAAAATGTATCGTTGGCCATTTTGCTTTAAATATGTATTATTCGTAATTTTAAGTATTGTTGGCAGGTTGATTTTGTTTAGCGACATATCTACACCTCTATGGGTTATTTAATGCCAACATCTAAATATTTTGTACGTCATTTTAGGCTTTTTTGAACGTTTATTTTTATAGAGTAAAGGCATTTTTAGATATATATTTTGTTGATCATAAAATGTATTGTTGGTAATTTTACTATAAAAGTGTATTTTTTAGTGTTGCATTGGTTGTCATTTTGCTATAAAAACGTAATATTGCTCATTTTATTATAGAAATGTAGTGTTGATTTTTGTATGGCAATCATTATTTGCCCATATCTGGGGCTTTAACAGAGGCTATCACCCCAGGTAAGAATAGAACTGGGAACAACGACAATTAAGAGGTTGTTCCACACTCGTTAAAAGCTCCAATCTCCCGATTAGAGACCTTGCTGCTGGATGTCGTTTATCGTCATACCGAGGACGAAAGTTTGAAATAACCGGCACACTTATTTGATAAGTTGAAAAATGCTCCTACATGACTATTAGGACTGGCAGTTGCATTTAGTACAATGAGTAAATTTTGAAATAACCGGAACGCTTATTTTGTAAGGTGAAAAATTTCTACCGACATGGCTATTCCAGTGGGCAATTTCATTTGGAACACAAGACTGTTCGTAATGGGCGCCCTTGATTTCGTTTTTCGAAATCATTTCTTGTGTTGCTTTTCGGACGCAGATTTATTTTAAAATAATATTTTATTAGACTTTATCTCTGTGGCCTCATGTTGTTTTTTTTTATTTAATGAACGATTTAAAAAAAAAGTGGCTTTTTCTCATCCACAGTTTATACCCTATAAATACCAAGTTTTACTCTCTCTCTCTATCTATCTATATATATATATATATATATATATATATATATATATATATATATAACTTTCATTCTTACACTCTCTTTAAGTGATCTTTGTTTCGTTTTATTTTTTCTTCTCTTCCTACAGCTGTCTTTTTTCGCCTCTCTTATTGGCCTCGCTTTCGTTTCGGAAGCTTTCTGATAATCACTTCCGTCTTCAGTCACCCTCGCTTCATAGAATATTATAGTTACGCCAGCTCACGTCCAATGCTTCTCTTCCATCTTTGCCGCTCTCCCCAGTAAAATTAGAATATGTCTTTCCGGATGTTGCGGGACAGACATAGCCCCACCTGCCAGCCAAAACCAACTGAAACATAGTCGGTGGTCATTATCGCCGTATCATAACGTGAGAACTACGCTTCAATCGACATTTTTGTCAATTGCTGCCAGTGCGCAAAATATATTCCGTTTACCGGAAGTAGTTTCGGCGCCATGTTGTTTTTTGATCTGTCATAATGCCAAATCCCTTTGCCCGAGTATTCGCTGCTGTCCTTGGACCGCGCGTAAATGCGTAAGAAGCAAATAACAGCCCTTCCCAACCAAATTCGTCAGGAAGCGGCACAATAACAATACTAGTAATGATTGCAATCATTTTCGCTTAATACAGAAATGAATTCAGATTTATGGTCCCTGGCACATTTAATATTACAGGGTGGGTGTGTTTTGTTTTTTTCAAATAGCAAAACGCAAAATACGCTGGAAATGTTTAATATTAATTAGCCTATTATCTATCTGTCTATCTATATATCTATATTGGTCTGTTTTTATCTATCTATTTCGGTCTGTTTTTATCTTTCTATCTATCTCCACATGTTTGTATCTATCTATCTATCTCACTTCTGTCATTTCTCAATTCTCTCTCTCTCTATATATATATATATATATATGTGTGTGTGTGTGTACGCGCGCGCATGCGTGTGTGTGTGTTGTATCTATCTATCTATCTATATATATATATATGTGTGTGTGTGTGTGTGTGTGTGTGTGTGTGTGTGTGTGTGTGTGTGTGTACACCTGGTGTAACAGCAAAATTGTCCATTTGTTAGATTAAGCATTGGACCCTTGTATCTTACAAATGATTAAAGATATCTTACGAGTTTTTTATAACACTATTGGACTCTAATTTGAGCAATACGAATTTATAATTACTCGCCAAGCAAAACAGAAGAATCGTGATGAAATCGATCATAAACGAAAATGACATGTTCATCATTAATTAATCATAGCTAAGGATCGGAAGCTCATGAAGGATTGAATTAAAGTTCATATATATATATATATATATATATATATATATATATATATATATATATATATATTATTGCAAGATCATTTTTATTCAAGATGATTTTCACCTCTCTAACCTTCTAACTTTTTGTCCTGGAGTAACAAGGTGCCTCACTCACACGTTTCACGTACGATTTCCTTTTCAAGTCTTTTTCACTGCTCTTTGGATTCACATAGCTGAAACTTCTCTCTCACGTGCCAAACTTCTTGTGGATTAAGTTTGGTCTTTTCTAATTGATTTCTTTAGCTCTAAGTTGAAATAATCATCCCTCTTCCTGTTGTGACCTCCTGATCCAGTTTTCCTCTCTACTGTTCTCTCTCTTTTTTTTTAAACATTCACCATTCTCTTGATGGTTCTTGAATGGACTTTGAAGATGAAAGCCAGAGTATGAACGCTGGTACCATTACTGAACGCCTGAATGATCTTTTTCCTCTTACCATTGCTCAGTTGGAAAGACATTGTGGGCCTGACACAAAACGATTTTAACCTGTTCTATTTCTAGCTGAATAACTCAAAGGGTTTTCAGTAATTCTTACGACAAATGGTGTCAAGATGGCTGAACGTCTTACATGAAAAACTGGAAGAATTAGTTTAGTATTTTTTTTTATATTAAACATATTGTAGGATTTATAATTATGCCGTTACGCGATTTGGACTCCATATATATATATATATATATGTGTGTGTGTGTGTGTGTGTGTGTGTGTGTGTGTGTGTGTGTGTGTGTGTGAATTAATCTTACAACACCCTCTCTGGTCGTCCAAGACTTCCAACACTACGGCTGGTCGCTGAAGTGAATGCTTCAATGCTAACTTTATCCCGCGTTGTGATTTAAGGTTGTTCATATGGTAGGTAACATCGAATCGTCTCAGCTATCTTCATGTTGGGTTGGTCCAAGTAGTGCGATGACGTATAGGAAAAAAAATAACACTCGAATAAATTGAACAAAAATAAATATTGTTTTTATATCAGTCCTTCGTGCAATAATTGGTTTATATCAGAGTTCGCAATGCAATTAATTATCAGCCTAACCCGCGTCTAAACTCAGAAGTGATATTATTATTGACCTGGCAAAATCTGGTTTGTTGTGTTGCTAAAGTTTGGCACAAGGCTGAAGTCGGAGGCTTTCATCGGCAGATAATCACGTGGGCCTCTCTCCTGTCTCTGGTCTCGTCTCCAGCCCTTCTGCCTCTCTTCTCTCTTCTGCGACTCGCCTGCCGAATTCGCTTCGTGCATTCGTATTTATGGACATTCGCCCAAACTGGCGAAGAGAATTCGATAATTCTAGGGAATTCCCTTCTCCCACTCTCCCATATCATTACCTCTCACTAAATCTCCTCAGTGAGCGTGAGTGGCTTATCCACCCCCTCTTGGTATTTCAACTTAACTTTCGACCAGGGCTTTCAACTCCAAATTTGTTGTTTGCGAAAAATGAAATTTTCGCTTTACAGCTTGCATTTTCAGCTGTGTGTCAATCAACATTGCCCCCTAAGTATGGGTCAATTTTCAATTGTTCAAACTGCTCGACATACAATTCAAGTCGTTTATGTGTGAATTAAATCCTCAATTCTTCCCACGCGTTTCTGGTATTAACCCTTCTCGTTTCAATGTCTCGCAGCACATAACACTTTCTATTGATAAGAAAACTGTTTTATTTCACCGCGGTAACAACAAATAGCATCACATGAATTTTTGTTCCATTCTATCTATCTGTCTATATGTTCATATCTGTCTATATATCTATATATCTGTTTCGGTCTGTTTATATATATATATATATATATATATATATATATATATATATATATATATTAGTAGTAGTAGTAGTAATCTTATAAATATAAGGAACTATACTCGTTCGGAAAACCTTCGGTGTCTTGATTTGCAAATAATCAAACCAATACCAAAGAGGGAAAAAGGTATAAAAAAGAAAGAACCAAGAACATGTCCGTTAGCCGAAAATAATCGTCTAGCATGCAAGTCCAAAGCCCAAATAAAAAACACCCGATACGAGTAAGCAAAACAACTAAATAAAGTGCTCAATACAGTGAGTAGAGCAGACCTAGTTATACCTAGAGAGCCAGACAACCTAACACGGTTTCACCTTAGTGGATCGTCAGCGGATATATATATATATATATATATATATATATATATATATATATATATATATATTCATTTAACTTGTTATACCCTCGCTAACAAATTTCCCATCCACCTCAGGTTAGGGATTTCAGAATTCTCCCGGTGCGGAATACAGATGGATTCATACCTTTCCCAAGCGTATTTTAAAGGATATATAATGAACAACTGAAATTCAAACACGGCTCTAACATGCCACTAACCCTTACACTAGCCGAAAACCCTACAACAGATGTTAGGATGTCAGCAGATACAGTGATGTACAGCTAACACAACGCCGCAACAACTCACCCCTAACAATGCTAAAAATGCCAGAGATAAGCATATGCGAGATATCTGGATCTGGCACTGGAGCAGTTGTTACATCAGTTTTCCTTCTCCTAGATGCATACATTATCAAAGGGCTGTTCATAACTCCCAGTGGGGGGGGGTAACAAAGTTAATTTTTCCTTACCAGATGAATATTCATCACCGTTTTTACTTGATGAGCATTCATCAACGTTCACAAATTCAACAACCAATGACATTCTTGTTCTTGCATAAAAACACGTGCAACAAAATAAATCCTAAATTTGCCTTGATAAATTCCCTCAGAGGACGAAACGCGTTGGCTAAGAATAGTTTTTCCTCTTGTCTTTTTATTGGTTTTGTTCTCTATAGTTCTATAATCATACAGTCTTCAGCTCTATAATCAAATTATATACGCGAGTAGTCTGGCTGCTCCGAAGAACTGAGTTACAGCAGCCTCATTTCATCGAAAACGACGAGAGATTACACACGCACACACATATACATAGTGGGTCAAAAGTAGTGATACACTTTACAGTTATTTTTTTTTTTTTTTTTTTTTTTTACATTTTTCGTCCACCGCAAGGAAAGTTGTCTCCCTGTGCCGCGCCAGGAAATTTTTCTCCCCGGAATCGATCCTTCAAATCTACAAATCAACCATTCGCCCTTGCATGGAGTATTGCTGCCATATAGGGTCTGGAGCCCCTACTGTTTGCCTCGCGGTTCATGATAAGATCCAGGGACGGATATGCAATATAATTGGCCCTGATCTGGCATCTCGTCTGCAGTCGCTCAGTTTGCCCATGACTGTTTTCGATTATTATTAAAATCTTCATCTAAAGCCAACTGCATAACAGTCCTCGGAAAGCGGGAAGACTCATGTTGAGGCACAAGGATCAATGTAAGCAAAACCTAAATTCTATTGACATTTCGTCCATTGGTGGACGTGGCTTCTGATCGAGGCAAGTGAAAATGTACGCTATTAAAAGGAATTGCAACTTTTGAGATGTTACGCATTGAACATCTACGTATTACAAGTTAGAATCATTGAACACCGCTCTACCATTCCGGCAGGATTTATCAGGGATACTGCTCCTTGTACTGTACGTGGAATATAATGTGAGTCCACAAGCTGGCCTTAAAAGACACCGAAGGTACAAAGACATGCAGGACAAGCGTGAATCTTGCTGTTGAACCCTCATAGGGCCCGAAAACAGTGATAGAGTCCATGATAATCATCATTATCACACACACACACACACACACACACACACACACAAATATATATATATATATATATATATATATATATATAAATTAACATGAAGTATAATCATCGTCATACCACCTATTGATATACGAAAATTATATAATTCAATGTCTATGTAGGCGAACAAAATATCTGTTAATAAATTGCTTGATTATAATTTAGAATAATAATTATTATCTCAGAATATAACTTCGCAATACTTATCGGAGGTCGACTTGTGGTATTGTCATTTCTCACTTGCCAGGACTATATATAGAGCATGTCCCAAAAATATTTACTAACTCTTTAAATAACAATACATGCAGTGCTGAAAATAAAATTAATGGATAAAATTGAGAAATATTGACGCTTATTGACTTACAAAGATTGGAAGATTTAAGTTAAATATTAAAAGAAATTAAATGAATGTTTATAAATATTCAAACTGACGACCCGCAATTCTCGTACAGATTTCCTTGGAGAACGGTTGTCAGCAATCGTTCTTCTTTTTGCGCGGCTGTAAGACCGTCGTCTTCCTGAATGTTGATTATGAACGTCGTGAATAGTCCCATCGGCTTCAAACTTGTCTCTGATGCGAGCAACGGTGAAACTGGCTTCTAAATTGCCTTTGCACTTTCTAGAAGTTTTCTCGCTTTCAGTAACACTTTATGACAAATTTTCTTTCTGCCATTATTAGGGTGTACTGGATCTGGAAAAAAAAAAGAGAAAAAAATCTAGAAGTTATAGGAAATCAAAAAGTGAGTTCATTTTTAGGGAATATCCTATATACGAGGTCTGAGTAAAAAAAATTATCGGAACTGTTCCTATGGCTACGTTTGTAGCAGTCCTTGAAAGAAAAGTGTGTAGAGTGTGGTCATCTTAAGTCACCAAAACGTTTCACTCAGTGACCATGGTTTGTGCAGCAGGATTTGACCAAGATAACATTTCCAAGGTTCAATAACTGCCACTTCCCCTCTTGCTATTTTTTCTCTTCAAAAGCAAATCCCACTTTTAACGTAACGTAGAGCAAATCCAAGAGAATGCGACGAGGAATATGCTCAATATCCCAAAACGTCAGTTCCAGGAATGGTTCATTCAGTGGAAACGACGCTAGACAAAGTGTGTCGCTTAAGAATGGGAATACTTCGAAGGAGATTACATGTC